>OY986435.1:176192265-176727265 GCA_963920525.1 Dichetophora obliterata | reverse complement strand
TCATAAATGAAACAAATGTAAGTTATAATTCAAGAATAGCTCTCTCACAAAGAACAACTCTCTTTTTTAATATTTTTTGTTGGATTATATGGATTTTGGTCTCCTAAATTCAAATTTGGAAAAATTTCAGGCTGCTCGCAATTGGCTAAGAAGTTATAGGCCTCCAAAGTTGCAAAAATGGACTTCAAATCTTGCTCCTTTTTTTAGTGTTCCGCATTAAAGGTTTCAAAAGAAAGGTAATTCGAGTACCTATTCAACTAGGTACCAAACATAAAAATTTATGTATAACTTTTTAAGATATAACTATTCTTATATTAACAATTTGTCTGAAAAAATAGTGAATTCCCTTTTCCGAAAGCACTACACTAAAAATGGTTATATCTTAAAAAGTTATGCATGGATTTTTATGTTTGCTACCTTGTTGAATATGTACTCGAATTACCTTTCTTATAATACCCATAAAAGTTAGTTTTGTTGCAGGCTTATAACTTCTAAACCAATTGCGAGTAGCCTGTAATTTTTTCAGAATTGGATTAAGAAGATCAAAATCCATATAATTCGCAAAAAAAATTTTAGATTAGAGTTGTCGCGTCGCTATTCTTGAAATGTTCCAAATGTATTCATACAATATACCAACTTGATCAAAAAGTTCCCGGAATATATTCAGGAAATAAAAAATACAAGATCAATACAAGGATGCATCAAAATCCATATTGTGCCCTTGAAAGTACTCCCCATCGACTGCAACGCACTTATGTTAGCGCTTAATTCAATCCTCGAAACATTTTTTATATTCGGTTTGCGGTGTGGCCATCAGACCCATCTTCGATGTTTCCATGATCTCATCTTGGGTGGTGAAACGCGACCGAATTGGAAAAAGCCGCAGGGAGCCAAATCAGGTGAAGTCGATGGTTGTTGAATGGTATTCGTTTCGTTTTTAGCAAAATGTTCACGGATAACGATGGCATTGTGCGACGGTGCTTTATAGTGGTGCAAGATCCACGAGTTGTTTGCCCTTAAATCTGATCTTTTTTGGTGAATTCCTTCACGAAAACATCTCATAACGCCTAAATAATACTCCTTGTTGACTGTTTGGCCTTGTGGAAGGAATTCATGATACACAACACTCTTATAATCCATGTGAGTATTCAACTGTGAGCATAGCTTTCTTTTTCAACTGAAAACGACGTGGTTTTTTCGGTTCTTCTGAAACTTTATGCCACAGATAAACGACTATTCGTGTCGACCTCAGTATCGTTGCCGAAACACTTTTCTAACATTTGCAATGTCGTCGCACCGTTGAAACCGTTTTAAACGCAAAATTTAATACAAACTCGTTGTGGCGAATTCAATTCCATTTTTAAAATTGTACAAAACTGAAAACACGCACAATCGCAGATGTACACAATACGGCGTCACTTTTACAAATGTCAAGCTATCAAGCTAATGTCAATGTCATAGAATGTCAATGACAGATGTGGCCACCTAAAAAAAGTGAGAACTCAAACCAGGTGACTAAGATCCACACGGTGGTGATTCCGGAAATTTTTTAATCAAGGTGGTTTATTGGCTCTTGTACGAATACGAATAAAATAATAGTAATATATACCAAACTACGTCCATTCTACGAACCCCATTCATCGCTGAAAGCTACGAATAAAATTCGTAAAATGGACGCATTCGTAAAAATAAACTTTATACACTCAAAAAT
This sequence comes from Dichetophora obliterata, assembly GCA_963920525.1. Classification (NCBI taxonomy): domain Eukaryota; kingdom Metazoa; phylum Arthropoda; class Insecta; order Diptera; family Sciomyzidae; genus Dichetophora; species Dichetophora obliterata. Next base: position 176,725,554 of record OY986435.1, on the reverse strand, counting down.
GTCTCTTTTAAGAGTGCATAAAGTTTATTTTTTTCAAAACCATCTTGTCTTAAAATTAGGGAAAACTTCTTATTAATAAAGAAGAAATTTTTTGAAGAAAAACTAGAAATGGTTTTTGAAATCAAAGCAAATAAATTTTTTTAAAAATGAAGTCATTGAAGATATAATGAAATAAAGAAAAATAGCTTTTGAAATGAAGACATTGGATTTTAACATCAAAAATAAATTTGTTATTAAAAGTCTTAACTTTAAAGAAAAATTGTTTTTAAATATAGGGAAACATTTTTATTTTAAGTATAGTGCGAATTAAAAATATAGAAAAATATAGTGACATGTCCTTAAATAAGTAAACCAAATTTTTTGTTTACCGATTTTAAGTTCTACTGACTTTAAGTAAAACGTATGATTTATTTTAAAGAACTCATGTTTTTAGTGCATATTTATTAACTAAAATTCATTTCTTTTAGTGCATCTTCTACTAATCATTATATGTAAAGCACAGCAAATAAGTGATTCAAAATTTTTGGTTTTGATTTTAATATTTTATTGCAGTTTTCAATTATAATTTTTTTTTTAAATTTAGTTTTAAATTTCTCTTAATGATTAAACTATCAAGCTATGAATGGAATGCATAGACAAGTACAGCAAAAACTCAGTTTTGTCTTAAGTCGAATAGAGCAAAAGAACAGTATTAAATATTATTGGTCAGAATGTTTTTTACGAAAGAAAAGAAAAAGCAGACTTTTTAGAGTATTGAACACTCATAAACATAGTTTAAACTTATAACATAAATATAACAAGATCTATGCCATTTCCTTTAAAAAAATTTTATTAGTTTTTATGACATTTTAAATGATTATGAAAATAATTGACATGCACAAATTAAAGCTTAGAATCTGTCACAAATGCTTAGTGCAAAAAGTAAAATGCATCGAAGTAAAATAATTGAGTGCATCTCTATGCAACAATACTGATACTTTAACGCATGTTGACAGCTTTAATGGGCCAAACAAGTAAGAACCTTGATTCGTTTCAAGCAACGTAGAGAAAAATTAAGTGCAATAAAAATGCATTAAAACAAACAAAATAAAAACCAGAATCACTGGCTTGTATTATTTCTTAGTTATAATAATTCATTATTATAATTAACTATTTTAAAAAAAACGCCCAGCAACAGCAACAACTCCTAGCATAACAGTGAAAAATTTTAAGAAAAGCAGAAATTAACTGCTTCATTCTGTATAACGAAAATGGACACCAACGACAAGCAAGGCATGAGAAGCAATAGAATTTTGTATAGAAAAAAGTATTGCTTCTCGTGTCTTGCTTGTCGTTGGTGTGCTGCTTCGTGATACAGAATAATGCAGGGAATATTTAAATGAGCTGCATTTTAGAAAAAATCACAGCATGGTGAAGTGAAAAATAAAAAACCAAAACAGGGTTAAACTTTACTTTTGCTACACTAGTACTTACTTTAAGTGATTAAAAACTTACACGATACTGAAACAGTTGCATTTGCTATGGTATGTGATGATCTTGACAACAGTGTTGCCAGACATCAGCAAGTATTTTCTGCACTATTAATTTTTTACGCATATATAACAAAACTTTAAAAACTTATGAAAGAATGAAAAAAGAAAGATAAACAAGAACGAACAACTTGTTAAGACATAACAATATAAAAATAAAAAGGTATTAAAAATTACCGCAATGTTTGTTCGTTCGCCTCGGACGAAAAGATAGCAGTAGCAGATTTCCTACTTTCTTTTGTAATTTCTACATTTTTTGTAAGCAGTTTGTGCGTGTGTGTTGATGAGCACCTGTCACAAAACACCACTTTTATGGCACTCTAGCAAATTCCAGACGCTTAATGTTTAAATAAGCCGTTAAAAATGCGTTAATTTTTTCCAAGGAATAATCCAAGTATTATATTTAATCATATAAAATAAGATATTTATTATATTAAAGCGAACTATTCAGAGGAAGATACAGAAAGTGTGTTTATGTGCGAGCGGTATAGCTATATATATATATGCCACTAATTGACGTATTTTCCATTAAGCAGTTTGCACTTACGTGGTGGATTGTAGCAATGTTGCCACTTTTTAAAACGGTTCTTTTATATTTTTTTGCTCAAACGCAAAAACCTGTACAGCACCTTGTTATACAAATGTTGTTTAACGTCTAGTCAAGTGTGTGCATTGAGTATTTCGATGTTTTGTTTTTGCTGCTTTTGACCATACTATAAGGATGTCTTTGACCATGACTTGGCTTAGCTTGGCTCCAACAAGCAACAAAAATCAGCAGAAAATATTAAGAAATCGAAAGTGTAGATGCACTTATTGCGAATATTTTACAAATGAAGACGGGAAGAGGGAAGGAGGGAGAGCGGGATTTACGAGAGTGGACTAGGCGCATTCGTAAAAACCACTTTTGTATTTCCATACTTAGTCCAACCACAACATCTATCACAGTCTTCAAGTGCATCAACCTGCACTTTGAACAAATTTTGTCCAACTTTCCATTATGTTTTTCATGGAATTGACGTGCCTGATATGGGTTACTTACTGTGTGTTGTACCGACAGGCTTTCAATCTTATAATTTAAAATTTCAAACCTCAAAGTCGTTGCTTTTTCTACCATATCGACCATTCCATGTCTTATGCAAGTTTTGTTTTTCGAAAAATAGACCTCATGCCATTTGATTTCTCTGAAATTTTGGCTAATTGCGGCACGTATATAAATTATAAGAACTAAAGTTGCTTGATTTTTTTTAAAACCATTCATCGCGAAATTATGGAGATGCCAATTTTGTCCATAAGCAAAAATTGTACAAATGAAGTAATTTTAACTAAAACTTATTTTCGTTGTTTATAGCGTAAACCGAAGGTATTTTAGTGAAATTTCTGAAAAGTTTTTGATATCTTTCGTTTTTTTTAACACTTCTATAACCTTAAGAAAAAGTCACACTTATGATCTTAAGGTCACAAAATGGCCAAGCCTGTTTTTGTATGCATTCTATGTAAGAGCTAAACTTTCATTATTAATTTTTTACATTTAAATGGGTTTTGATTAATTTTAAGCATTTATTGAAAACTCAAAATAATCCAAAAGAAGCATTTAAAATTAAAAATAAAAAATATTTGCTGAGTTTAAACTGCTTACTGATTAATTTTAAGCTTTTATTAAAAACTCAAAATAAAATATCACAAAAGTAGCATTAATAATAAAAAAATACTTATTCAATTAAAATTTATTTGCATTTTGAGAAAATTTCAATTTGAGGTATTTTAGTGAAATTTCTGAAAAGTTTTTCATATCTTTCGTTTTTTTTAACACTTCTATAACCTTAAGAAAAAGTCACACTTATGATCTTAAGGTCACAAAATGGCCAAGCCTGTTTTTGTATGCATTCTATGTAAGAGCTAAACTTTCATTATTAATTTTTTACATTTAAATGGGTTTTGATTAATTTTAAGCATTTATTGAAAACTCAAAATAATCCAAAAGAAGCATTTAAAATTAAAAATAAAAAATATTTGCTGAGTTTAAACTGCTTACTGATTAATTTTAAGCTTTTATTAAAAACTCAAAATAAAATATCACAAAAGTAGCATTAATAATAAAAAAATACTTATTCAATTAAAATTTATTTGCATTTTGAGAAAATTTCACTTTAGAAATTATTCAAAGTTGGCACGAATTCACAATTGATCACAAAACAGCTGATTGTCACTGAATGACCATAAAGCTCACACATGTAACCTATAACCGTTGCCACCTATTTGACAAAACCCATAGTAGAATTAGAGAAGGTAGATGCATTTCGGAGAGACAGACTGCCGGAACTGTCAAAACGAAGTTGACAGCCCATACAAAATCTGAAAACGATGAGAATGCGATAAGAAAGCAAAAATAGGCAAGAATAGCAAAATGCTTGAGTTTGACAACTCTGGCTATGAGAAAAAGAGAGCAGTCTGAAATGCATATACCTTCACTAGTTCTACCATGACAAAACCCAAAGCTGCTCTTAAAGCTTTTCCGAAGGAATTTCTTCTATTGTAGGATATCATGAAAGAGAATCGCAAAATTTTTTGTTAGGAATTATGAGCAAATAAAACACAAAATAATCACGAAATGACCTTAACCTTTTAACGCGTTTGTCCCCGCATAATTTTTACAATTTCCAGTAATACTGGCTAAGTAAAACCATTTCTACACTACCTTTTCTGGTTTAAGCAATGGAAAAACTAAAATAAACCTATTATCTCTCAAAAAATTATACGAGCGAAAAGTGGAAAATATTTTTACAAGTAAAAAAAACAAAAAATTAGGCCGAAATAAAAAGGTATAAATACACAAAATCTTTTTTTCTCCCTTGGATTAGTTATAAACGCGAAAGGGTTAATGTAACAAAGGTGCTAACAGGGTTGGCAACTTCATAATTTATTAACCCAACTTTATTTTTTAATTTATTTTTTCCTTAAATGAAGCAAGATAATATTTAAAAAAAAAATATATATAAAAATGCCTTGGATCTTTTGCTTTTTTGCAATTTTAACATACATTATAGCTTATCATCGTGCATAACTTCTATACCATTAGAAATATTAAGTCAATATGTTCAAAAAAGTTGTTTGTCTTATTAAGGTTCATAATTTGTTCATAAAATATAATGACCTGGGCGTTTTGGTGACTTTTAACCTCTTATTTAAAGAAAGCAAATTTTTTAAATTTTCTTCACACTAATTTGTATGAGAGTTAAAAAATGTTTGAAGGTTGTAAAATTTCAACCAATTTTGTCGCAATATTTATTTTAATCGACGAATTGTTAATTGTAAAATAAAAAGTTACAACGATTTATCGTAAAAGGCTTCTTATTGCGCAAACAGGCGCAGGCACAAGCTGATGCGTTTTCAGGTCAAACTTATGGCGTCTTCATTTATCGAAAAAAAATTTCTGCCCTCTTTCCGGCATCTTTGAGAAATCTGAAATTTTTCTTCTTTTGAGCTCAACACTTTCATGAAAAGAACACGATTCAATTGTAGTGATCACTATTTTTATTCTCAAGAGAGCAGAATTTCCAAAAAGAGCAGAAAAAATGTTGCATTTTTTCGAGAAACGAAAACGCCATTAGATAAGCAAGCTTGAGCACAGAGACAAAAAGGCACAAACTCAACGATAAGCATGTTTAAAAACACCCTATAACAAAGCCCTGCGTGAGTGCACTCATTTTTATCTACACAGTCAGCGTTGTCGCTTTGGTTAAATTCTACCAAATGTGGTAGATTTTTTTTTTTTCTTCAAATCGATTTTTTATTTGGTAACTTTTTTAAGTTGGTAGATTTTGGCAGATTTTTAAATTTTGAACATATGAAAAAATTTTTTTCAAATAAAACTCTTAAAAATTAAATAAAAAGAGAAATTATGGCATTTGGTTCGCCTCGTAAAAATAACGAACATTTTGTAAATCTTCCCAAGTATCATATTTATTAATGTTTTCACATTTAGTTCTTTTGTTTGACTGTCAGAATTACCCGCCTTTCTTCGCAGCAGCAGAAAGAAAATTTTCTGACTTTACACTGATAAAAAAATTTGGAACAAGTTAGAGCATATAACAATTAAAAATATAATACTGGCTAAGGAATTGGCCAAAAATAATACTGATATTTACTACGTTTGACCAGCTAAAAAAATTTTTAAATTTAATATGGAAAACCCTTTTTTTTATGTCCCATTAAAAGATTGAACTGCTTTATTATGTTTTTCTAGTCAAATGAATTAGGACTCTGATTTTAATTTATAGAAATAATTTTTATTTTATATTTAAGAATTTTTGCTTTTTAAATGAGATTAATATGTATAAAATTTCGGAGTTCTAATAAAATGTTTATTTTTTTATGATTGTTTTCCGACATTATTCCGAAAAGAGTATTGAAACTTTATTTTTCTTTGGTAGTTTTTTGTTTAATTTGGTAGATTGTTTAGATGAGATTGGTAGCTAAAATTTAATTTGAGTGGCAACCCTGCACACAGTGTGATTTACTGCAGTGTTCTCAGTTTGCTCTCATTCTAACAGTGCTAACAGTGAGGGAGTGAGAGAGTTATATTTGATCAACACTAAACTAACTTTGACAATAGTCAATAATCACATTTTTCTCTCAAGCAATGCAATGCACATCGTGCTTTCGTTCTTTAGCACTCAAAGCATAGCAAAGAAATCAGTCTCATAAAAAAATGACGAAAAACACCAGATTCACTTCATGCAATAAATCATTTATAGTGTAAAGATTGTTCTGCGAACTGAAAAGTTATATTTTATAACTACGATGATTGTAGATGATGTAAGTTATTTTATTATTAATAAAATAAAATAAATTCGACATAAAAATTGTGAATTAAAAAATTCGAATTGGAATAAGTTTTGTTGAATATGTCAAAAACCCTATGTTTCTTTTAACATTGAAAATTGTGTTTTTCTTTGATTTTTCTTACTCAGTGGTAAATGGACACATGACGTAACCAGTTATTTCTTTAATACAATGTAGCTGCGAGGCATCCAAAGCTTGTTTACAGTTCTGAATTACATTTGTTTGGGCATAGTAACTAAAACACTGATGGCACCTTACACAGTAAGCGACGATGGGAGTAGGCGATATTTCTCCACAGACAAGCACAAACAAGATTTGAGCACAAACAATATTTGAGCATAAATAATTTGAGCACAAACAAGATTTGGTCACACCCCACTTACAGTTCTGCATTACAATGTCATCACCGAAAAATTTTTACAACCGAGATACCACGAAGTTGTTTTATACATAAAACTTTGTTCTGGTTTAAAACTCAAGATTAATAATTTTCACAAACACTGCAAAAATTCCTGTTAGAAAACACTATGTTGAAAAACAAGAAGTGAGCACAAACAAGATTTTGTTTCCGCTTACAGTTTTGCATTATAATGTCATCACCGACAAATTTTTACAAGCGGGTAGTTATTAATTATTTACGTTATAGTACATCTCTGTATCCGTCATCAAAAATTTAACCCTTATTCGGCACACTTGTCTGGTAAACATGCTAAGCACACTGGGATCATATGTGTGCACCCCAGAGACACAAACTGTCATAAAAAAAAATAGCTATAGAATATTTTGATTTTTTTTTACATCTTGCAAGCTTACTTTTAAATAAAATACAAGTTTTATAGGCCAAAAATTTATTTACCTTAGTGCAATCAGCAGTTAACACTTGAAGCTGTATTTAAGCTATCTATGCAGTTGTAGTGCCTGGTTATTTCATTGATTTTTATTATTTCATTTGTTGGTGAAAAAAAGACAAAAAAAAAAAACAAGCAATCAAAAGTTGCAATTGTAACCGCAAACAGTTCAGTCGTTTTTAACCCGCTCTTACATTTAACTTTCAAGAATTTGTGCTTGTTTCTTTCGGCTTGCAATTTTAATCACCTAAAATTCAATAAAAAAAAAAAACAATAAAAATTATCCAAAAGACCTTTGTAAAAAATTAAATAAAGTAAAAAAAAACACACACACATTTCACTGGATCAATAGTTCATTGTGCTATTCTATTTGTTCTCTGACCTATATATATGTGCAGTTGCATATAAGTGTGCCGCGAAAAAGTGTGAATATCGCAATAAAGCAACAACATTAACAATAAGAAAAAGTGTGAATATTGCAATTAAGCAAAAACAATAACAATAAGAGAAACAGCCCACTCCAACTTTTAAGTGCACCTGAAATAAGTGCAAATATCAAAAGTAAAAAAAAAAACTTTTTATAAACAACCAAATAAAGTAAACAATAAACAATGGAACCTGCTTGTGCCAAAATTAACTGCTCTATTGAGGACAAAGGTGCAATTAAGCTAAGTTGCAATGGTCTTTGCGGAAAATCTTACCACGGCACTTGTGTGGGAATGACTAAAAGAAGTTTAAACTACTTTCAAGAATACACATCACATTTTAAATTCTTCTGTGATGAGTGCATGGATCTATCACTATCCCATGTTATGCTCGCCATAAAATGTCTTAGTGACTCCTTGAACGTGATGCATTCGGCTAATAAGCAAGTCATCAGTAAAATACCAAATTTTGAAATAATGACTCACGTATCCGATGATCTTGCAAGGGTAGAGTCCATCTGCAAAGCAAATAACTCGGATATCTCAAATGTTTCTAAAAACTTGAGAATTCTAACAGATTTAGTCAAAGATAGCGAAAAAAATTTTATTTGGAAAACGGCCATAAGCGAGCTTAATATAGAAGTAAAAAAAAGCCTCGACGTTTTAAAAAACGATAATACAGCCAAAAATATACTGAGCATGCTAACATCTTTGCGCTATGATGTGGATATCGCACTTCAGTCAGGCAAACCCCAACCATCACCTCCGCAATCAGATCCAATGCTGGAAATATTACATCAAAAAATAAGTGATATCAGTGATGATCTTGAAGTGTTTCGAGTGACGCTTGCAGATGTAGTGGATGAAATAAGATCTGCACCCAATAGAGCTGAAATAAGTTATCCACAAGCCTCTCATCATAACTCTTCCTCTATTTTCGAGGAAATAATGGAAGCATCTATTCGTTTGCCACAGGTCACCTCTTTACCAGCTAATCTGAATTCTTTAACTGCCTATGACACTACGGAACATATAACACCGATTGCTACTCCTCAAAATATTGCAATGAATCCACCCCAAATCGGATCTCCACCATCAACAGTACCCACAATAGCTCATTCTATTCGTTCATCAACAATTTCTCCAAAACAAAACAAAAATACCAATAACTCACAACCTGGATCTCCCTCTGCCACTTCACCTCGTGACTCACCACCAATTGCAGCCCCTCGTAACAACTTAATCCATAAGTTTGGAACGTCATGGACTTCAACTCAATGGCAGAATAGAATAAAGAAACTCCATGATTCTAATGAAATTGACAAGACCACTCTGTTCATTAAGGGCCCATCAGTTAAAACAACTATATCCTGGATGAGCACTTACTTTCGTAATAAATTTGGCATATCTATTACAAACTGTTCAAAGATATCCAATAAAGCAAAAAAATTCTGCAGTTTCAAACTAAACATCCCAAGTCAATATGCGTGGATGTTCTTGAACAACAGCGGTGAGAGACACGGCGAATGGTTAATAACCGAATGGACGAATAAGCCTGGGAAAAAGTCTAAAACATCAAGATCTTTACAAAGTTCTGGCAGTTCAAGAATCGAATCTTCTGAAAGGAATCCTAACATTAACAAGAATCCATTATCTAAAAGTAATTATAGTTCTTGCTCTAACTCTTTTACATATATAAATTCCCGTCCTAATTCTAAATCTAAGTTAAATTCTTATTCTAATTCTAATCATAATTCTAAGAATCCTCTATATAAAAGAAATGTAAACCTACCTGTTCTTGAATCCAAACCTTATTCATCAAACAAGTTTGTGCAACCTAAGTCCCACCATAATTCAGATTCTAATTGGAATCTGAAAACTAGCATTTTCCCCATATTTTCTCCCATAATTAACCAGAATACGGCTTCATCTTATAATAAGATGATTACTGGAAGCAATCTAGCACCTAAACCGCCAACTCATCAAACACGTAAACGGGTTTCATTTAATCTTAACAATAATGAAACCAATTGTGAGAAATATCCAAATTTTATCCATTCTCATACTCTTAATCCTTCACCACCAACCGGAAGTGGTTTACCAAAACCATCTTCTGTTTCAAATGAGCTTTGCAATCAACCTGGTAGTCCTACGTCATTTTTAGACCCCCTACTTCCTCCAAAAGTGAAATTGACACTAAACTCTTGCGAAGGCACTGAGAGCAGATATGCCCTTTCTCGCCTCAGGGAGAACAACGTTTATAACAATGTTCGCCTGTATCTCGCTTATATGTATAAAGCCCCTGATTCAACATGCATTGAAGGCAAGACCAAAACTAATCTTAGAGTACTAATTCAGCAAGAAGGTCTTCCTACCGGTGTTGAAGACTTGCGTAATTTATTTGTCCGCTTTCACGAGCACCTCGGTGTAACGGTTGATCAAGTCAAGGTGGATCTGGAAACCTATGGCGCTCATGTCAGAGCTAAACATGTTTCTCTTCTTCAAAAATCTCGTAAAGAGCAACAGCAATATTATCGTTCCTAACTCTTCTTTCTTAAATATATTCTACCATAACTGTGGCGGCATGAGAAGCAAATTAAACAAACTTTATGTTGACGCTAAATCATGCCACTTCAATGTCCTAGTATTCACTGAGACATGGCTAAACGAAACCTTTAACAATGAGGAAATTCTTGATAGCAATTGGACTGTCTTCAGGAAGGATCGGGACTACTCCTCAACAGGTCTTTCTCGAGGAGGTGGTGTCCTTGTAGCATCTCACAATTCCCTTTCAAGTGAGCTAATAGACACACCTAACCATAAACTGTTCGATCACCGAATTATTAGAGTTTGTTCAGGTAAAAGTCTCAATGTGTACATAGGCGTCGTTTACATTCCTCCCGGCTCAAGTGAAACAACATACAACGAGCTATGTGAAACACTGACCACCTTTACCTCCTCCCTAAAAGAGGAAGATAAAGTTGTTATTCTTGGTGACTTCAATCGCCCAAATATATCTTTTGTCACCGACGAAAACGACAACTTTCTTCTTCCTGTAAATCTTTCTAATGCCATAGACTTCAACTTACTTAGCACCTTTTATGGCAGTGACTTGCAGCAAGTCTCTTCTGTACAAAATCAGAATGGCAGATGGTTGGACCTAATTTTTACTAACTCGTATGAAGAAGTGAAGGTTAGTCCATGCATGGGAGCAGAAAATTTATTAACCAACACTGTTCATCATACAGCCTTAAAAGTTGTTTTCTCTGCTAATAACATCAACTTTACCCAGTCTTATAATAACACCATTGCGTACGATTACCTCAACGCCGATTATGAAAGAATAAAATGTTATCTTAGTTCTCTAAATTGGAATCATATTCTATTCAATTTAGATTTAGACAGTGCTGTCTCTATATTTTATCAGCACATTTTTACCGCTATCGAAAGTTATGTGCCAATAATAAAGAAAAAGAATAAGCTCACAGAACCATGGCTAGACAACAATCTCAGATTTTTGAGGAATCAAAGAAATAAAATCTACAAACTTCTCAAAAACACTGATAATATAAGCGATGAACTGAAGCTTAGATATGACGAGCTATCAAGAGAGTTCTCTATCAAGTCAGAAGAAGCGTACAAGTTGTACACGAACATCATCGGAGAAAAAATTGTCCAAGAGCCGAGAAAATTCTTTGACTTTGTTAACATGAAGCGCAAATCTAGCGGCTATCCATCGTCTATGTTTAAAGGTAATGTCACTTCGTCCAATTCTCTTGAAATAAGCAACTTGTATGCCGATCACTTTAAGGAGGTCTTTTGTCTTCCTACCACCTTATCTGAAACTTCTCCTAGCTCAACTATTATAGTTGATAGTTTATATTTAACCCAGGAAGAGATTTCTAATGCAATAAAAGAACTGGATATATTAAAGGGACCAGGACCAGACTTAATACCTACAAGCTTTTTGGTGCGATGTTTAGACCAACTGCTATTGCCATTACACATAATCTTTAACGAATCACTGGTTTGTGGGACATTTCCTTCATATTGGAAATCATCCCATCTTACGCCAATCTACAAGAATGGTGATAAAAGATCAGTTGAAAATTATAGAGGCATAGCAATCTTGTCAGCCATTCCAAAACTTTTTGAAAAACTTATTTGTGAAAAGCTAACAAGTTTCATTAACCCACGTCTAAATGAGCAGCAACACGGGTTCCGAAAAGGGCGATCTACCACCACTAATCTCATGATTATGGTATCAGATGTTTTAGTCAAAATGGAAAAAGGGCACCAAATAGATGCTGTTTATACTGATTTCAGTAAAGCTTTTGATCGAGTTGATCACAAAATTCTTATATATAAGTTAGAAAAGTTTGGTGTTGCAGGGTCCATACTAAGTTGGCTAAAATCATATTTAAACGGCAGATCCCAGTTTGTTAAATTCCAGGGAGTTCTATCGAAAAAAATTGCAGTCTCCTCGGGAGTTCCGCAAGGTAGTCATCTTGGTCCTCTTCTTTTCAACATATTCATATCCGATCTGTCAGAAGTTCTAAACGATATCCCACATCTTATGTATGCAGATGATTTAAAAATGTACTATTCAATTCAATCAGATGTGGATGTAAATTTTTTGCAATCAAAATTGTTGTCTCTTGAGCAATGGTGTTTTCAAAATAAACTACATCTTAATGTCAATAAATGCAATGTTATTAGCTTTTCTCGTAAAAACAACGTAACATTACATACCTACCACCTCAATAGTATCGAACTAAAAAGGGTCAACCATATAGTGGATCTTGGAGTTGTCTTAGATTGCAAGATGCGCTTTAATCTGCACTATGATAAAATTGTGTCCAGGGCCAGCAAACAGCTCGGTTTTATAAAAAGACGTGCAAATGAATTCAAGAATATATGGGTCACTACATCCTTGTACCGTGCATTAGTGCGCCCAATACTTGAATATGCATGCATAATTTGGAATCCATCTTTCGATTCCCATAGAGAAAGAATTGAGTCTATTCAAAAGCAGTTCTTACTATACGCGCTTAGAGATATGTACAACCCCCATGATTATTGTAGCCTTCCATCATATGAACATAGACTCAGCCTTTTAAATTTGATGCCACTATCAACAAGAAGATCGTTATTGGGCTCATGCTTCACATTTGATGTAATTAATGGTGCTATTCACAGCGAATATATTTCTAATATGATTTCCTTTAACGATCCAATTAGGCGCACTAGGCATACTCGATTGTTAACTGAATATCAGCACCAAACTACATATGCAAATAATGAACCCATCAGTCGTTGTTGCAGAGAATTTAATAATATCTCTATATACTACTCACCTTCTATGTCCAAATCCTCTTTCAAGCAAACCCTATATAAATCACTCAGAAATCAGAATTAACACAGGCCTCAGATAAACTACATACATGTATGGATTTATATGTATAAGCATTTAGTTTAATAAATCAAAATTCTTTAACATCCCTCTCCAAATCTCCCATTTACATCCTTTTGTCCTTATAGTCTTTAAGAATAATATATATACATCGTATCTTAAGTGTGTATATAGTCTTTCTTGTTTTCCTCCTCTTCTCTTAGTTTTGACATGGTTTTTGAAATCATGTCAATCCGGTGGGCGGAGTATGCCCACTAAGAGCACCAAATAAAAAATAAAATAAAAACAAGGAAAGGGGAGAAGAAAAACAAAAAACTTAGTAATAAGTAAACAAAACCTGTTAGAATAAGTTAGAATAAGTAAATTGCATTGCCTTGTTTGGCCAATAAATAAATAAATAAAAATAAAATAATAAAATTATAGTGTCCCACAAAATAGTGGGATGCACATAATTCCACATAAGATTTTTAATTAATACAAATTAACATTTTTGACAGTTTTGAATTATTGCTGAGCACTGATACTGATTTTCAATGAAATGTCCTATTGCACTCATTGTTAGGCAGTTTTTTTCATTGCCTTGACTGTGAATTGCTTTAAGTGTGCCTCTTGCAACAATGATTTTGTACTCTTTTGATATGCACCCATTTTTTTTTGTTCGTTTTCGCTATAGTCTCTCATTTGATTTTAATGCAGAGAGGAAGTGATTGCAGTGTTGCGTTAAAAGAGTAAATGTCTTGAAACTGGTTTCAAATGCACCCTTGCAGCCTTTTAATGTATAAGCAATGGGTTTATCAAATCGGTAAGAATTCATATATATGTTATTGAAATAAAAAATGTTATTTAAATACATTCAATAATTTTATACTACCACACATACTATTGTAGGTGGTGTATTAACTTTGCTCGTCTGATGTCTTTCTGTATGCCCGACTGTGAACTCAATAACAGCCGTAGCTTTGAACTTGTCTACGCACCAAAGTCTTGAAATTTGGTGCCTTTGCTTAAACTAGTTCGAAAGTTTAGAACAAAGATCAAGTTCGAAATTGAACAAAAATTTGTGAGATCGCTTGGAGCTACGTATTGAATTCTAGTTTTTCGCGTAGAGCTTTACAATAAAATTCATAGCTATTCCAATTTTCAAGTTCACCCAAAAGTTATAAATGAATAGTTTGCGCCATATTTGGAGCTATCAGTATAAATTTTGCAAATTTTAAAATAAATCAAGCTTTTTTTAAAATCGATTTTTTTGAAAAAACTTTTTTTGAATTGATTTTTGAGTTATTTTTTTAAAATATTTTCGGAAAGGCAGTATTATTACACGTGTGTCTAAAAATGTTTATTATTTTATTTCCTTTTAGATTAGAAATATTTATGTAGAAATAACCAAACGCGTTTCCTTTTTTTATTTGTTGTGAAAATTACAAAAATGCTCGGATTGAGCCTAAATCGAACAGTTGTCTTTTTTTAGTTCCTCTATCGAACATGAAAATTTAAGACCTCAAGTCCGGATCGTGGCCGATTTGGCAAAGAATGCCCTATATATATATGTAAGGGCGTTACAAACAAAGCAGCAAAAATAATATGCCCCTTACGCAGTACGTGTGGGGGTGGGTATAAAAAACTTGATCTTAAGGCAAATTATTGTGGTTCCAGCTTTTTAATGAAAAGCTACAAAATTATTTTGGAAAGTGCAAAAGGAAGAATAATAGTGTGTTTACACATTTTTAACCCTACTATATGATGCATGATATTTTTTATATTGCAAAAAACAAAAATAGTTTTGGTTTGGAAAAATGTTTTATAGCATCTTTTGTTCAAGCAAAAGTCGCTCATGTAGTGCTTATAATATATAAATAAATATAGAAATAAAGTGAATAATCATCAAGAGATATTAAGACATCTAACTACTCAGCGTAAGAATGTGAATGAAACCTCGAATTTTTTCGAAATGGTTTTAACTCATTGTGTCCATTACGATATTCACCCCAATTGTCCTTATGCTGGCGAATGTTAATGCATTTAGCTTTGAATGAAAGTTTAAGATTCAAAGATATTTTCGGAGATCATCAATTTTCAAAGATAAGATATGATTGTTTTAATAAATATAATACTGCAGCTTATCGTAGTGTTTCATATATGAACCAGTATGCATCATAGGGTTAAAAATTGAATACATTGCTAATTCTCTCTATGTTATAATGTTTCGTAATAATATATTCTTTAACTGACATACTTACATTTCTTTTGAGTTTATTGTGTGAGCAGCTCAACAGAGAATGAAAGCTTTATTGACAAAGGTCTCAAAGAGAGAAAGAGGGAGAGAGCTTTTTGTAAATTGCCCAGTTAGTTAATTAATTGATGCTGCGGTTACTTTTAAGTGACTGTGTCAGAATGCATTTTCTCAAATAAAGATCACTTATAAATTTACTCCACATTTTCTATCAAGCTCTACGATCGTTTCTCCCTACGCATTAATTAAGTGAAAGAGAAGTCGTAGTGTGTAGCTGGACAATACAAGTTACTGATCACGTGATCTAGAATCAGTGTTATGATGTGACTCCAGCTTAGTATGTAAACTAAGATTTATCATCTTTAATTGAATGATCATTGTTGTGCCGTGGAAGCAATAAATACTTCAAGATATGATCTTTTATATGATTTATAAATGCATTTAAATAAATTGACTAAAAAAGCTCAGTATACGCTCTTCTACAGTGATCGTGAACTGAACAAAAAAAAAAGCTTCACATATAATAAACAACACTTAATAAAAACGAATAATAAATGCGATAACCGAAGATATTTATTTATTTATTTAAAGAAACTTTATATATGAAAATCAGTAAAAATCCATGTTGTTTGTTGTCTTTTTTTTTTTTGTATTTACAAAGGTAATTGAATGATGAAATAATTGCGTGTCCGACGCTGCATGCTATATGTGTAGTTATGCATGCATCTTTAATAAGCAGATACATGATATAGTATGGTATGATGAAGAATGCTCCATCAAAAAAAATGTATATTGTATATGTATTTTAAACATTTTTTCGGCGCTTCTTTTAACTTTGAACGTACTGATACGATATCGCATGTGAAACTTTTAAACAATTTCCTCAATTAATTTAATAGAATTTAATTAAGCAAATGAAACCAATTTTGGAAATATGTCAAAATTCTTAAGGCAATAAATACATAGCATGATAAATACTCATGTAAGGGCGTTGCAGAATTGTTTACAACAACAACAAAAGAAAAAAAAAGAAAAATACGAAATGCAAATAAACAAGAAAAAAAATTCAGACCTTATCAATTGACTTTTGATCGTATGAGAAAAGCTCAAAGTCAAACAAATCAACAACACAAACTCAAATTAATAAATGAAATGCCAATTCTCTGCACAGAGCAATGCACAGCAATAGTGGAGCTTAGAGAAGGTGTACGTACCAATGAGTAAAAACAAAATTAAATTTTTTCAAAGAACAGACTTTTAATTAATTTATGCCAGCTGTGTATTTATGAATTTTTAATTAGATTTCGTGATTCAATTTTGCAAATGCAAATACAAAAAGAGATTTGCATGATAAACGCAAAATTGATGTTGCCGACTTTGTTTTTTGTAAAAGTGTAAAAAAAACTGCATTGAAGTAGAAAAAAAAATTTTGTAAAGAGAAGTTCGATTTGTTACACAGTAAAATTGGATGTGAGAAAACAACATAAAAAAAAAACTAAGTAAAAGTTTAATACTAAATTGACTATTAAAAGGCATTTTTCAGACAGCTACTAAAATGCAGAACTGGAAGCGGGATGTTGCAAAACCTGACTTGTGTTGTTTCATTGTTAAGACAACAGTTTGACTTCATTTGTCTATGTAGATACATTGAGTTTTCTAACAGAAAGTTTTGCATTGAAGTGTAATTGTGAAAATGATTATAATATGCTAGAGTAAAAGGAAATAAATCCATTCATAAGATTGTAAAAAATATTGTGAAAATACTTTGTAGCGTCATTTGATTTCCCTCTTCAAAAATGTGTCGCTGATGACAATGTAATGCAGAACTGTAAGCGGAAACAAAATCTTGTTTGTGCTCACATTATTTTCGTTGTGTTATTGGCGTAGAGGTGATTTTCGTGAATTTTTTTCTCTTCAATTTTGTGCGTTATAGGTGCATTCGACTGTTACGTACAGACAAGTTCAACTAATTTTACGGTTTATATTACATATAGCACTTAATTGTTTTATCAGATATATACTTTTTTTCTCTAATTTAATAGATTATATACTAGTCTTTAATAGTGCGCAGAAACATTTAAAAAAAGTCATGAAATACTGAAGAAAAATGCAAACAACCCACGTCACGTACGGGACACATCAAGTCAACCAACATTCGAAATCGTTATAGTTTTATTCAGATTTCAGCGAATATATTACAGGTGCATAAAAAGTGTCTTCGAAGGAAATTATAACTAAGAATCATGCTTGCTACTAGCGAAAAAAATATTAATTAAAACACCTATTTATAATTCAAAAACATTTTTTATATTTGTCACGTACAGACAAGTCGTCACGTACGGGACATAGTTCAACTTAAATCTATAATATATGTAAAAATCAATAGGTAAATACAGTTTTGTCTTGGGAAAGGCAATGTTTTCTGCACTCCAGAACTTTCTCCTCAGTTTTAATAAAATGGAAGTTGGAAATTCCAGTTATCGCTTTGGCATTGTCCCACGGCGATACACTTTTAATCCTTTCATAAATTTCAGAGGATGGCACATAAATCACACGGGTTTTTGTGACTAATTGAGAAGCTAAATCAGAAAAGTCCTTGGCTGATTGGACAACAACATGTTCATTTTGGGTCATCATTTTCTCTCTTACCAGTCTTTTGATATTTCCGCCAACTCCGTCTATCACACCTTTTCCATGCGATGTAGCAAAATATTTCCAATAAAAGGGCCTTTTGTACTTTTCACTCAACATTGATGTTAGTTTAACCATATAACGGTTCTTAAATTCCGATGAAGGGCCGTCACTCCAAATAATTTCCGCTGAAGTAAGTCTTCATTTTCTTTATGCATCAAGTCAAACAACTTATTGATGAAAACAAAAACTGTATCCTTGTCTTTCGAATTTGCATCTGAGCATATAAGATATGTTTGGCAATTGCCTTTGTTAAAACTTGCAGCAGTAAATAAAAGAACACTTGTTCGTGACCAGAGTGCGCTTTGAACTTCATTCTGGTATTCACAGCCAAAAGACATCGCAAAATCAACTTGAAGGATTCGCACATTTTCATTGCGTTGGTCTTTTTGAAATTCACCGGCTTGAACTCGTTTTAATTTAACATGCTTCATCATAATATGGATAGAATCAATCAATTTTTCTTTAAGTTCACCTGAACTTGTTTCGTGGTTTACTAAACGTAGTTTATTTTCTGAGTTTTTTCCCATTCTTTCCATACACAGATTGTACTTAAATCCATAGAAATTAATATTTTTTTGCCATCAGAACAAGTATCACATTCATTTTTCCAGCACTTCGAATCCAAAGAAGGATCACATAAAATCATAGTCCACCAGTCGTTACAATAATTTTGTTTTAAACCTTTCAATTTGAACATAAAATTTTCATGAGTTAAACATTTGCACTGGTGTGAAGGTGTGTCTTTCATTAGCAAAACATTTTTCGGTCTTAGACTACAAAATTTTGAAAATCCAATTTCGATATTAGGAAAAAATTCTTTAAAAATGCAAAAGGCTTCTCGTAGGTACAAAGTCAAATAATGCTTTTGACACTTCTTCTTAATGCCGTTTTCCCAAACAACGATGAAATCATTTGCGCCTGGGCAGGTATACACAATATCCGGACGATAGTAAAATGCTTTCACATCGTCATAACGTGTATCGTCACCTGATGTGCTAATGTTTGGGCTTTCTGCTAGAGCAATGTTCATTTTACGCGCTAGTTCTGTAACAACCGCTTTTTTCTTTCTTGGTGATTGAGGCAGTGCTTTTAGAGCCTTTTGAACAGCTTTAGATAAAGTCTGTTTCGACTTGTACGGAGATTCAGTACTTACAGGAGAATCAGTAGGATTTTTAAGTTCCACCCGCTTTTTTGCCCTTTGCAATCTCTTCTTATCCCTTTCCTTAAGTGAAATTGCTTTTAACTCACCTTCAGAAAGATTTTCTGCTTTTCGTTTACGAAGCTCACGCAATCTTTTAGCCTCATAAGCGGTAAAATGAGGATCTTCCTCTTTTTTCTTTTCTCGAAATTTTCGCATGCGACTAGCACTGGTTGATGGTTGCTGGTCGCTCATTTTTGCGTTATTGAGATTTGCAGTACAAAAAAGGGCTTTGCTTATTACAAACGCCAGTAAAAGTTGAAGATGTCAGATAACTTATTCTTCGGCGTCACGTACAGATACTTTATTATCACCAAGAATATATTGTAAGCAAAGCGATTTCAAACAAAATTGTTTCACCAGTTTTTAGACCGCTAAAAGTTAGCTATTAACAGAAAAATTCAATTTGTATAGTCGACTTGTTTTACAATTATTAATAGAAAAAGGAATTAAGCGTCACGTATGGGACATCGAAACTTACCTTTCCGTTATGATTAATTTCTTATCAAAAAACACTTAACCAAAAAAATGAGTATGCAGTTAAATACAGCGGACCATACACTATAACTTAGAACAGAAATCTAGTTTCTATCTGATAAACAATAGCGGCAGCGACCTCGCAAAAAGTTGTGTAAAGACTAATGAAAAAATCCAACTTGTTGTTACTCTCAATAAATTACGGTATTTACAAAAAATGAGACATACTCACTACAACTTTTGTAAATTATTTTAGAAGAGAACATAATCTCACTATGTACGTGCAATAATATATAAAAAATGCATATTTGTAAAACAGTTCAGAGTTCCCCTTTTTCATGGAATGCTCCTATATTATTGTTCTCACCTATCTTGAGCACACTTTCTCCCATCGTCACTTATTGTATAAGGTACATTTCATCAGTGTTTTAGCGGCCATGCCCGAATAAATGTAGTTCGGAATCGTATACAAGCGTTGGAGGCAACAGCTCAACATTGTATTTACGAAATAATAACCGTTTTGTCATGCTTCCATTTACCACTGGAGTCATAAGCAGCACAACCTACTTCCATTATCGCTTACTGTGTAAGGTAATTCAGAATTGTATACAGGCTTTAGACGGGTCATAGCTACATTTATTTAAGAAATTATTGGTTACGTCATGTGTCAGTTTACCACTGGATTTGGTTTAAAAAGATAAGGTTTTCGAGCAGTAAAGCTTAAGTTTAAAAAGTTTCGAATGTCCTTTATAAAATAATTATTTTGTACTGTTGTTTTTTACGAAGTTTTCGTTTGTTCGACAAAGCACTAAAAAACATTTTCGTCAACCAGTCGTGCCCACAAAAATCAGCAAATGAGCCAAAATCTGTTTGTAAAATTAAACGTAAATTAGATTATTACTTAATATAAACACAACAGCATAAAGCTTTTTCAACACTTAAACCAGTTGTGCCTAGAAAAATCACTAAATGCGTCAAATTTTTATTATAAATTCTAAGAAAATCATTTTCAGTTTGTATTTCAGCACAACAACAAAAACTTTTCAGCACTTTACTAATAACAAACAAATCAGACAAATAATATTACACTTTTTGGAGTAGATCCTTTAATTCTTTAGTAAAGCTAAACAAAAATTTAACTCGACTCGATTTGTGACTCGCTAAAGCAATACCTGAATAAGCCTCAACATCATCGAATAGTTGTTTTTTGTTCATTGTTATTTGCAGATGTGTTTGTTGTTGCATTGGAAAACAACAATTTGAATTGAGCTAAAATATTAAATTAAGCCACCAGCTTCATTTAAAGGACTTGTAAAATTTAAATATGATATTTCATATTTATTTCTTGCAAATATTTACATAGCTAGCAGTTCTCAATATTTCTCGTAATAAGGCAACTAAGTGAGCTGATTGGAAAATTGGGTGGGGCTTAGAATTTAAAAACCAGTATTTTTTTGTATTTTCCTTTTACAATGAAGCCTCGCCGTTATTCTTTAATTGCTTGAATGCTGTTATTAAAAATGAGAAATAAACAATAACGGTATCAGCGTTTATACTTAAGCTCGAAGACTCACAACCAAAAACTGTTGTAAACTCTACATTTAAATTTTTAGAAATTAACTCAGAGAATCTTTTGCTTTTGCTCTTCGACAAAACCCGCTGCTAAAATAAAGAGGTTTTGACTTGCTGTTAAAGTTTTAAAAAGACTGAATACAACTGAAGCTTGCCAAACTTTAGAGTTTAAACTTTATAATATTTCATTTAACGGCCAAGTCTTAAACAATGATTGTAGATATGTATAATTAAAACTAAACTTTTGAAGAATAAGACTGTTGTATTTTTTCTACTCTCTTTTCTTTGTAGCGATCTTGAACTTTCTCTCTCATGGCTAAATGTATTTTTTAAAATATAAACTACAATTGTTTGCATTAATTTCACGTCTACAACTGATTTATTCCTATACAATGCGTTAAATCTAAAATATAGCAAATACTATTTCAAAGCTGTAAACCATTTCTCTCTTTTGTTCTCTTTTGATATGTTCTCCACATTTACATCTTAGTGTTAAAAGCACAATAAAGCCACATTAGTTATAATAAAAACATGTTAATTTATGTATTTAGTTTAAAGCTATTTACTACACTTTGATCTTTGTTTTTTTTTTTGGTTTTTCTTTCCTCTTATTATTTATTTAGTTGTGACATTTGTGATGGTGATTAACTATAGTTAAGAGCTGTGTACCGTTTTTGGGTACAGCATTTAGACAGCCTTGTAATAACGGGTGGATTTGCAATCGCCAATGGTGCAGGTGACATTCAAATCGGAATCTGTGAATTCACGTACAATTTTTGTTGGCTTCTCGCCCTTCTGTTCATGAATAAATTTGTTGCCATCAACGGTAACGACGCTCTTCACTTTACGTCCATCCATGGTTTCCTCATCGAATTCTTGACCCGGCTTGAACTCAATTGAGGTTGTCTTGAAGGTGGAGGATGTAGTAAATGTATAGGTATCGCCATTTTTCACCAATTCTACAGTTGGGTTGACGCTGTTGCCCATTTTGCGAAGGACTAAGCCAACGCCCAATTCCTTCATGTACTCATCGAAGTTCTCGCTCTTCTCCAGTTTGTATTTTTTTCCTTCCCAGCAAGCCATTGTTACTGTTTTTGTATGTATATATATGTTGTAATAATAAAAAATAAAGACTCAACGAACTGTCAAGACCGGACAAACGCTGCAAACGAACACAACGCAATAAATAAATGCTCTACGTAGCCGGCTTCGCTTTTATACCCTAGAATAAGCACCACCACTACCATCGAATACAATACCGGCAACCGTTTACAATCTTAAACGCTCGCTTTATTGTGGCATTATTAAGCCAACACGAATTTGATAAGCATATCATCAAGAAGTTGCATTCGTCGTCGATCATACTTTGCCAATAAATTTAGTCTTTAGATAAATACAACTATATATATGATACAAATACAAAAACGTACAAAGTTCAGCTCTGATCTGATATCTAATTGAAGTTGCTCAAAGTCCGCGGAGACAATATTTTTGGATGGATAACCGAAAAAGAACAATGAATTTTCTATTACTCTCCGAAAAGTGAAAGAGTCTTAAAATGATAAGAAAAACAAGGTAAAAAGTACACAAAAAACACATTTTAAACCGAAAATACATGCATGCATGCATGAATGCTCTTTGCAAAAGCTTTTAAAAAGCTTTCGACATTGTGTGCGCGAGAGTACGTTTAAGTAGTGGGTACTCACTTCACATCAACAAGGAAATTTTCAATTCTGATAACTGTTTACTCAAAATTTCGGTTCTTATTTACAGTACCTAGTGCTTCGTAAAAATAAGTCAAGATCACAAAAGGGAGCAATAAACAACAACAGCAAATTCTTTAATTCATGCTGCCCTGAAGTATGGAAAATGATAAGCGAAACTTCCCTGTAATGGAAAATCACACCATTCATTAAACTAACTGAAAGAGTATACGGTTAGAAATCATGGAATAAATTTTGATACAAGCAAAGTTTTACACAGATTTTTAACACAAAAGGTATGAAATCTAATACTTCTCAACTGATTACAAAACTTTTAGGAATATTTTGTGTTACATTTTAAAACAGTTCAAATACTAAAACTATATTTGATACTCTTGGAATCAATTTGATACTATATAACATATCTAAATATTTTATTTAATTTTTAAGACAAGCTGATTACATTTCAATACAATTTTTGTTATTAACTTTTTTTACTGTTCCAGTATTACAACGATATTTTATACTCTTTTGAATCAATTTATTAATATCCGAATGTGCACAAAAACGGATGCGGATCCTTATCGAACCCGTTACGAGTCCGTCAGTATGCATTTCACTTTCTTACCGTGACCGTCAAAAAAATGGTCACAACGTTAACATAAACAGCAGTCTTAAATTTGTTATAAAATCTTTTATTTTATTTTCAGTGGATTAGGGATACGAAATACAATTGTGAAATTATTTTCATTTTAAATAACTTTTTATATCATTAGGCAATTGCCTATATCATTATTATTAAAATAAATTTGTATTTGCTTATTTATTTAAAATGTAAGATGTAAGAATGCAAGAACTGAAATAACAAGAAGAAAAAAATATTTTGAATATAGCATAAACCTTATGGTGCCGTTTTTAATCAAAGCTATTTAAAAAAACGAGTCCGTTGCGAATTCGCATTTTTTTTAAAAAAGAGTCCAAAACGAATTCAGATATGAAGTCCGTTTCGAGTCCGTAACGAATCCGAAAAAGTGGAAAATGCGATTCGTATTTTTGAGGGGAGTTTCATACGAAAAAGGATCAGTTTCGGATGCGAAACGCAATCCGTTTCGGATAAAAAATACGAAGAAGTAAATCTGTCTCGGATTCGAAACGGATCCGTTTGGCATACTGGGATGGTATTAAAAATTAATACAAACTGACCATTAAATCAAATGCATGTTTTAAGTAAAAAATAATTTTTGTGTTTGGCCTGTATTTAATTTTAATACAATATTTGTGTGGTCACATATGTAAAATTTATTCCAAGATTTCTAACAGTGTGCTAGTTATAATATGAATGGTTAGAAAAATAGCAACTGTTTCAGCCTTATGCTGAATTATTTTTTTTCCCCGGAATCGGAAAAAGGAGTTTTAATTTTTATGATAAGGCTCAA
Organism: Dichetophora obliterata; assembly: GCA_963920525.1. NCBI lineage: Eukaryota > Metazoa > Arthropoda > Insecta > Diptera > Sciomyzidae > Dichetophora > Dichetophora obliterata. The sequence continues at coordinate 176,701,184 of OY986435.1, read as the reverse complement.
GAAAATTTTGGAAATTTTTAACGCACATTTGTTCATCAAACGTCAATATTTATGAGTGTAAAAAAAATGTGATGCCTTTATCTGCTATCTAAAAAAAGAAAATAGCCTTTTCCGATTCCGGGGGAAAAATTATTCAGAATGAGGCTGTTTTGTTTTGGGGCACGAGATCATCACGCTCTTATTTTTTGAAATTGTTTTTGAAATATTGAATAAATTTTAATTTCCCCCTTCATCATATCACATTTCCCTCTGAACGTGTGACTTATAAACGCCCTCTTATTAAAATCTTACGATTTATTTGTTAAATGTTTGTATATAAATAATCTAAAACTGAAAATTGGTACTTTATGCCTACTCAGAATGGCTCATGTTCTCAAGAATCTTCACATGGCAGTTTTAAAACTCCCTGAGGTTTGCCATTATCTGCTGAGAGCCCGCTTGTAAAAATTTATCGGTTATGAGATAGTAATGCAGAACAGTAAGCGGGATTTGAAAATATCTTGTATGTGTTAAGATCGATAGTTTCTTTCATTGTTCAAAAAACAGTTTGACTTTTGAACAAGCTGCGTCATTTAGTTTGTGTTTGATAGCGATTGAAGGCAGAAAACCTGTGAAGGTTTACTGAATTCTGTTCTGGTCGAGGTTCGGCACATATGACGCTGAACTTTCAGGTCGCCCAAAAGAGGTCGTCACGCCAGAAATCGTCGATTAAACTAAGCGGGTATATCACATTTTACATGAACATTTGGACATGAAAAAGCTATCCGCGCGATGAGAAACGCGACTGCTCATACTCGACGATAAACGCCACCGTGTGACCACTTTAAGGAAGTGTTTGGTGATGTTAACCCGCAATCCGAAGCAGTTTCGTAAACTAACAAGAAGCATGGATACATCACAACACACCAAAGACAAAGAAATATTCAAAGCAGTGGACTTATCCGGATGAATGTGCATCAAAGAAGGCCAAGGTGGATCTTTCGGCGAACAAGGTCAAGGCAACAATTGAAGCGTTCTCGCGAATTACGTTGTAAACGACAAAATTGTAATAGTTTTCCTTAATTCATTTTACAAGCACATTTATTCATTTTTATTAATTTTCTTTTTTGGGTATGCGATAAAAATACCCCAAACTGCTCAACTGCTTACTCAGTATCGTTTGTATATAATATAAGAGAGTGATTCTAACAGATATTCGCAAAAAAAGAGCACTAAAATAAACGTCGTTTACAACATTATTCGCGATTATGCTTCAATTGTTTGGGGTACATACGAAGACATTCACGATTACCTTGGAAAGAGTAAAAACATCACCGGCGAACATTATTTACAGCTGTAGGATAGATATGATATTTATTTGAAGGCAAAATCAGCCACATTTGGCGAAAATAAAGCGCTCTTCCACCACGCCATAGAAAAAAAAAGATATTTTTGAAAATTAATTAGATGAAGTGACATTTGACGAATTTTCATCGAGAACTAGATAGGAATTATCTTCGACTGGACCGAAGTAAAAATACACCCATAGCTGTATTTTAGTTTATTCGAAGTCTTGAATGCTGTATTATTTTGATGACGTCAATTTTGTAGAGCATAGTTTTTATACAAATATTTCACATTTGAAACTCCGAGTTCTTCTAATTTAATAAAACAATAATTTATAAATGTGCACAATATCGAGTCAAAGCATTAATTTTTGTTGGAATTTATAAAGATTTTACTATTACTAGTAAACCCGTATGGCGTTAGCCCGAAACACCCTCTTTTCCATATGGCAACGCAAACACAAACACAAACACTTAAAATGTGCTTATTTTAGTGCTTAACCATTTTAGCCATTCTAAAAATTTAAAAAAAAAAAATTACTCAGGGTGATTCGGGTTAGAACGCCAAAATCAAACATACCTAGATTTTATTTTTATCTATTGAATAGATTTTTCAACTGATCAAAATTGAAATTTAATTAATTTTGGCCTTTTTGTAATATACGCGGTATTGCACGCGCCACGACGATATTACGTTAGCATATTTCATTTCATACCCAAATTTATTTTATATATACAGGAGTATAACCAGTTTTAAATTTTTTATTAAATTTTTGTGTAAATTTTAAAAATTAAAAAATATTCCTACCAACACTTTAGAAATCTTTCTTCAACTGTAAGAAATCATTCCAGTTTCACTTTAATATTGAATATATCAATTTATAGTTTTAGCTGTGAAATTATAGACGATTATTCGTCAGTATAACAGTTTCATAGCTATTAGTCGATAGGTGGCGCTAAATACCTCACATAGTACACAGTACAACGTACACAGTACAACGTATTCTTTGGTGTCAACTAACGTGTTTCTTTTGGTGTCAACTAAATCAACGTTTTACAATTGTTATTGTCACTTATAAAATCCAATTTTGATTGCTTATCTCGCCGATCGTAATTCACCTTCGTGTCGTGTTATTGTCATTTTGCTAAACGGCGGATTAACTAGTAGAATTTATAATTTAAATTTTATTCTCAACGCATAATGTCTCTAATTAAAAACACACGTAGTGCTACAAGTAGCCGTAAAAATGTTGCTCCGGTGACACCACTTGGTGCTTGTAGACCTGATGACTCAACACCCACAACTGCATCTTTGATGGCGGATGCAAATTGGAGCCTGCAGCTTATTAACATTCGAGAGAGCATTGTTGAACAGCTTACTGGAGCGATAACTGCGTCGGAGGAGAGGGTGATGCAGAGAATTGGCGAAGTATCAGCTGAGCTTTCCAACATGAAGTTATCCATAAAAAATCTTGGAGAAAGAGTTGCTATCGTTGAAGCTGCGTATGTCGAACTAAGTGTGTTAAAAGAGAACATGCAAGAAATGAAAAATGAAATAGAAAACCACAAAGCAACTGTGGAGACAAAAACAATGCACTCTTCTATGCTGGATGTTGAAGTTAAAGCTTTGAAGTCACAACTGGAAGCTTATGAGAGTGATTCTATCTCAACTGACGTCGTCATCAATGGTATTCCCTCTGCTACTAAAGATAACCTAAGCTGCATTTTTAACAGAGTTTGCTCTTTGATTCAATGCGACTCTATAAGGCTACGTGATATTTTTAGAGTGCGTGCCAATAACAGCAACAAAAATGCAGTGATCATCGCAAAGCTTGCGACTGCTTATGACCGCAATTGCCTATTGAAAGCTATTGCTGCATTTCGCAGAAATAATAACAGGCAGTTCACGCTCTGTGAGATCGGGTGTGGGGGAGATGAACATTTCTATATCCATGAAAGCTTGACCAAAACAAACCGTCAAACCATGCTCTATGCTGGTCAACTAAGGAGAGAAAATAGACTTGCTGCTGTTTTTTCACTGCGTGGGCGTGTATACGTAAGAGCAACTCGTGATGGTGAGGCCATATTGGTAGACAGTAAAGAGAGCGTTGACAGCGTCGTGGGACCCATTAAATAGCTATTTAATCTTAAGTATATTATATTTGATGTTTATATATTGCATGTTGTTAATATGTTTATTATTATTTATATTTTACTTTATTTAATTTCACTTTACTGGCATTATGTTGCCAAATCTATATTCTCTACTCTATCCTCATATCTGTCACTTTCTCATCTAGGCTTTAGTTTTCTTTTTTGGTGTATCTATTGCATGTTTGTAGTTGGTTCGCTGTATGTTTATTATGTTACATTCTGATATACTGTCTAGTGGTGCTGTGAATAATCATAAGACCCTAATCAATATTTTGTGTAAACAGCGCATTGGTCTAAATGTTGTTTACTTTAATGCTCGGAGCTTAAATGGGTTAAAGCTTGATAACTTCAGAGATGTCTTTGAAAACTCTCTTGCTGATGTCATATGTGTCTCGGAAACTTGGTTCAAGACTGATATTCCTGACTCTTATTACAATTTAAATGGCTTTAATATCTTTCGTAATGATAGGTGTGGTAGACGGGGTGGTGGTGTAGCTGTATTTTGTAGGTCCAATCTTAATGTTAAATATGTCAATAAATGTATGTCTGATGAAGCCTGTGAGTTTCTTAATGTTGAAATCTTTGATCAAAATTGCAAAATATTAGTATCTTGTGTCTACAATCCTCATCGTTGCTATAGTATAGAGCCATTTTTTACTGATTTAGCTAGTAAATTAATCGATTATGACTTCTTTTTTGTTTGTGGTGATTTCAATGTAAATTTGTTGCATAATGACTCTGTTAGTGATAACTTTCATTACCTTTCCTCTATGTGTGGACTTAAAATCACAAATAATTCCATTCCTACTCGTTTTATGCATGGTTGTGAACCAAGTCTTCTTGATGTTTGTCTAGTTTCTGATTTTTCTTTGCTCCTTAAGTATGATCAAATAACTTTCTTGTCTGATCATGACTTACTTTTTTGTTGCCTTGATATTAATCTTGGAAGAACTTCTCCTGCTAGTTTCTCATATTACGACTATAAATCCATTGACTTTTCTGGCTTATTTCAAAGCTTATCAGCCGTGCAATGGAATGACTGTTGGTTTTTTGAGTCGGTAAACGACAAACTTAAGGTTTTCATGGATAAGTTAGATGTTTTATTTGTTAGTCATGTTCCGTTGCGTTCTGTTCAAGTCTCTAATAGGAGTTGTCCCTGGTTTACGAATCCTGTATTAGTTGCCATTAGGTTAAGGAATAAGCTTCACTCTAAATGGAAAAATAATCCTTCAATTACCAACTGGGAAAACTTTAGAAGAGCTAGAAATGATGCCACTGTCGTGGTCAGGCAAGCTAAGACCAATTTTTTTAACTCTAAGCTGAACCCCAACTTAAATTCTAAACTGATATGGCAGAATATTAAAAGATACAGAGTTTTTACTAAAAATTCTAGTGAGTGCAATTTAGATTCTGAAGAGTTAAATAACTTCTTCCTAGCTAGCGGAAACCATATGCCGGAAAGTAGTGCTTCAGATTCTGAAGAGTTAAATAACTTCTTCCTAGCTAGCGGAAACCATATGCCGGAAAGTAGTGCTAACAGGGCTGAGCTGCCAGTGATGATAAGTAGCAATGTGTTCCCTTCCTTTGAATTTAATTCAGTAGGTGAGGATTATGTGGCTAAGTGTATAGTGAAAATTAACTCCAATGCTATAGGGGCTGATGGAATGCCTATAAAGTTTATTAAATTAGTTTTGCCGTATATTATATCACCTTTCACTCACTTAATAAATCATTGTTTGACAAGTTCCCAATTCCCTGATATATGGAAAGCTGCCATTGTCCTGCCTGTAGCAAAATCTTCTTCTGCTTCTGTACCGGATGACTACAGACCTATTAGTATATTACCTGCCCTAGGTAAGGTCCTTGAACGTATCATGACTGACCAAATTTCGGACCACCTTAATTTAAATAATTTGCTTTCACCGTTTCAGTCAGGTTTCAGGACTGGCCACAGTTGTTCTACCGCTGCAGTTAAAATCCTTGATGACATCAGAGTTGCTTATGATCAGAACTTTCTTACTCTGCTGTGTCTTGTTGATTTTTCTAAAGCTTTCGATTCTGTCAATCATTCACTTCTGTGCAATAAACTATGTAACTACTTTAAGTTTAGTCGTAGTGCTGTTAATCTAATATACAACTACTTGAAAGGTAGAATGCAAAGGGTTAAAGTGGGTAACGTTCATTCGTCTCTTAGACCAGTTGAGACTGGAGTTCCTCAAGGTTCCATCCTGGGCCCACTACTTTTCTCTATTTTTATAAATGATATTTTTTCAGTTTGTAAATACGCATCTGTGCACGCTTACGCTGATGACATCCAACTGTATATCTCTCGATCTACTGGACTCTTAGAAGACTTGACCTATAGAATGAATTATGACTTAACCTCGCTAAATAACTGGGCTATTACAAACATGCTTCTTATTAATCCCTTGAAATCTAAGGTTTTGCCCATTGCTAGGAGTGGCTCATGCTTTGTTGATATCCCTCCTTTATATATTGGAGCTCAGCAACTCGAATTTGTGTTAAAGGCAAAAAACTTAGGATTTATAATCAACACTAAGCTGACCTGTACTGACCATATAAACAACACAATAGGAAAAATTTACGGGACTTTACGTTACTTACGCACGTCCTCTAACTTCACGCCTCTTGAAACTCGGCGCAGACTAGTCGTACAATTAATAATGCCTCATATTAATTTCTTTGATGTTGTCTATAGTCAGCTAGATTCACAATCCCAGCATAAACTTCTAGTTGCATTCAATAGTGCGGCTAGGTATGTATATGGGGTCAGTCGATTTGATCATATCTCTCAAAGGAGTAAAGGCATTCTGGGATGTGGTTTACTTGAGCATATGAACATCCGCAACATTTTATTCCTGTACAATCTTATGAACACTCATTGCCCTCATTATCTTTTTGAAAAACTTCAATTTTTCCAGAGTCACCGGTCTCATAATCTTATTGTTCCTAGGTATAACTACCTCAATAGTAGCAGATACTTCTTCATCAGCGCCATTAGACTTTGGAATGCATTACCTAATTCTCTAAAACAAATCACTTCACGAACCAGTTTTAAACATTCCATTTATAATTATTTCAATACTTTAAACCAATAAAACAATGTTTCTTTTTCTATACTAGTTTTCTCATCTTATCTGTGCTCAAATCCTAGCTTTCTTTCTCTTTCTCTCTATAAAATACCTCCTTCTAGTTGTGTCCTATAGTAATATATAGCCACTAAGATCATGATATATAATCGTATAACTATTTTATTTAATTTAATTTGTTTATTAAAAATATCGTTTACAAATCATAATAGATTTATTGTTGTTTTAAACAGTTTTTATTTAATGTTAGTTTTAAACTACTTTTTAAATATCATTGTCCACATCTTATGTAGTACTAAAAAAGACCAAGTCTTAATGTACACCATTATAAATAAATAAATAAAATAAATAAATAAATAAATATTTTTAGGCATATGCTGAAATTGAGAAGAGGAAAGCAACATAACAACAATTAAATGCAAACTTTAGCTCACTATAACTTAAAAAATATCAGTTTTTAAGAAATAAAAAGTCCAGTTTGCACATCTACAGGTCTGAACCTACCATACCATACTAAATTTATTAAGATTAGACTTGTACTTAAAAAGCCCTACGCCGGACAAAATTTGCGTTTGCGTAATATATATAAGATGATGATGACGTCACCTTGTATGGGAGGTGGGCGGAGTTTTTAGTATTTCTTAACAAAACTACAAACAAAAGATTAAAACAAATTTACAAGATTTGAAGCCATTGTACTAATTTTTGTGGAATTTAAAGAGATTTTACAGATTTCATAAAGTCACTTTGTATGCAAGAAAGATGTGGTTTCCATTTGATTTTATACTCAATGTGCATATTCAAGTTAAAAGCTTATGTGCAAAATTTCAAGTCATTAAAGTAATTTTTGTGGGATTTAAAAAGATTTTACTATTTTACCAGCTCAAAAAACACGATTATTATCGTGATCACAGACGCGGATGGACGGGCATCGACTCAGGAGGTGATACTGAGCAAGAATATATATAATTTTCTATACCTGCGCAACGCCTCCTTCTGTGAATTACAAACGGGGTGACAAAGTTAATATTCCACTTATGCATAAAAACAAATTCGCTTACGAATTGAAGTACTTAATGAACTGATTTTTTTTATTTTCTATTGCAAATAAATATTTTCTATTCAATAGAAAAAAAAACAGAAATAAACTACCTTTTAAATAGTTATAGAATCATAGAAGTTTCAATTGAAACTGTTTAAAAGGTTAAAGATATCAGATCTTACTTAACCCATTGACCCATGACTAATTGGTATTTAAATACCCATAAAACAGTTTTTACGAAAAAGGCCATATCTCGAAAGTGGTAGGAGATATCAAAATAATTTTTTTTAAAACATTACGGAAAAATGAAACTATTTATTTTCTTTACAATGTCAAACGAAATTCATACAATTAAATGTTCCTTTTCGAGATCGAAGATGTGTGATTTTCAAAAATGACAAAATCCATAAATAAAGCTATGTAGAAAATTAGAAAATGGAAAGATCGAGGGAAAAATTCGTGGTCAGTTTGCCTCTAGTATCCTCTATTTATCAGGTGTTCATTATGACAAAAGAATGTTGCCATATATGCAAATATTTAATAACACCAAGAACCCAGATTAGTCGATTGGGTATTTAAATACCCAATGCAGATCTCAAATACGGTGAAATTTTGCGAAGCAACTTCTATGGCCTATATAAGCTTCCCAATAAATTTTGAAAAAATCTTACGGCGGAATCTATGAGCAGTCTTTAATGGGTTAAAAATTACACTTTTTTTAACACTAGGATTTTTTGTCCCGTTTTTGTTTTACAACCAAAATCGTTGAACTCGTAAGACGACACTCAATAGTGAAGTTATATGCAAAAAATCAAAATTAAGTTTAAGTTGATTATGTTTAAATGAACAATTGTAACAAAACCAACATCATTTTTAGAGGAAATTTTACGAGGAATCATAATTTTTAATAAAAATCAGAGGTTGACAAAGTATTTTTTTTTATTTCACCTTAAACTTTAAAAAAGTGTATTTTTTAAAAATATGCTGGTTTGACCACCAAATACTTATACTTGTAACACAAATCTCTACAAGTGTTGCATATCGCTGAAAAGGTTATGAAGTTATCTTTCTAAAACTCTTTTGCTGAAAGCTTCACTTAAAAAAGTTTCGCTCCGAGGGTTGTTTTAGTAAAACAAGTACCCAAATTAGCCCATAACTCCACAGGGGGTCTAAATGGACCCTCCTTGTTTACTTGTTTTTGCTTCCCCTATCGTTTAAAATAATAAAATAATTTTTGTCCGTCTAACTTGTACTGTGCGCAGTTCACGTGGGAGTATAAAAATATAAAAGTTTTCTCAAATCAAAACAAACAACTCAAATATTTTTGTAATATTTAATTTCCGCAAGTTAAAGGGACTGGAATTGTTCCTAACTCCGGATTCCTAAATTGATTAAATTGGTAGTAGGTGGGCAAGAGAGGTACGTTAAATTGATAGATAATAATGAATTTCTTCTGAGCCCAGTAAAGCAATTCTACAAATCATATTTTAACCCTTTCATACCAGAATGTTTCGATTGTACGGGTAACTTTCAGTATCAATATTTTCAGTTCTATTTTACGAACGGTAAATAAGGTTACATGCACCGATTGCGTTGATTATTATTTATGTTCGACTCTCACATTGTTTTGTTGTTTGTTTGGCCGTTTCTTAAATTTTCCACGAATTCTCGCGTCACATATATATTTTTTTTTATTTTTTTTTTTAATGAGCCGCGGATGTTAGTTGTTTTTTTTATGTACTTAAATACTATTATACTAATAGCGCCATTTTTGTGAAGTGGACATATTTTAACTAAAAAAATAATATATTTTAAAATCACAAATGATTTGAGGTTACTTGGTGCAAAAAAAAATGTGTTTAAGTACCAACTTTCGGTTTTTCAAAACTTTTGAAAGATATGAGTATGGTAAAATTTAGACATTGCATATGTTTTATGATATCAATCAAAGATCATTTTCTCAAAAAATTATAAGAGAATTCTCTGAAAAGGGTTAAAAATAGGAATTTATAACACAACACAACACTAGTTTACTAATAAATATTTCCTTTGAACAGATGACTACGCTTTTATAGAAGGAGCTGATAAAATTGGGATTTAAATTTGTGGCAATTGCCTAATACTGATTGTAATAAGCTAATCAATTAAAAAAAAACAAACACCCATTTTTGTTAATGATAACCTTAATATTTATTGATCTCATTTGTGACAGCAGAAAATATAATACCAAATTCAAGAAAATATAAGCTGCTGCAGTATTATTGGCTAATTAAGAGAGCACCGTTTAGAGCGCCTTGTATACGCGCACACTTTTCACATTGTTAACAGTGCAGGTTGTAGTTAAATCAGTAGCGGTGAATTCTAATATTACAACTGCGGTCTTGTCGCCCTTCTGTTGATGAACAAATTTGTTTTCGCCTTCTATGTTGATGATGCTCTTACATTTGCGTCCATCAATAGTTTCTTCATCGAATTCCTCACCGAGCTTGAAGGTTATAGTATTGTTTTTCACTGTAGAAATGGTTGTCAGAGTGTATGTATCGTCTTTCTTAACCAGATCAATTGTAGCGCTGACGCTATTACCAAGTTTTCGTAGAATAAGACCTACACCCAATTCTTTCATGTACTCATCGAAGTTGTCACTTGTAGCCAATTTGTATTTTTTTCCTTCCCAGCAAGGCATGGTTTCTCTGTATTGTTTTTGTATTTATTTAAACGAGTTATTAATTATTTAATGATGACGTGTCAGAAGCGCATAAGCGAGCACTTGAAGCGAGCACAGTGTTTTTAATACTGACTCAACACAACGCCTGTCTACTTTTATTGCTTGGAATATGTTATGTTTCTGATTTTCTACAAAAGTTGAAAACTAGTATTTTGATAAGCAATTTATTCAGAAGCTCCCAAACTTAACCAATGTAGACTTAAAACAAGTGCAAAGGCAGTACACAATTAACAAGACTCGTATATGTTTAGTTAATCTGGAGACAGTGCAAATTGTAATAAAACGAATATGTAAAAATTCTCACAAATTTCTCTCACAATGTCAAAGTCAAATTCCTAAAGACTCAGAAAGATTCTACATAGATTTCTTCCTATGCTCGAGCAATTTTATGAGTGTCTTTTTCTCTGAATACGATAAACACTTGAGAGTATAAGAAAAAAGTCGGAATGCCAACAGAAAAAACTCGTGCTAAAAATAAAAAAGCTAGTTTATAGTGGTGTCTTCTGTACTGTACTGTCATATGAAGAAAAAGTCAACGATATGCGAGTCGATCTTTGCTTAAAGCATAGATCTCTTTTAATTAAAAATGTGGAACACGGCATTCGAATATTAAAAAATGGCAAACCCTCATCTTACAGCTCTACTCTGGCAAAGTAACAATTGTTACCCAATAATTTTAATATTTTTATGTGTTTTTTTGCAGGGCCGTAGCCAAGGGGGGTTTTCTGGGTTCAAACTCCCCTCCTTCAAAATTTTTATAAAAATTAATGCATTTAAATTATTATTTCATTGAATCACTTTAATCTACAGTTGCGGTCAAAATAATAGCAGCGCCCTTATATTCATACATGTTTGGATAAATAAAACTAGTCTACGAATTTCGGATTCGGTAAGTCCATTTTCATTCCTATGTGTACTTTCAATACTCGTTCCAACTCCGTACTCAGTTTCTTTCTATATTGTAAAATTTTCGAGATACCGGGTGTTTCACGTTTTTGGCAAGTGTTTAGTATTATTGATCTCGAATCTAAACTACTCTCCATAAAATAAAATGTGTCATTTTTTATTTTTGAAAAAATATCAACTTTTCCATCAATGTATCAACCACTATCGTGTCATGTGCTGTAGCGAAGCTAAAATTCTGAGATTATTCAACGAAATATCAACAAATTTTGTATCTTTTGTTTTAGCGGAACTGTAACCGTCCAATTTTAAAATGTCTTTTTTTCATGTAAAAATACACTTAATCAACAGTATTTTTTTAAATTCTAACTTTGGACAGTAACAGCTCCGCTAAAACAAAAACTAGAAAATTTGTCGTTATTTTGTTGGATAATCTCAAAATTTTTTCTCCGCTACAGCACATGACACGAAAGCGATTGATATACTTATGAAAAATCTGATATTTTTTTTTAAATACAAAATATTATTTTTTATTTTATGGTGAGTAGTTTAGATTCTAGATCAATAATACTAAACACGTACCAAAACCGTAAAACACCCTGTATCTTGAAAGTTTTACAATATAGGAGGAAACTGAGTACGGAGTTGGAACAAGTGTTGAAAGTACATAAAGGAATGAAAATGGACTTACCGGATCCAAAATTTGTAGACTAGTATTATTTATCGTAACATGTCTGAATATAAGGGAACTGCTATTATTTTGACCGCAGCTGTTTATATAAATAGGCGTAAGAAAAACAGTTCGGTACCATTTCCTCCTGTGTTTCTCAACCGATTTCGATAATTTTTCTTTCAAATAAATAAGATTATGAAGAAGTAGTGCACAAAATAATTTTTGTGACCTTTGACCTGAAATATGAGCGTTCAATACAGAATTTCTTAAAGAACAGCTAAGCTATAAGAGATGAACGAACACTGTGTAAGAGGAAATTTTAGACATTTTGTACATCTCGTACAAAAAATAAGCATTTTTTTATGTAATATTACATGTGCGAATATATATTGGGATTGTGAAATTTCTTACAAACAGTCAATTCTGAAAAATTTCCGTTATTTTGACATCAAAGTTATGACAATATCTCAAAAACTGTAGCTTTTCTCAGTACAACGTATTTTTGTACAAAAAGTCATTGGTTGATAAAAATAACGGTATACGAAACCTTTTTTGGTAGTATTTTTCACGTATAGTATATTAAAAAATTTCCCGCTATTACGACATAAAAATTATTGCGTTATCTCGAAAACTGCAGCTTTTCTCAGTACAACGTATTTTTGTATGAAAATTCGTTTGTTATCACTGAGCGGCAAAATGAAGATTTAAATAATTAGTTTTTAACCCTTTTCTACGCTTATCTGAGAACGAAAGCCATTTCATATAACAGTGTAGGTCGAAGGTCACAGTGAAAAGGTCGAATTACTACAAAACTTAACAACTCATATAAGTTGCGTTTACATATACAAGTCTTTGTTATGAGTTGATTCGTGTAAACAACAATGGTTAAAACAGATGTGTCGTGATTTATCGGATCGAACGTGATACATTAAAAATTACCATCACTATTGTTTTCACTTCCCTTTACAAAGGCAGTTCTAGATTTTGGTAGTAAAGATAACAGTGAAGCCAACTAGAATAACATACACATTTAAACTAAAAAATCTTTCTAATTCGAACCGTCTAGAAAGATTACACACTATACTTTAGTCAACAACTGATTTTAATTTTCCCTCCAGCAGTTCTCGCGAATTTAAATTGCAGCATCAATTGTTTTGTTGCTGGAGTTGGTTGGCTTACTCCAAATTAGCAAATCGAGCTTTTTTATTTTATTAAAAAGATCAAAGAACCAAGGCATGCACCTTATACAAACAAGGTTTGGTCTTTAACCTCAAAGGAAAGGGATAGATTATTTAGAGGAATTGATTGGAACCATACATGAATTATTGATTAGGCGAAACAAACGTGAAATACAATTTGCATTGCTTTTAACTGGGTTAGTGTTATGCCTTAACCTCTGCAAGTATTTCCAACCCTTAGTTGTTCCTGTCTTTTAATTCCACATTTTCCCCAATTTAGTTATGGATTTTTAGTTTTCCATAACTCTTCAATCGACTGGATTGAATCGAACCCGGATTCGAGCAAGAGACATCTGGGTTGATAGTCTAGAGCAGAGATGTCGTGGCAGTGAGCTAAATTACAAATTAAAAAAAATGAATAAAAAAATGAAAGCTTCGATGGTGACGAAAAAAATAAAAACAACAACATGAGCACACTGAGCTGTGTATCTTTAAATGTATTTTTAAAAAAAAAAAGTTGCAAAAATAGGTTTTCAGCATCTGATGAGGCCCAAATGTTACTTATAGCCGATACACATTGACTGCAACAGTCGTCCACCGACAAAACGAAAACTTGCCGTCAGAGAGAAATGTCGCAGTATTCTCGACGACTTGATTATAATGAACGCAACAGCGACAATCTGTATTTCATACGAAACATAAACAAACTCTGCTATGTTTGCTCTTGTCGTCTATCAAATTAGAAATAGATTGAAGTCTGCGGCAGCAACAAATGTGGTCGTGTTCTCTCTTTGTCGTGCCGTCTTCAAAAAATACATCTTCATAAGAAAGCATGCGTTCTAACAATTGGCGTTCGTCGCTAGTCGCAGTCAATGTGTATCGGCTATTACACGCAGTCAGTAAATCAAAAAATAAAATTATTCCAGACAAGTGATATTGAAGAAAATGCTACAACAAAAACTTGCCACCACTTTGAGTGTGCGCTGCGAGAACATACCAACAAAAAAACACATCAGCAATAGCATTGATAGCTAGCTTTCGACGCGAGCAAACAACAACAATGACATGTCATAATTCCTCGAATTACAACACACACGGAAATATTGAAGTTGTTGTAAGTGAGCTAAAAGAGCTATGGGATTACAACTCTGGTCTAGAGCACTCTCTACTAAACTAGACAGACCAACATTGCAAAGCTTATTGTAAGTTTTGCGTTTTTTTCAGCTCTGCTTATGGAGGCTTGCATCACAGCCTCTTCATGATTTACGGCACAAATAAGTTTTTATTAAAAAAATGTTCTGTCCCTTCACTGTGATTTTTTTTTGGTAAAGAGTTTTTAAACAATTTACTTTCGAATTAAAGGTATGAGTCTAAAGCTGGTTAAATTTTTGAGGAATGTTCGAAGTTACTCATGAGTTTGAAGTTGATTAACATTTTTCGGAATTCTTACCCGAGGAAGAGATTCAAGACAATCGTTTAAGTAATTTTGTGAAATTTAAGGTTTTAAGAATTATGAAGTTTATGTAAAAGTTTTTTCGTCTTTAAAATTTTAGTAATTTTAGATAAATGAGATGTCGTTCTCATCACTAAAATTTCTTATCACATACCTTCGTAATTCAATGGGCTACAGTGATCACGCACAGTAAGAGACGTATTGGTCTTTAACGTGTTGGTAGAATTTGCAAAAAAGAAGACTTAGTTTTTGATATTTATTTATTTTTTCCATTAAAATATTTTCAAAATTCAAATAACTTAATTTTTATTTTTTTTTAATTTCTTACAAAATTTTTGTCAGAAGGTGTTTATTTTATAACTAATATTTTAGTTGTAATATGTATACATTTTAAAAAAAATGAAGTAATTTCAATTTAAGTGAGAATAAATAAAAAAAAATCCAAAAGAAAGGCACAAAAAACCAAATTTTTTGATGCAGATTTGAAGAGCTTTTTCCGGCCTTTAATATCTGACAGTTTATTTTTTTTATAACTTTTCTACCAGCTAATATATTTACGAAAAAAAATGATTTTTGGAGGTTTTTGCAGGATGTTTTAGCTCACTGGCGGCTATCGTAACAACCACAATATTTTGGGAATCGTAATAAAAAAAACAAGGTAAATTTTTAGAGGGGTACAAATGGAACCTTTTTCCATTTGAATAAAAATAATGTTCATCAAAATCCCCCCATTAGTACATCCTGGCTACGGTCCTGGTTTGTTGTAATTTTTTTATTTCAAAACAAAATTTGAAGCTCAAAAATAATAAATTTTAACAAAGATTGTCACCTGATTTTCAGAAAGTGATAATTTCACTAAGCAATTTTTTTTAGCTTCAAATTTTATTTTGAAAACACAAATTGCAATAAACACATAGAAATTTTAAAAATACTGAGTAACAATTGGTACTTTGCCAGAATAGGATTGTTGATTTGTCAACAGCAAGGATATCAAAATAAAATTGTACAGTAAGTTATATTAAAAACTAATGAAAAGAGCTATGTGTATAAAATATGTAAATATGTAAATATGTAAAGTTCGCACTTGTTTGTTTTTATCTTTTAAAGAAATAATATAAAAAAGTATGTAATAACTTAAAAAAAAGGGCTGAATTCATAAAATTTTTTCTATAACTACTAAGCTTGCAAAATGTTCTTAATACTGCAGTTTGAGATAAAAAAAAAACATCAAAATCTTTTTCAGGCTGTAAAATTCACAAAACACATGTCTGGGGCTTTTCAGTGCTTTTATGAATTTTATTAACGCAGGTGTTTATAACAATGTCTATACAATAGTTACCACAATATGGCTTTTACTAATTCGCCTATTTTCAGATTAAGCTTATTTATTAAATTCAATATAAAGCCCAATACAGCAAACACTAAATTTTATAATTTTTTATAGAATTCATTATCGCTTATAAAAGAGTGATAAGATAAAAAGTTCGAGTACCCGGTACTGTACACATAAAATCAAGAGCTCTAGAATGCAGCGAGTGAAAAGAAAGCAAGAAAACAAGTGCAAAGTAATAAGTAAAAAATAAAAAAGCAATATGATTAACTGTTAGCAAACCAAATATTTGTTAATCTAAGCACACACAAACATATACAACACAAACAAACAGACACTCATCCACACATGTTGAGCTGCATTTCTATCATCACCCTTGACCAGCTATTATTAAGGCAATAAAAAGAATTGATAATACATAATAACTAGCGAGCCGTTATTTAAGTTTCACTACTTGGCATGAGATGGCGCTGTTTGTGGATCAGCTGATTTACAAACAATCAGTAATAGGAGTAGGACAGCAAAAATCATCTTTACGCATTTCTTTTGGAGAGAAGAAAAATGTGTTGTGTAGATTTTTAATTCAATTAAAATTATTTCGTACAGTGGCGTTTTCAAAACGGTTCATCTTGGAGGTACAATACACAGCCGCTTAAGGGAGTCTTTAGGCAAAAGCGTTTAAGCCGAAGGCATACTTTAGAAGATGTTTTCTAAAAAAATTTATTATGTATACAAAAAAATTTAATTTGCTGTTAAATTAACGTCACCAGATAACGTCACCAAACGTATTAATTTTTACAGTATACCAGTAAAAATAATGACAACAATCGACCCTAAGGATTTAAAAATATAAGCAAAACTATGTGCTGGCGTTACGTTAAAAACAACATAAGTGATCTCTGACTTGATTACAAAATTTGCAAAACTCTCTGAATGGGCAAGCCTTTTTTATACAACTTTTGTAGGAGAATTTGAAATCTTCTCTGGTTTTTTTGTAGACTTTTTGATCGGGCTTTTCTTTCATTGTAGTTCAATTGGGTAATAAAGTAATTAGATAGTTAAGTAATAATGTAATTATTAATAATAATGTAAATAAAGTAAGAAAAAGTCTAGTTTTAAAAAAGGTTTTTTTATATTTGAATAGTAATAAAGTAGCACTATATTAAGTAGAAATAATGACAACAATCGACCTTTAGGATTTAAAGATATACGTTACAAAAAACAGAAGTGATCCTTGACTTGATTACAAAATTTGCAAAACTCTCTGAATGGGGCAAGACTTTTTGATACAACTTTTTTCGGAAGAATTTGATTTTTCTCTGGATTTTTTTAGACTTTTTCATTGGGCAATGTTACTTAAATTTTCATTGTAGTTCAATTGGATAATTAAGTAATTAGATAGTTAAGTAATAATGTAATTTAGTAATTAAAAAACAAATTTATATATTTTTATATCATTGCCTCAACCATTTTTTCATTATATTTAGCCAATGCCTTCCATTTTTACGAAAACAACAAAAATTACGAAACATTTACAAAACATTTACGAAAAGGTATAACTACACTTGTGATACAGTGCAGACGATTTGATCATCATGGTATGAATTTATGTAAAGATAACTTAAATTAATACAAATAAAATGTTTGTCTTAGATAATATCGTAAAATAATAAGTTTTTAATAGATATTCATTTTTTGGTCATGGTTGACTCTTCTGTGGAAATGCCTATATAAAGATGGCACTGAAGTTGGTGTGCTTAGCAAAAGGTGAAAATCGGGTCACATCATAGCTAGGCTCTATATCGTCTGGAAAAAAGGAATTCGAAAATAGAGTCTTGAATGCACATCTTTAACCAAAATGGAATGAAAATATGGAAAATTAAGACAATTATAAAGTGTGGGAAAAATGTCAAAAAATGTACTTTATTTTTGACCAATTATTGACTGTAAAAACTAGACAAATTTTTCAAAGACGCTCATTTTTGTAAAAGATGTGTATAAATACATTACAAACAGGTTAAAAAGAAAAATTAGTTTGTTGCAGTAGTGTGGCTCGTTTTGAAAAGAATGTTTCGATAAAAGCGCGTTTAAAGTAGGGATGCAACATCGTTCTTAAAAACATCGATGTTCACTTCACAATTATCGATGCTTAAAAACATCAGTTATAAGACCGATATATCGATGATTTTCCGATGTTTTTATTTTTGTATTAGGCTTAGTATTGAGGTCGAAAAATATCAGTATTACTTAATAGATTACATATTTTTTCTTTGCACTCTATTATAAAATATGAAAGAAAGAATAATTTCTTACAAAGTATGGACGTAGAAAAATTTAAAAAAATAAAATTTGAAAGAAACGAATCGACAAATTTCTGTATTTTGAATGAAAAATTTCTATTTTTGTAATTTTTCCTCCGGCCTCAAAAAAAAAAACGGTTTTTTGTGTTCATACATTTTTTTATGTTTTTTTTTTTACAAAATTAAATATATAATATGACTATAAAGTGTGATGACTTCTTTTATGTGTGCGTGTCAGTCACTCGTTGCTACCATGATATAATAAACAAGGTAATATCATGATACAATCACCAGGTAGTATAAATCGCGATTGCGCTGCAAAATAGCCATCTTTCGTTGAATTTTTCATTCGAAATATATTAGGTTAAAAATGAGCGAACGATATCGATGGTTTTCCTTTTCAGACCGATGTATCGACGATGTATCGCTCATAAGAACATAGATGTCAACATCGATGTTTATGAAAGATATATCGTCGATGACGATACTATCGATGTATCGTCTGCATCCCTAGTTTAAAGTTACTCTGCACAGTGGTCGGAACTGTATGGAGTTAGCGGCCAAAAATACTTCCACTGTAGGTATCAAAGAAACTTTGGTCACAGCTTTATAAATATGTCAGAACTATTTACTGATAAAATGGGAGTGGTTGATGACTCATAACCCCCCCCCCCTTCTATCGTACCCCGGCACCCACATTCACCCCACGTCAGCAAAAACTTGAGAAAATATACGAAACTTGTTTTTAATTCATATGTTAACAACTTGTTTACAAGATTAGTTTAAAAAATTAAAAATAGTGATAAATTTCATATAAAACAAAATGTAATACAAAATTATTAAACGGTAAGGAGGGTTGCTTAAAAGTATTAGGATAAATACTCTTTGAAATAAAAAAACTAAGAATTAAAAAACATTGCGTATTCATTTTTTTTATAGCAGTTTTCAAATTGTTAATATTTAGGCTGTTTTTTAGTAACAACACCCCTTAAACGAAAATCGACTTCAAAATTAATCTAGCAATTCAAAAACAGATTTTAATAAAATTGATTTGTCCTTATAAAAGGATCCGAAGTAAAAAGTAAACGGTTAAACAAATCAGTATTTGTTGAAATGCGTGAAATTTTACGCGTGTGCTGGAGTCGAAATTTCTTTATATCTTTGTTTCTGGACTCTGCGGCTTCTTCAGAGAGCTCTCCAATCGATACCAGTGCATATTCAATAACATCTGAAGCATGAATTAAAATTTTGTGGACTGAGGGGGGAAGATAGTACCAGGAATATTTATTTGTCAGCTCCTTAGCAGTGTCCAGTGCATATTTCCTAAATTTGGCGACATTAATAGTATACCCTGAAGACAAAGCTTGCAACAATGTTGCACATCTCTTAATTACTATTTTATCAATGCCTGTTATTTCTGCAGATAAACCAGCATTGTTAAAGAATTCTCGTGCCGTATTTCCATCATTGGAAGACCCACTCCCTCCAGTTTTTGTCTTGTCGACTATTAGTCCAATTTTTTCTCGGAATTGTAATTGAATATTCTGTTTTCTCTTGAGCATTTCTGCTTTTCCTTCTACAGACCTAATTTGCCATTGTTTTTGGTCAAGCCTGTACGATATATGAAGAAAGTACTTGAAAAATCTAATATATGCGTGCAAAGGTGACAATCCAAATTCATAGTGATCTATTTTAACTTCTTTCTGCAGACTTTTTTCAATATTGTTCATTTTGGTGGGATTTGCATTACATATATAACACTTTGCGGATGAAGTTTGAGTTAAGGCATTACACACTTTACCATCCACCATTGTAAGTTGCAGAATATGGTCAATATTTATCGTTTTCTTAGCATTTTTGAATTTTGTAGGAGTTAATTGTTTAATTTTGTTCTTGTAATATGACTCTTCGTCGATGGACAATTGAACTGTCTCTTTTTTAAATTGGAGCCTGATAGGACGGCAGTAGCGGGTGGACGATTTGTCGAGGATTTTTCCAAATTATTTTGGCGATTTCAGCCTCATCTGGTTTTGTTACTAGTCGCCGCGGGACATATGATGTTGCAAATAAGTTACTATCATCCAAATTTTTCTTTTCAACTTTCTGTTTGTACTCGCTGTGTCCCGAACTGCCATCAAAGCCCCATTTTCCTATTAATGTAAGGCTGTTTACGGACTCATCCAAAACTTCATTAATAACATCGCTCTGTAGTTCTAATATCCGAGTAGCGGTGTGGTCTAATAGACTTTGAAGTTCAACTTCAACGTGAGATTCGCTAACAGTTATTTTGTCTGGGTAACTTTTCTTTTTTTCTTTCAAAATGTTATCGTAGCAAGGTAAAAAATGATTATCAAGTTTACTGTTTATAAAGCTTCTTATTGTCAAATATTGATGTTTTGTTAAACCTGCTTCAGTTATAAGCGATAAAACTTCAGCAACATTTGCTTGCAAAATCGTTGGGTTTCTTTGTAAGGTAGCAAATCGCAAATCATCAGCGGCGGAGATATCAATTTCTTCTATTTCTGCTATTCGTCATCGCTTTGTCCTGTTTGAACACTCTCCGTAACTTAATCTAGGACGTCCTCGATCTTTATTCATGTCAGACGTTTGTAACTTTAATAAAATCGACTCCATTTGGGCAAGCCAATGAGAATATGTGTTTTCAACTCTTGTTTTCATACGATTGCATTTTTGCCAAAATTGTAAAAATTTTTTGCAATTATAATTTAAGCATGTTTCTAATTGACTTTCTTCAAATGTGTAGCCCTCATTTTTAATATAGCTTTTCACGGCATCCTTCACTTTTATAACTTTTTCAGCATTTGTACCTCTTTCGGAGCACCAAATATCAAAAATGTGTGAGCGCGGAATTTTGCAATTATAAACTGTGCCTATTGCAGAAACAATGTATAACAAGGATCAAATTAAGAAACAATTAAATTAAAACTCGATGAAAACAAAAAAACAAACACATTTCCTTACATGCATAACAATAACAGAGCAACGCGAACATAAATTAACAAACACCACATAAAAATTCATATTTGGACATAAAAACAACGAGGCGGGTTGGGTCTGAGGGGGATTACACAAAGACGGGCAGAAATATGCAGCTCATATTAGCAATTTTAGAATCTTGAAATATTAACTAGTAAACCAAAAAAAAAACCCCATTGGAGACTTTACGGGGGGAACACAACTAAAACTATAGTTAAAATTTACATATATGGACGAACGAACACTAACAAGGACACTGGAAAAAAATTAATTCTATAACAAATTTACAACAAGCTTAACACATTGCTATTATTTTAAAATATAGTAAATACCATTTGATTCAATATTCATTTCGATTTATTTCAACACAAGTTTCTTTTCTTTTGTTTTAATTAATTTTAAGTTGCACTTAGTTTTCCACTTTTTCACACTGCAAAAACCAGCTGCTTACTTACTCTCTTTTGAAGCTGTTCTTAAAGGGTACAGATGGAATAAAACAAAAACAACTATAAATTTTAAAACCTTGTTTTGTTAAGAAACAGTGATGCCACACTTGGTGACAAATTTCCGACTTTGATTTTTTTATTTTTGGCCAATGGGATCGACCATCTTTAGCTCTGGTAAGCTAAATGTACCCTAGCGTACCGGGTCTTAAGTGTTATAGAATCTGTATTAAAAGCGGGATTGATTTGAAAAGTTTTTGGATATATTCTTGAATAGTTGTACACAACAATAATCAATTAAAATAATTCCTCTTAAGAATAAATCAAAAAAAAAGTTGATGTTTTAGTTAGTGTTTTCGTTGTGGAGTGGTGATAATATTAAATAAAAATTTTGATGTTCTAGTTAGTATCTTCGTTGTGGAATGGTGATAATTTAAGATTAGTTTTTTTAATGCTTTGAGCACTTGCCATTCAACCTTTTTATTGACAACACAAAGTCAATAGGATAGTTCACGATATTGTAGCATTGTTGCAAATGCGTTTTGCAAGGGTAGATGGTGTGCTCACAATATACCTTTAATATTATGATATTGCAAATGCTTTACAGCTTTTTTTTTGTCTACATTTTACATCGGACTGCTCTAAAAAACCAAAATTTTGGGAATTTTTTATTCCGTCTATTTTTTGTTGATATTTTCTCTTTTAATTTTCCTTTTTGAAACTCCCTCCATTTCTTTAGAATTTTTTTGTATTATAAATGAAACTTTTTGCCGCTAAAAATGTAAACAATGAAAAGAGCTGTTCAATAAACACTGTCCTGAAAGTATCGGTGGTTGTGTTCAATGCAAAATGAAGACATTCGCTCACAATAGCGTTATGCAATACGATTATATTTGCATAAGCAGCAGCTTTTTCTTATAGCATGTGCATAAGCGTTGCAAATGCATATCAATGATTTTTGTTTTTGTAAGAAATGCTTATTTTGCATTTGCAACGATGCAACAAGATCGTGCACTGCCCTATGATTTATTTATGATTTATGTTCTTTAAAAGCTATACTTGACATCATTCGAGGAAAAGTCACTTTCTTTTGAAAATAAATGGGCCAGCTGGGCCCATAATAAGGGATTCGATCCAAGCCCCTATTCGATTCCAGTCAAAAGTTTTCACCATAGCAATGCCTATGTAGGTTGTCAATATTTGAAAAGATAGTGTCGGAAAGGATAAAAGGGCTAATTTATGTTTGTACGTAGGCTGCTACATATATTTCGGGAACTGGCAACGCTAATGTCATTCACGCCAAATTGATGTTTCCATCAAGCATGATAAATTCAGTACTAAGGTACTAGCGAGAACATATTATAAATATTTTCCGAGGCAGTCCTCATTGGACTTTAAAAAAATTGCTAGAGGTTAAAAGTAATCCAAAAGCTATTTCAAAAGTTATCAAAAAGTTTAAGGAGGTGGCATCTAAAGTCGTTGACATATTCAAGGGACAAGTTGACATTTCGGGAAGAAAAGTCGCGAAAAAAGTTAATTGCTTGGAGTTTTTTGTTCGCAAGGCAAAAAAGGAAGCTGGACTTTAAACTTTTAAAACTTAAAAAGTGCCAAACAGGAATGCAAAAAGGAACGGAGAAGCAAAACAACGAGCAAAGTTACAGAAAGCTAATTTTTTGGAAAATTCAACTGCTGTGTCATGGTTGACGAAACGTTTTAGCTGATTTTTCACAACTACCTGGCCAGGAGTTTTATACTGCAGGCTCACTGAGTAACGTCGAAGAAACATGCAAGGCCAAGAAGCAGTCAAAATTTCCTCAAATATATCTTCTTTGGCAAGCTATTTACAGGAGCAAGTTTTTTGTAACAAATGGAATAATACATACTAACATTTACATTAAAGCCTCTTGCCATTACAGGAAAGCGGCCCCGGAGTGGTACTCTTAAAATAATGTGATTTTGGTGCCTCGAGTGGCCATAACCCACCAAATTGTCCAGAACTCAGGACAATCGAAAGGCACTGGGCTTTGGTCAAAATGGAAATAAAGGCAACAAAGAAAATTGCCAGGACAATCGAAAGGTACTGGGCTTTGCTCAAAATGGAAAAAAAGGCAATAAAGAAAGTTGCCAGCGTCCTCAAAGATTTTAGCAGGAAGTGGTCTGCAACAACACAGAAGGTGAACGCAGCACCAAAAAACTTAAAAATGGAAATGTTACCAGAAAAAATTAAAAACTTTATTAAAGATAGATATTTGTTTATAGATAGTTTTATTTAGTTAATCGAACAATTGGTTTGGCAGATATTTTACATTTTATGGTGGACATTTTTTTCGAACGCAGTCCTTAAGACTGTCAACAATGCGTATACGTATTAATTGTCAAAACATACTCAAAATTTATTCTGTGAAGTGCTTAAAGGCCGTTGGCAAGATATTTGGTCAAATTGTTAATAAAAGTTCAAATATTTTCACTTTTGGGGTTTTTATTTTTTTATTTTTCTGTGAATATATTTTGCTAAATAATACGGCTAAGTTTAAATATTGTCCATTACCAACTAATGCCAAGAAATTTTGATATTTCCTGTACTGCAATATATTGGGGGTTGGAATTAATTTTAAAGGTTTTTTTTCGGTTTTTGAGCATTTATATAGAAACAACGGTACAATGTATATTATTCAAAGTATTGTCCAGCTACAACATTTTCCCATCTTTCTGGCAGCATATGGATTCCGCACCGGAAGAACGATTCGTCTTTTGAGGCAATCCACGAATCGACCCATTTTTTGGTATCCTCGTAAGAAGTGACGCGCTGCTCAGCCAAGCCATGCGTCATCGATCGAATAGGTGGTAGTCGGAAGGGGCTATGTCTGGGCTATAAGGCGGGTGGGGTAGCACATCCCAATTCAGCGCCTCCAACGTTTCCTTGACGGTTCTTGCAACATGTGGCCGTGCGTTGTCATGTTGAAAAACCACTTTGTCGTGTCTTTTGGCATATTCCGGCCGTTTAACCTTTAATGCTCGACTCAATTGCATCAATTGTTGTTGGTAGCGTTCCCCAGTGATGGTTTCGTAAGGTTTTAGCAGCTCATAGTACACGACACCCTTCTGATCCCACCAAATACACAGCATAAGCTTGGCGCCATGAATATTCGGCTTGGCCCTCGATGTTGATGCATGGCCGGGTGGTCCCCACGATTTTTTTCGCTTAGGATTATCGTAATGGATCCACTTTTCATCGCCAGTGACAATACGATGCAAAAAACTCTTCCTTTTATGCCGTTGAAGCAGTTGTTCGCACATGCAAAATCGCCGTTCAACGTCTCTCGGCTTCAACTGGTACGGCACCCTTCAAGCGTTTGCCGACCGTTGATAAGTCGACTCCCAATGATTCTGACAATTCTTGAAGGGTTTGACACGGGTCTTCATCGAGCAAAGCCTCCCATTCCTCATCTTCAAACTTTTTCGGCTGGCCCGGACGCTCTTTGTCTTCCGTATCAAAATCACCACTTTTAAACCGACGGAACCAGTACTCACAAGTAGAAATCGATGGAGCATAGTCCCCGTAAGCCTCAGTAAGCGTGCGTTGTGCTTCAATCGCTTTTTTCTTCAAATGGAAGCACAAAAGTAAACCTTCCCGCAAATTGCGTTTTGTTGGAACGAAAGTCGACATGTTCAGTGGAATGACACATACTGAAAAATGAAGCTTAGACAATGTGCTTTGAAATGAATATAGTCACAGGTGTGCCCGATGCGATCTATTGATAGTTAACGCCATCTCTTAGAAAACCTTTAAAACTAATTCCAACCCCCAATACTTGATGTCATTACTGTCCCAGCTACTGTCACGTGAACTGTCTTCAAAAAAGGTCAGACACTTGGCCAGACAGTTGCAAAAGTGAGTATAAATGGAGAAAAGTTTTGAATATATTGCAACTGTGTGAACAGTACTGCACCTAGTGTAAACGCCTTGTAAGTTACTTAAACATTTCATATCACCAGTTTTCATTGTAACCAGCTACAATTTATTTCACGATTGAACAATTTTTTGAACTAATAAAAATATATAAAGCTCCGAATTATTATCTGTTTTTTTTTAACTCAGTACTTTTCGTACTTTTTGAAAATTGGAATTATCTTCCCTGGTTTCCATTGGAAAGTTTGACATTGACATGGAGATAAAGCCTCGAATATTTTGGGCTTACAAAAATGAAACAACGACCGAAAATCAAAAACGAAATAAAGCCCCAAAAAAATTAAATAACGCCCACAACAAAATAAATAATGTCTTAAATAATGTATGAAAGAAATCCAAAAAAATTTAACACTCAAAATAGAAAATGAAATAAAGTTTAACATAGTCAATATGAAATAACGCCCGAATTCGTATCGAAAATGTTTGGGCTTTATTTCATTTTCTATTTTGGGCGTTAATTCATTGGTCGTTATTTCCCTGAACCGAAAGTTCAATGTAAATGTTGATTATAATTCACTCCAGGTAGAGCTAAATCTTATCGACTGGACAGAAATTTTTTCCATGCTA
Source organism: Dichetophora obliterata (assembly GCA_963920525.1). Classification (NCBI taxonomy): domain Eukaryota; kingdom Metazoa; phylum Arthropoda; class Insecta; order Diptera; family Sciomyzidae; genus Dichetophora; species Dichetophora obliterata. Next base: position 176,675,014 of record OY986435.1, on the reverse strand, counting down.
TCAGCTAATGATCAGTTGAATTTCTTACAACTTAATGTCAACACTTTGTTTGAAAAATACGTCCCACTTAAGAGTAAAGTACTCAAACACAATGATAGGCCCTGGTTTTCAAATTCGATTAAAAGTCTTATCAAGAAACGTGATGTAGCATACAGCAAATGCAAGCGTCTTAAAACACCAGAACGATATACTATTTTCCGAACATATAGAAAAGATGTAGTGAGGGCGGTGAAGGTTGCCAAGTTTACATACTATGAAACTAAATTTAGTTCGGCAATAGACTGCAAAAAGAAGTGGAGCATAATTCGGCAAATCGGAGTTGGTGGAACTACTCCGCCAATTGATACCATCGTAAATGTTGAGGATCTAAATAATAAATTTATTGATATTCCCATGCCAATGCCAAATGGTAACTTCAACCCTTACCTTCAAAGATCAAATAGCTCAAACTCATCTTTTAGCTTCCAACGTGTTGAAGATGCCGAGATAGTGCGAAGTTGCTTAGAAATCAAATCTAATGCTGTCGGTTTCGATGAAATTCATCCAAAGTTTTTCAAAGCACTTCTACCCGTACTGCTACCATTTATAAAACACATTTTTAACACAATAATAACTAAATCAGAATTCCCCGCTATTTGGAAACAAGCCAAAATAATTCCCATTCCTAAAACTGGAAGCGATAACCGCCCAATAGCAATTTTGCCATATTTATCGAAAGTTTTTGAATCGCTTATGTACAAACAGACAAACAAATATTTATTGAGTAACAAACTTTTAACTGATAGACAATCAGGTTTCCGACCAAAACACAGTTGCGTAACTGCTCTACTAGACATGTCCGACGAAATACGAAATAATCTTGATCGAAATGAAGTTTGATTCTTCTAGATCACTCGAAAGCTTTCGACACGGTCGATCACCAAATTTTATGTTCAAAATTGTCCTACATGTTTAATTTTTCCGAAACAGCTACTCGACTAATGAGTTCATACCTTGCTAATAGAATACAAGCAGTGAATATCGGCTGCGCGACCTCAAGTTTTTTAAGTGCGAACCGTGGAGTACCTCAGGGTTCTATAATGGGTCCGCTTTTATTCTCAGTTTATATAAATGACTTACCCTCTATTCTGCATAGTTGTGGCATATTAATGTACGCTGATGATGTGCAATTGTATACTAGCTGTCGCAAGTCTGAAGTTCACTATTGTGTCGCAAATTTGAATGAAAATTTACGTAAAGTTCATGATTGGGCTTCTGCTAATGGTTTATGCCTCAATCCAAATAAGTCAAAATGTTTAGTTATAGCTAGGAAACATAATTTCACTTCAATTCTACCTGAAGTCATACTAAACGGATCATGTATTGAGGTCGTGAAGTCGGCAAAAAATTTGGGCATTACTTTCAACAGTACCTTGGATTGGACAAATCATGTCAATATAACAGTGGGAAAAATCTTCGGTATGCTCCGCAGCCTGTGGGCTACACAATATTTCACCCCCTTTAACATTAGAATGCTACTGGCAAAAACGTATCTCGTTCCCACCGTACTATATGGATCTGAAATTTTCGCATACTGTGACTCTGCAAGTAAGCGCAAGCTGAACGTTGCTTATAACAACATCGCTCGTTATGTCTTCGGACTTAAACGAACTGACCGCATATCACAGTATGCAAAACAAATATTCGGTTTGACTTTTGACCATGTCCTGAACATGAAGGCGTTAGTCTTCTTGCATAAAATCATTTTTACTAAGGAACCTCTTTATTTATATGAAAAATTAAAATTTTTAAGATCTCAGCGCGGTAACAACTTGGTTTAACCTAGACACGCCTGCTTGGCATCAGAACGGCAGTTTTTTGTTAATTCTATACGTCTTTGGAACTCGCTTACATTCTCTTTACAGCGTATTTGCAATGCAACCTTGTTTAAATCTAAGCTATCAGATTATTTGTCTTCACCTTAACTTAAGCTATATTATTTCGTTTTCTTTTTTTTTCTCTCCTTTAATCTCCTTTTAATATTATTCTTTTAATTTTTCCCCGTTTTTTAGTTTTTTGTTTGCCTTATTATTTATATTTGTTATAAATCTCAGTTATTACCTTTGGTTCAATTTTAAAAAATTGCTAATGTTTTAACTTTTTCCCATATGTAATTTTAACTTTAAATTTTTTTCAAGATTATGTTTTATATCTCATATTTTTGTGTTGATATTATCGCCATATACATATGTAATCGGTGCTTCATTATAAGTTTATTCTTGCAAGCGCTTACATTTAATTGATTAAATAAATAAATAAATAAATAAAAAGTGAGCTTATTTGTATTGTTTAAAGCAACCTTAAAATTGTATTTCAGCAAAAATATGGAAACAACATGTGAGCAAATTCGTAAGGTTATTTCTTACAACTTTCGGCGTAAATAATCTCAATAATAATAATGATATCGGTGGTATACAAAATTCAAGCGGGGTCGTACTTCTGTAAAATCTAAAATCTGTTGTTGTACCACAAAACATTTATGCTGTACGCGAAATGATACTGCTTGATCGTCATGGGACATACCGTAAGATTGAAGCATCTGTAGGCATTACTTCCACCAATATATATCCCATTTTACATGAGCACATAGTTGTGATAAAGATTTGTTCACGTTGGATTCCACATAATTTGACAATCGCTAAAAAAAAGCTCGTGTGGATTGGTGCCAAGAAACGCTTAAAAAATATCGCAATACTTCGAAACATTTTTATAATATCGATACTGGTGACGAAGCATGAATCTATGCATATGAGCCTGAAAGTAAACAAAAGTCAGCTGTACGAGCTCGAAGCACTACGAATCAAATGGTCGCCTGTTTCAGTATCACTTGAGATACGTAAAACGGTCTATTTGAAATTTTACACAACCATTTGTTTGCCAAAAGTGTTCTGTGAATTAAGGAAAGAAACAAGTGCCGAAGAATCATTCCTCATCAAGTCAATGCAAGCTCTTATACATAAGCTTAAACAAAATCGTTTTGGAGAACTCAATACATTGAATAAATGGGCCATCCACCGTAGTACAGTCTTGATTTGGCACCCAATGATTTAATATTTCTGCACCCAAATATTTTAATATTTTACTATTGCTTCAAAAATAAATACACACACCCATATTGTATAAAAAAACAAATGGGTGAAGAAAGAGATTGTGGCTTGACGCCAATAAAGTTTTTTGCATCGAAGTAAAGATTGCAGAACGTTAGTTTATGATGCACAAAGGGCGTGAAAGGCTCTCACGCCCTTTTTTCCCCCAAAACATCAATTGTAAATCCTTTATGACCGAAGCCTGGACTGTTAGATATAGAAAAAATTACTTTACATCGAGTTCTCCGTGGTCAAATTAAGAAAAAAAATAAGTTTAAAAAATGTTTGGAGCCCTACATAGCCCCTTTTAGTGGGTAATATTTGACCCCATCCGTCTCAAGTAAAACTTCTACAGATTTTTTGAGCTGTCTTCTGGGATGGGTATGGACGTATTTTCAATAATATATTAAAAGCAGTTTATGTGTTCAATGCAATTTAATTTCAAATTTAGAAAATAAACAGATCTTATAATATAAAGGGTGATCCAATACCAGGTCCCTTTTTGAACTGAGTTTTTTTGACAGCTGTTATGTGTCAAATGACTTGTCCATATGACGTTTGTGTTCAGTATTCAATACGACTCAATCATGAATGGACTTACTTCTGAACAACGTATATTAATTGTGGAAACTTACTACCAAAATCAGTCATCAGTTAGAGAATGATAAAGAGTTCAACATCATTTTGGTCGTTATGAGCTACCAAGCCATCAAACCATCACCAAATTTCGAAACAATGTTACACTATTGGACATTCATCATTGCACCACAGTGCATAGAGCCCGTAATTTTGAGAATATTGCTGCAGTAGCAGAGTGTTCGTAAAAACCGTGGACAATCGATTAGTCGCCGATCTCGAATTTTGTCGAAAATTGAAAATTGGACCCACAAAATGGACTATTTAAGAGCTAGTCGTGGGCAACATTTGAACGAAATGATTTTTAAACGTTCGAGTTGTAGGAACCGAACTATCATTCCAAATAAAGATCTGCATCAATACATTGATTTTTATGTATTTTGCGAAATTGCGATTTAAAGGGTCCGCCAAATAACTTCTTTTTTTTTGAAAATTCTATAAAAAAAAACTACTGGATATTTTCTCAAATTCCTTTTTTTATTTAAAAGAACAATTCTTCCGGTTAATAATGGAAAATAATTTCATTCAAATGGCTGCCTCGGCTGGCCATGCAGTAGCCTACACGATCGGTCCAATTTTTAAGCACATTATCGATTATGTGCAGCTGTATTTCACCAATGGTTTCACGAATATTGTCTTTTAAAGCGTCAATTGTCTCGGGCTTGTCGGCGTAACACTTATCTTTGAGGGCACCCCAAAAATAATAGTCCAACGGTGTCAAATCGCAGCTCCGAGGTGGCCAAACGACATCAGCTCTGCGGCTGATAATGCGATCTTCAAAAACAGGGCGCAAAACATCGAGTGTAGCTTCGGCTGTGTGGCACCGTCCTGTTGAAACCAAATGTTGCCAATATCCTCCTATTCAATTTTTGTGAACAAAAATTCGTTCAACATGGCCCGATAACGGCCCCATTATGCCTCTGGACCAAAATCCACACCAAACAGTGACTCGTTTTGGGTGCAGCGGCTTTTCAATGTATGCGTGCGGGTTTTCTGTGCCCCAAATGCGACAATTTTGCTTGTTTACATACCCGCCAAGATCAAAATGAGCTTCATCTGAAAAAATGATTTTTTTGGCAAAATCGGCATCTTCTGTAAGTCGATCGCAGGCCCACTTAGCGAAGCAAAAACGCATTGGATGGTCAGTTGGCTTCAACTCCTAAACCAATTGGACTTTGTATGGCGTCATACCAAGGTCTTTATGCAAAATTCGTCTCAATGATGTCTCCGAAATGTTAAATTGTTGAGAACGACGGTGAGTTGATGTTGATGGCGTTTCACGCACACTTTCTGCCACAGCAGCAATATTCTCGGGTGTACGCACTGCTTTTGGCTTTTCATGCTTTGGTTTATCGATGAGGATGCCAGTTTCTTTCACTTTTTTCACAAGATAACGAACATACGAAGCTGACGGTGCTTCTCTTCTTCCAAAATCAATACTCAATTTTCGTGAACATTCTGCAACATTACCATGATTTTCAAAGTAATGTCGCAATATTTCCCAGCATTGTTCAAGCGTATACACAACCATATTCGTTTAGCGGAAGGATAAAACTAATTATTTGTCAAATCAGACATGAGTTAAGTGTTACCATTCACGAAATAAGCACTAGTTGAAAAAAAACGTTAGATGGCGGACCCTGTATAAAAAAAATATCGCAAAAAGGTTTTACTAGAGACCCATGGGGTCATTTACTGTGAATTTTGTAAAAACAACTGGAAATATTTGCTGAACTCGATAGTTTTACGTTTGGAACAATTTTATTTAATCGAGGTATTAGCAAAATACTTGAGCTGTATAAACAACATAAAAAAAATTATACTTCCAGCTGATCAGCTGTTAGCCTGCCGGTGTTGCCAGGTTCTATAAATCTTCTAAAACCAAATTCAAGGTGGAAATTACCGGACTAATTGCAGTTAAAGCAACGATAACTAAAATAAACATGGGGTCATATAATACCCCTCTGTATCAAGGAGTTAAATAAAAATGTCTGATTTTCATTTTTTGTTTTCAATTCAATTGTTTTGTTTTTTAAGTTATTCAGTATTCACATACCGACATAAAAGATGGCTCACCTTGTATAATATGGCATAGTTATAGATACATTAAAGGCAGTGTTTTAAAATTCTAATCGAATGAATGAATTTAATTTACCAAAATTAATTTAACCAAAATATACCAGAAGAAATAATTTTTGCATCAAATGAAAGAACCCAAAAAAAGTTCTATAGAATATATTTCTCTACATTTATATATATCTTTTGCATTACAATAAAAATATTTTTTGAGTTTTTGGATTACTTTTTTCAAAAATAAACCCATTTTTTATTGATTAAGAGAAGTAGAAACGCAGTCCGAATAAAGGTTAAGTTAATGATACGATGTTTAAATAAAATGAGCAAAAACAAAAAAAAATTAATATAAAGTAGATTATGCACTAAGTTGAGCGTCGTCGCATGAACTTGACATTCGTTGAGTGGATTTTATTAAGATGCCTAATTTTTATTTGTTTTGTTTTCTTGGTATAATTATAAAAACGAAAAACAAAAATATGTACAGCAAAAAGTCATCAAAACTCACTTAATTGTAGTTCTTCAAAACAGAACAAAAATAAGTTTCCAATTAATTAGCAAACAAAACTTCCACCAAAAACTTTTAAACAGAAGTTGTTAGAGCCAAAACATATTTCGAGGTTTTGTAAAAATTGTTTTGCAGCTTGAAATTAAAATATAAAATTTTAAAAATTTGGCTTTAACTGAAACCAGCAGTGCAAAGTAACACATTCTTCATTGCAAATGGCATTTAGTAAATAATTAATAAAGTGTTGATGCAATTGGAATTTTTTTTTGTTTTGGTACACATGCGCCAATTTTTTTTTTAAATTGTTAAAAAACTTAATTAAAATATTTACAAATTCTTGGGTATCCAAATACTTAAAGCTTTTGCTTTGTATATAAAACACAACTGCTTTTACAATATTCATCAATTCAAGAAGAACATTTCAGTTTTACCTGCAAAGAGAGAATGAGAGAAATAAATAAATTAGTAAATGTATGTGATGATTACAAAAAAAGCTTAAAAAATATTTAGTATGTTTACTTTATATTGTGACTTTAAATGAAGTTCTGATAGCTTAAAATAATAATACTTAGACTATGACCACGAAAAACTATAGCTTCAGAATTTATGTAACAGATAACAAAATTTTTTACTTTGGCTAAAATAATTTTAATTTTATCTAATCAATTTGATAAAATATTATGTACGAGTAGGAATGCTAAAACAAAAACAAAATATTTTATAATAAGATTGCATACAAGTGCGGAAAGTTTAGTTCTAAACGGAAAGAAAGTTAATGGGTAGAGTTGCAAAAAAAATTTAGCTCTCAGAAAACTTTTTTTAAGCTCTTTTCATTAACACTCTGTTTCTTAGAAACTCATTACTCGAGTTGTGTTCGAGTTGTGCTGCGACGCACAGTACTTTGTCTCATAGGAATAAATCAAGATTTTTGTTGTGGCAGATCCTAACAAAATTGGTACCGTTTTTTTGGAAATACTTCCACTAAGAAGAATCCAATTGAAGCCGATTGAACAATTTTTGTAGACTCTACAGCTCCTTAAAGTCAACAATTTTTATGCATTTTGATTGTTGTGGAATATTTGATTTTGGACATCCTGCAAAAAAAAAAAATTGCTGTTAACGCAATTTTTGCCCGATTCTTTTGTTTTTTAATTTTATTTCAAGACTAATATTGTAAAAATAAATCAATTTTAATATATTTTAAATTAAGCTAAAACTAAAAATATGAAAATTGTCCAAAAATAAAATTTTTTTTAAATATTTTTCAAAAATTTGCAATTTTTGAGAGAAAAATAAAAAAAACATCAAAAAACATCTCTTTAATTTTTTAATATATTTTAATATACATATTAATCTTTCAAATTCCAAAATTTTATATCCGCTTGCGTCCGCCCTTCGGAGTTATCGCGTTTTGAAGAATAGTCTAAAAATCATATTTTCTTTTAAATAATGGAAATTAGTAATTTGCACATCTTAAAAAGAAAAAATTGCCAAAATTGCAATTTTGACCCAGATAATTTTTGATTTTTCTTCAAGATAAATACTGTATAAATAAATAAATTTTAATATGTTTAAAATTTAGCTGTAAGTAAAAAAATTAAAATACGCCCAAAAATAAATTTTTTTGTAAATATTTTCCAAAAATTTCCAATTTTTGAGAGCAAATTAAAAAAAAACAACGAAAAACATCTCTTTTATTTTCAAATATATTGTTATTTATGTATTTTTCTTTCAAAATTCCAAAACATATTAACCTTTTTTATCCGTATTTTAGAGTTATCGTATTTTGAAAAATGGTCAAAAAATCATATTTTCCTCTAATAAACATAGCATGTAGTGAGGAGTTTACTCCTTTGAAATGTAAACAAACATATTTATGGGTGACTAATTTCGAAAATGACGTCCAAATGAAGTCCATTTTTTTTTAATAATCGTTTTCATTAGGTTAAAAACTAGTATGTTTATTTCTATTAAATCATTAAATGTTTACTTTTAAAAAAATTAAGACTGATATCATTTTTAAAGTAATCTGTATGAATTGTACTCTACGCTCAAAAGTAAGACGTATCAGTTTGCAGAAAATTGTTTTTTTAAGAGGTTCTTTAAATAGTGATTTTAACTTATTATGTTTGTAAAAGTAATTGGAGTATGAAAATCTATTGTAAAAGTTGTAAAAGTAAAAGTAAAAGTAATTGGAGTATGAATTCTTTTGTAATTGTTTGTTAAAATGCTGCTATTAAATACAGGTAAAAAATAAATAATGACTATTTATGTTAAAATGTAGGGCATTCTCATGCTTACTAATGCCAACATATTTGTTTTTACCGTATTTTTCTCAGCGAAAACATTACAAAGATTTTTAATTTAAAATGCCAATAATTATTACTAATAACGATTTATTTAATTGTTGGATTTCTGCCGGTTCACGCAATAAATATTTGTTTTTGAAGTCATTTGTTAAAGAAAAAATTTGTAAAATCCCATACAGTGAAGAAATAATTGATGAAAATATTAAGTTTTTTATATTACAATTGGAAACGAAGTGGAAGCAGTGCGGATATAGTAAAAGCAAGCTTATTAAAAAGTATTCCAATTGGTTAAGTCCCGAAGAAATTGTTATTTCTGATTCAAATAATGTACGCAAGTAAAAATAAAATTTAATATTAGCGCAGTTAAAAATAAAGTTTACATTTCAGCAACCAAGCACAAGTCGCGGAAGGCATGAAAAGGAGTTCCATTTGTTATCAGAACAAATGAAAAAAAGGAAAGTGGCTCACTTATTATCTGATTATTCTGAAGACGAATTACAATATGCATCAGAACTTGCTTCAAGAAAAAATAATCATGGTTCGAATATTAACAGTCAAAATTGTCTATCAGTACAAATGGCTTTGTCACTGTACTTAGATTTGGATCTCTTGGAAGAAAAATATAATATTCTGCGCAACACTGTCAACGTCTATCATAAAAATTTATTTCCGAGTTTGTATGCGATACAAAATTTTAAGAAACGATTAGTACCATCTATTGAAGCTTCGGAAAGTACTGCAGAAGTTCGCTTACAACCACTTTTGCGGCTTAAAGCTAAAAGTATATTAGAGCTCTGTAAAGATGCAACAGATAAAATGACTCTTATTTGCAAATGGGGTATGGATGGCAGTTCAGGTCACAGTCGATACAAACCAAAAATATACTTTATTATAATTACTTAAATACCTATTTTTGGCATAAATTTTTTTATTTTGTTTTTAATTTTTATTCTTTTAATCAATTAAACAAAAAAATATTTAATTTAATAATACAAAGTGAATTTGGAATTACAAAAAATATTTTTTTTTGCAAAAACATATTTTTTTTACATGAAAAGTAACATTTTCGTGAAAAAAACTGCATATCAAACTATAAGCATATCTTTTTAAAAAAAAAAATATTGCCATAAAATTTTCAGTTTTAACAAGTTAAGACCTTAAAATTTTCAAAAATATATTTTTATTTTTTTTTAAAAAGTTTTTATAATTTTAATATTTAATTGAAAATAGGGAAATTTCAGTTTTTTTAATTTTTAAACCTCATTTCTGGCGTAAATACTTGATGTACATAAAATCTGATTCAATTTTTGAAATCAGCAGCCAAAAAATAATAAACATGCCAAATTTCGTAAAGATCGAACCACTCCTTGTATTTATTCCTCACTTTTGTATGGGCTCAAAGTACTGTGCGACGTCTCGAAAGCAGATTATGAAAAATTCGCATTTTTAAGGAAATTGAAAATTTTTTACTGTAATGCTGTAGCGAGCTCGAATTGTGCTGCAATGTTTCACAAATTCTTAAAATTAATTTTTTTCTTCAATGCCCACAGGATCGCACAAATTGAACACATTGTAGCACATGATTTTTTTAGATTTAATCAAATTCTTTTATTTTGAAAAAATTTTTAAACTTTCGACTACTAAAATTGTAAAAATTTTGCAATTTTAAGCAAAATTAACTCCACTTCAGAGCGTGTATAAAATCTTATATAAAGAGATAAGATATATAATCATAACATTGCCAAATATAACTTGTCTGCTTCACTTGATGAAGACCATAACAAAAACAACAAATTTTTATGACATTACCAAGAAAAGCGTTTAAATTTAAGGCGCAAACATTACCGTTGTTGCGTCCAGTTCCGTAGATTGTTAGCCACGCAACCTGTAACTGTAATTATCGGACAACACAAAAAGTAGAAAAGTAAAATATTGAAAAAATTGTTGCCAAAGATTGACGATTAAAATGTACTCGAAGCCTGTTGGCTATTATAACCAAACAACAACCAACAACTACACCAAAAACAGTATTGTGAGGCGGCGCTGAAAATTCCGGAAAAGTAATGATTTAAAAAAAAAAAACAAAACTAATAGTACGATAAACGCACAAGAAACGCCAGAAGTAACAACGATAAAACAATAACAACATGCTAACCACACAGTGTATAAAGTTTCATAATTTAAAAAATTGTTGCCGCTATTGTTGCTGATGTTGCTCCATAACCAAAACAAACACAACAAATTATTGCAAAAGCGGGAAATCAAACTGCTTTTTGTTGTGGCAGCAGTTTTTCTTTTGTGGCTTAAAGTTGCGCTGAACTTCAACTTGGACTTGATTAGAGTTGAGTTTGTTGCAAGTTGCTGTTTTGAAAGCTTGTTAATGATAGGTTTCAATATAAGTCACAGCTTAAGGCGGCTGACAGGCAACATTTAACGCAAACTTGCCAAGACTTAATTTTTTTTTAAATATTTTTGAAGTTTTTTTTAAAGATGTTTGCTCGCAAACTTAAAGGGTAAATTTATTTAACTGTTACCGAGCAGAGCTTCTGCTATTAACAGCATACTTAACAGCGACCGCAATCAACTCAAAACCGCAAGTTCATATTTCTAACAAAAGATGTGCTAAGCGCAGACTTAATACTTTTTTTATAGCTTTGTAATAATGGCAATACAATTTAATCCGCTTGTAATTAATGCGTAGTTATTCGAAGCTACCGCCAACTATTTAAAACTTGTGGGAAGATTTTCCAAAATGAAAACCCGCACGAATAGATGTTGTGCGGAAAATGTAAGCATTTTCTTTGTTAATGCCGGATTTGTACTGTTTTAATTGAGGAAACTGTAAATTTTTCTACTTTTTAATTTCGTAGCTTTTAAATTAGTAAGCATCGGACATGCATGAAAGCTGCAGTAAATTGCATCTAAAGATACAACGCATAATTTATTTGTACGAAAAAAAACTTGTTTGGAACTTTATTGTCTAACAAAATTTTTTTTTTTATTAAAGAACCAATGCTACAAGTCATGTTTTTGAATCAGAAAAGCTGATAAACTTATATAATACTTTTTTTAACTAAAGATTTTGGCCTATATTTTGATGCTTACTTGTATTCAGGGGGTTATGGGATCGCTGATAACGATATCGAAACTAGAATTTCAATATCGTGATCATCGTTCGAATTTCAGGATTTTTACTTTAAAGGATTAGTTTTCCTTTTACGATAGTTGCATGTGCTTCAAGAAAGCCCAGCAATTTTGAATATGATTTAGATCCAGAGCAGAGCAACATCGGTTATACATATCATTTTACTAAAGAGCAATCAAGTATTAATACGAAATAATGATATACAAATTATAGCTATTTCTACATTTATAAAGTCAAAAGTGGTAATAAATACGTTATTTCTTGAAAATCTTTACTTTGCTATAATAAGTATAAAAACCTTTACTTCTTTTCACAGAGAAATGGATATCTTTTACAAATATTTAAGGGCTACGGCAAATAAAATTTAATGCTACAAAAATGTTTAAATCTTTTGAACCAGTAGTTCAATTGCTATAAACTAAAGTATTTTATTTTTTAAATTCTTTTTGGATTTAAAAAATATAACAAATCAAGAGCATTTTATTTTAATATATACCCGAGTAAAACATAAGCCGGCAAACAGCGGTCGAACATGGGGCGCACGTCCGTACAAGGGTCGAAGATGGCCTAAAAATAATCCAAAAAGCCTAGCGACCGAATGTTGGGTCTAACAACGGCCGTACAAGGCCTAAATTAAATTCTACGGCCGCTGAACGACCGTTGTAGGCCACCAAATTTTTCAAAGCTCTTAGGTAACAGCAAGCGTAAGCCTTAGCTAAAAAGTTTGTTTTTTCACTCGAGTTGTTTTAATTTTTCAGAAACCTCCTCAATTAAATTTTTTATAGTGTCAGACACTTTTACTACTGCTGAAGACCACTTTCTGAGGCCGCGTTCATAGTGGACGCTTTGGCTGAAGCTGAAGCATAAGTCTGCTTTGTCTAGCTTTTTTTGATCATAGTGAACGCTTATTCAACGCTGCGCAAAGTAGCTTATTGAGCTTATTGGTGTTCATAGTGCGCGCTTTATGCTGTGGCTGAGATGCTTTGTTTTAATTTGCCTCTTTGGAAAATAATGCCCTCAATTGCGTTCTGCAAAGTAATGAAAGACTTTTTGTGTAACGAGTAGGTAAATTCGCGATAATCACCAACGAACGATCAAACCAATAACAAATAAAAGTTCAAAGGATCTTGAAAACACAAAGCATAACAACGGTGGAAAATTCAGCACAAAAAGTACCCAAGAAGTACGCAAGAACAACAAAAACTATGTAAACAAACGACATAGAATACACAAGTGCATAAAACTGAAAAGCAAGACAAACGAAACAACAACGGTTAAAACTTCATTACAAAAAAAATCCCACAAATAAAAAAAAAATCAACGAAAATATTAATTTTATTTATTATTATTATTTAAATATTAAAAATTATAAACAGGTAAAACAGATAAACAAAAAAAGATAAAAATGCTCTACAACAAAGTATACAAAACACAATTATTTTGATGTGTGAGTAAGCAAGATTCAGACATAAGCGCTGAAAAGCATTTGAAAATAAGCTTTATGCTAGCTTTATGCTGGCACTATGAACACTTTGAGCTTTTTCCATATGGTTGTATACAAAGCGTTTTTCATCTAAACCTCTCGGCTAAGTTAAAAGCGTTTACTATGAACGCGGCTTTATAAAGTCTTGACGGTCCTTGACCACTTTTTTTTTGTTGTCTTTATCTCTCATTTAACTAAAGCTCTCTTTAACTATCTCTCAATCGGGCTTAGTTCTTAACAGTTTAGTGAATTGGCTTCTCTGGGCACTAAAATCACTTCATTGCTTCAGAACCACTCTGGGCAGCTTTACCGAAGTGGTAAGACGCGAGGTTAGGCCCAAAGAAAGTGGACACTTCATGTTGGCGTAGAAATGAAGCAATCATCTTTGCAAGCATCCTTCACATGTATGTCACCTTTGATTGTACCCGATGTCACGGAATTGCCCCTCCTTTTGCTACAACTACCTATCACCATCTAAACACGGAATTTTTTTAGGAATTTCATCACCTTTTTGCCTTTGAATTTTTTAGCGGCATTTTGTCGAGAATCGGTCGTATAATTTCCCAGTCCAGGAAGCTGGGAAAAGTCTGCTTGACAGTCTTGTCGTCTATTATGCATCTTTCGAATTTCTCTACTCGTTGTTTTGTAGTTTTGTAGCTTGTAGTTTTGCGGTTTTATTCTTGACAGCATTTGTATTCGGAACTTTTTGCACCTTGTACGTATTCAGCCCAGTTTTCTTCTTAGCTCTGCGCACGAAAGATTCTGAACAATTATCATTACTCGCAAAATGCCTCTCCCAAATGATTGGATCTTTCTTGAAAATGGTCACAACTTTCTACGCTTTTTCGTGATGATGTGGCTCCTTCTTTTTAAAAGAACGTTTATTTCGATAAATATGCAGGTATTTCCTAAATCATTTAATAACGCGATAAATGGTTTTAGGGTTGGCCCCGACCTAAGAGCCTTGGACGAATTTTCGTTCGTTCGTTCATAGAAAAAATATTTTGTTCGTTCGATAGTAGAACAAAATAAAAATATTTTGTTCGTTCGTTTGTTCGTAGAAAATGGAAATTAAAATGTTGTTCGTTCTTTCGTTCGTAAAAAATTCTGCTAAACAACGAAAATATTTTGTTCGTGCAGTGCTCTGCCTGACCTCTATGGCAATTTTTTTAAAGTACACTGAAGTGGCTTTTTAACAATTTTAATAATGCTTTCTCGCAATTTCAGTTCTTTTGCTGTTTTCTCGTTTAATAATCACTTCATTGAAGATGAGCTAGCAACACACAACATTTTCGGACATTTGAACTTTAATATTTCAATATTACAATGGGAAGAAATGTAATGGACATTTTTATTCGACACAATTATTAATTAAAAAATATATTATGCATTTATTTTTTAAGACAAAATTAATAATATTATTTAAAATAAAACTAACAAAAAAACAAATTTAGAGTAGTTTATTATGCTTTTGTATCACTATTTTACATTGTACGTAACTTACATATTTTTACCTAGCATTCGTGACATATCACATGTTACATAATTATTAAAAGAATGAAATAAATTTGTAAGCATTTTCACACATTTTCGCCTAAGTCAACCATAAAGAATTAATGGCTTGCTGAATTCACTAAAATTATTGTAACAAATGTTTTGTTTCTTTTTTTTTTCTTGAACAACAAACTATGATCAGCAAAACACACATTCTCCTTAAATATTTAAAAATTAATGTCAAAAAGAATAAAAAAATTATTTAAAAAAAAAAGAGAACGTTACTTATCTTAAACATCGCGAAAATATTTGCAGATTAATTTAAGCAGCCATTAAATATTTTAAGCACTAAAATGTTTATATAACCTTAATTTCATAAGAGAAAAAGTAACGAAAATAAAATAAATTAAAAACAATGTTGCTACAGCTTGAAGTGAAACAAATTCAAAAAATAAGCATATTAAAATAAAAATAAATAATCAACTTAAAATAGTTTTCAAGACTTTGTATTATCTGTCCGCCAGAGTGACAGTTTATATGTTGGTTTAGTTATTTTGATTGATAGCAATTACAACAAAAATATTTCGCCTGACTTTTAGAGAATACTTTGGGAAATCTGAGGCGAAAAAAAAACAAATTGCAAACGAAATGCAAAAAGTACGGTCGATCAGAAACGACTTAAAGACACACACGCAAAAGCGAAGCCTATGTTTACATTTTTCGAAATATTACAAATATTTTAAATATTTACAAATATTTTTATTTTTTAACTTTAGATTTTTTTTAAGGAAATTCAAAGTAATTATTACAGCGACTAAGAAAATTAACATGTTGTAAGACTTTAGACAAATGTGTGGATTGTTCTTATAGCAAAAATTTTTAATTTTTAGTTATAAGGGCATTCCACAGAAAAGTGGAAGAGACCAAAAAAATAAAACTTATTAAAAACTTAATATTTAATGATATTATATAAGAGAAACATTTTAATTCAAGCAAGTTATATATAAAATCATTAACCATGATGATCGAATCGTCTGTACTGTTTCAAAAATGTAGTTTTTCTTTTTCGTAAATGTTTAGTAAATGTTTCGGAAACTTTTTTGTTTTAGTAAAAATGGAAGGCATTGGCTCAAGATAATGAAGAAATGGTTGAGGCAAGCAAGGGACAATAAATTAAATTTGTTTTTTAATTACTAAATTACTTAATTACTTAACTGCCTAATTACTTAATTACCCAATTAAACTAAAACATTGTCAATCTGTCAGGCACGTGACGTGATTTGTCTCCACGTGACGATGTGTAATTATAATATTGAAAAAAAACTGTGGACTTTATTTAAAATCTTTTTACGCCAAAATCATGTTATTAAGTAATAAAAATTTGGCTTTTTCTAAGAGGTATTTTTTCCCTATGTTAGTTACTTTCGCTAAAATTTGTAATCGAACACAACGATTTGCAACGTTGATTGACTGGACCCGTCCGACACGTGACAGTAGATGTCTTATTTGTTTTGCTTGCATTTAGTGAAATTAAAAGAAAGTTTGAACGTGCAATCAAGAAACAGCGTGCAATCTATTAAATTAGACAAATAGACTTAACTTCCAATGTGTAAATTTAGAATTGGCTGTACAATAAACCCAAAAAAAAATATTTGAATTTGTCCGTGAATGTGACCGTGGAATGCTCCTATACGATCGTATTTTAAAAACGTCTGTTTAAATCGAGTAAAGAATATAAGTTTTTATGTTTGATGAAAAATTCGTTCTCAATTAAAAAAATACCACATATATCTATATACGAGAAATTTTTTTCAACCGGATTCCTCATCTGCCCTTTACAGTTTTTGAGTAAAAATAATTTTTTGAGCTCAAAGTTTTTATTGGAATTTCCAAGTTTAAATTTTTAATGCGTGTGGTATATTTTTGTTCAACAAAATTTAAAGAATTTGCTCATTGATATTTTATACAAGATTAACCGTAGTACAACATGCCTCCTACTGAAAAGAAATTTTGTTATTCATGGACCAGAAATAATATCAAAAGCTTTCTTACCAATTGATCGGTTATCAGAAAAAGCGCATGAAGGTCGTAACCAAGACTTTAAAAAAATATAGAGAATTTTTTGCAATCAAATAGAGACGTTATGCAAAATGTTTTTCATTAGTTCTGATCCACTAATTTCAAGTAAGAGTAGTTGCCCAAAAAAATTTTCAAAGCATACCAAAAATGGCCTTAGAGCTATTAAAACCCACTTCATTGCCCGAGGCTACCGAAGCGTAGTGGGTATAGTGCGTGGCCCCTAAGCTAAAGAACCGCGGTAGCCCGGGTTCAATTCCAGCTCAGACAGAAAGTTTTTTCAATTGAATTAATTTTTCTGTTCGGTCGTCACCTCTCTGCAGACAATGGCAAACCTCAGAGAGCAAAAATTGCCGTGTAAAGCTTCTTGAGAACATGAGCCCTTCGGAGTCGGCATAAAACACGTAGGTCCAGTTCTCGGTCATTTGTGATCAAAATTTAATAACACGCGCAACACAATTGATCAATAGAAGCTAGGTCAAAGTCCTTCCAAGGGCTGAAATGGCCAGTTTATTTTATTTATTTTATTATTTCATTGCCCGAGGAAATAACTAACGATGACAGGGTTGATATAGATGATGATGAAGATGATAAAGTTTATGATGGAGGCGAATATGAAGATGATTGATAGTACTTATATAGGTAAATTTTCAACATTTGAAAAGACATACAAAAACGCCGAGACATGTAAACTCAGTTTTCAGTCGTATAATTTAGGCCATTTACACATGGAGCAATTGAAAAGTAATGCAACTATAACGCAATAGCTTAAAAAGTTGCAAGCCACTCCAATTTGAAACTGAATTGCAACCTATGCTTTCAGATGAGCAAATCCCGTCGCAACGCAACATTGAAAAATGCATAACAACACAAATACTTTTATATCAAAACTTTGTTAAATAGAAACAAAAAATTAAGTAGTTAAAGAGATTCGAGTGATGAAGATGTTATTTCATATTTTTATACGCGAAGAACTCAACGTCAAAATAGAATTTGGGTGCATCCATACATAAGGAACAATATTAACTGCGGATTATTTGTCACAGCAAAAGAACGGCTGCAAACTGATGTCAAACAAATAACAATACGCAACACAAAATCGCCGATTAAAATTGCAGCAAGCTGTGTTGCATCGAACTGGTCGCAAACGTATTGCCAACTTGCTGTGCTCGTGTTGCTTCATATGAACGCTTCGGTATAAATGCTTTGGTTAGCAACTTTTGTTGCAATTGCATTACTTTTCAATTGCTCCATGTGTAAAAGGCCTTAGTGGCATACTCATATTTTATATATTTGACCTTCAGATTCAAAAAGTTAAGAAAATTAAAAAAACATTTGTTTTTAACAATTACTTTTTATTGTCTTCACAAAAATAACTCAAACGTAAAAATCAAGCATGTCTTGTTGAATCTACGATTTTAAAAAGTTAGGCAATTTCACTATTTCTTTCATTTTGACCAAATTAAAATACATATTGAACGTAAAAACTTTTTTATTTCATAAGAGTCAATTCTGAAAGTTTATGCAAAATCAAAGGTGGTCTAAATTTTTGGTTTCATAAACTAAGAAAAATATAGCTAACTGGAAAGAAATTATCTAAGTTAATTAAAGTTAAATTAAAGTTAAAATACTCCCATGCACAGTGCGCTGACCAGTGAAAAAAAATTCGAAAAACTTTTTCGCTAAAATGAAAAATGTTCGTATCATTTTAAAGGCAATAATCTGTTCTAACAGTATTTCAAATTTAAAATCCTAAGAAAATTTTTTTTATTTTTTCTGTAGTGTTTTTATGTTGACATTGTTTGCATAAAAATTGTATATGTTTGTGCAGCAAAAAAAAGTCTCTTAGGTAAAAATACCACTACAAATAGAAATAAAATGTTGCATAAGTCAGAAATAGTTTTAATTGGGTTAAAAATATATGTGAAAAAATATTATAGCAAAAATTAAAAAAAAAAAAAGATTTTTTAAAAAATTCAAATGTTTTCAAGTTAGAGTAGACTTTTTAAATGAATTTTTTGCGTGCAGGCAAAATTTCAGATAGGTTAGTAATATATTACTCGTTTACTTTTTAAGGCAAAAAAAAAAACTGTAACCTCTCGCAACCTTAACCCTATATCGCGCTGTGTTGCAGATCTGCAACATTTAGAAAGTTAAGTTAATTTAAGTCGGAATTCTTATAAATGCCCCATCAATATTCCAAATAACTCTAACTTTCAAATTAATAAATAAATAAATAAATAATTAAATAAA
This sequence comes from Dichetophora obliterata, assembly GCA_963920525.1. Taxonomy (NCBI): domain Eukaryota; kingdom Metazoa; phylum Arthropoda; class Insecta; order Diptera; family Sciomyzidae; genus Dichetophora; species Dichetophora obliterata. The sequence goes on along the minus strand of OY986435.1, from coordinate 176,655,912 downwards.
TCAACAGTTATTTTTTATTTTTAGTTGCAACTACGTGGTTTTGCATTTGGCAACTTGTGTTTTGCCATATTTTGAATATATTTTTAAATGACTAAAATTTTAATAAAAAGTAATAGTAATTAAAAAAAAAAGTTTAAAAGTTTTTGGTAAGTTATTAAATTACGTTACTCATGAAATTTTATTTTAAAAAGCATGCTGTATTCTCTGGAATATGTAAATCTTTATATCTGCAGAAAAAGATTTTTACAAATATTTTTATAAATAAAGTATTAGTTTCAAAACAAAAGTTGTTTTTATTTATTTTTACAACTGAAGCGTTCTCGCCAATAACGTTGTAAGCGACAAAATTGTTATTGTTCACTTTTATTCATTTTACAAGCACTTTTATTAATTTTTATTAATTTTTTTTTTGGGTATGCGATAAAAATACCCCAAACTGCTCAACTGATTACTCAGTTTCTGTTTTTATTTAATATAAGAGATTCTAACAGGTATTTACGAAAAAAACACTAAAAAAATGTGGTTTACAACGTTATTCGCGATTATGCTTCAAATGTTTAAGAGATTTTTAGGAAAGCAATTGAAATAGCCGCTTTTGCGTGAATAGGGTTAAGAGAATTTAAAAAAGTACCTATTTGACGTTTTTGCATTACATGTATATTTAACAAAAAATATTTTCCTATTTAACGTTTTTGCATTATATGTATATTTAATAAAAAATATTTTCTTATTGAACGTTTTGCTAAGACCCTGTTTTTTACCAAGTGAGTTAAAAATTTATTATTCTCTTTTAAAATAAACTCAAAAAACTCTATCAAAAAAAGAAGAAAGGTTGTTTGTGGAGTTAATTGATGCTGTGCATGCATGCATCGTAGGAGAACAAAATAGCTTTTGCGGTTGCTCGCACTCTTGAGAAGCTTATGGTATTTTGCATAGCTGGGGAGAACGAAATTGACACTGAGTTATAAGCTGAGAAGGAGATGAATTGTTGTTTAAATCTTTCGCGACCAATAGGACAGATATGTACCCTCTCCACTTTTTGCAGATTTAGCAAGCGGTGAAGTAACATTTAAGCTACACAAGGAATAAGACACACGTTTCTTAAAAATTATGCTTAAGGGGAGGTTCCAGTAGAAATCGACGGAAAAAATTTGTTTTTTGCTTTATTTTCATACTTAGGATCTTGAAAATATGTAGTCAAATGGATATTTTCTTTTCTAATTTATTTCACGAGTCATAGCGTATTAGTTGAGAAAGTGCGTCTGCCGTAAAACAGGTATAAACGCATTTTTCTCGAAACAACTTTTTTCCGCGCTGTACACGATTCCGCTTCAACGACTTGACCGATTTTGATGTTTGACGGCTCAAATTAAAGCTTATTCAGTTTAAGAGGCCTTCAGGAAGCAATTTTTACCAAAATAATGTATTATCATTATTTTTAACGTTAAAGCAAAAGAAAAATGGGGGAAAAAAGTTTTTTTTCAAAGGGCCGCCATTTTTTTAAAAAAGGGTTTTATTACAATCGGAAATCTACAAGGCCCCCAAATTTTATTTAGGTTAATTATTTTTTTCTAGTTTTTTTTCTAAATGATGATTTAAATACAACAACAAATGTGAGCATGTGAAATGGGAGAAAAACTGAGAAATTGACACTTCAAATCTCATCGCCTCTGTAGTGCAGTGCGCTAGTGCGCGCTTGCACGAGGTATCACAAAGATTTCTTATGAAGCCTTTAGCACGGCCGAAATTGCAATAAAATCAGCTAGTGTTTTTTTTCCTTTTCATATTGAAAAAACTTTGTTGTTGTTGTTGTTTCTTTGGAAAGATTCGTTAGAACAATTAATTGTTCTAACTTTGACCTTAAGCTCAATAAATGACTTTAAACTATCAAACAACTAGAATTTGTATTTAAAATCAAGTATTATTTAAACTATCAAACATTTAGAATTTGGTTTTAAATCATATAAAATCAACACTTTTCTTTTGTTTTTTCGTTTCAGGTCACTTGGCAGGGGCTGTAGACCCTTAGCCGCACTTTTTGAATTATTTTTTATCGGTTGATTTTATGTGTATTTGTTACATTCAAAATTGAATTTTTACCTAGAATTTTAAAATAATATTCAAAAAAAATTTTTTTTTAAATGAGTTTATTAAAAAGTTGTTGGTCTCAGATAAAAATAGACTTAATTTTTGTTTTAAATGTGTGTAAGAAATTTTATTTAAGTCAGACCATTCCTTCTATTTGTTTTCCGTCTTAAAAAGGGATCAACTTGCCTTGTCATGGCATCTGTATTATTTTGGTGACGTCACTTTTATAGGGCGTGCTTTTATTTCCAAATATTTCACATTTGAAAGTCAGTTTTTTTTATTTATAAAAGGTTATGTGCACAATAGCAAGTTCAAACATTACTTTTTTAGAAATTCTAAATGTTTTACTAATGTAATGTCTTCACTTTGTTTGGGAGTTGGGCGGAATTTGCAGTTTTTTTAAAAAATTTCAAACAAGTTTAAAATTTTTATGGATTTAAAATACTTTACAAAATTTATTAATTATTGTAGAATTTAAGGAGATTTTGCTGATTTCATTAGAAAACTTTGTATGGGAGGTAGCCGTGGTTTTCATTCGATTTGTAATAATTTCATATTCAAAGTGCAAATTATGAGTTTAATCCTATGTGCAAGCGTTTTGGTGAATCTTTTTGTATGCGAAGTAGACGATTTTTGTATGACATTTGTATGCGAAGTAGACGTGGTTTTCAAAATATTTTTACCGATTTCATACTCAAAGTGCTCATTAAAGGTTAAAGCATATGTGCACCATTTGAGTTCATTAGAACAATTTTTGTGAAATTTAAAGAGATTTTACCGTTTTGGTAAACTAACTTTGTATGAGATGTGGGTAAAATTATCCAATTTGACTCATTTTCGAACTTGACTCTTATTTTTAAATAAAAATAAAGACAGTTTCTATCCCCAATTGGTAATAATGAGTCTAAAAGTGACTATATTTCAATCGCAAATATCTCGAGAAAACTTAAGTATACCACTAAATTCTACGACCAAAAATTAAGTAAACGTGTCTCGGCATTTTCGTGTGTTTTTTTGCGTCCTAATGTAGTAGGTAATAGATTTCGGGTGACTCAATCTAATCCGGAGTCAGAGTTCTAAAATTGGGTGGAGTTTAATGGTTAGAAAAATTTTACAGCAAAATGTTCTCCGAAAATGGTGTGCTTTGAGGTTAGCGCCGAGGCAAGAACCTTTGGGCTAATTCTGACCCTGGATTCGGATTCAGCGATCAAATGTTCATACAAGTATATAAATTCGGTTTCCAGATCAACATATTATTCTTAAAAGGTTGTGTAATTTCATTGAATGTACAATACGTATGCAGTAAAATTTTTTTTTCTAAATTCCTTACAAAAAAAAATGTGCACTAAAGCATATGAACAAAGCATGTTTTTTTTTGTTTTAATGTATTTTATGAGAATAAGCCATAATACTGGTTATTGTAGCAGAGCGTATTGTAACTTTTAACCATTCTAAAAGTGTTGGGTATCTTTAAAATATCTGACGTACTAACATAATATCCCACTTGTAAGAATTTGTCGGTGATGACATTGTAATGCAGAACTGTAAGTGGGGTGTGACAAAATCTTGTTTGTGCTCAAATTATTTTCTTTTCAATGTTCAAACAACAGTTTGACTTTCCTCGTCTGTGGAGAAACATCGTGTTTTCTAGCAAGTAGTTTTGCATTGAAATGCGTTTTTCAAAATTATTAAACTTTCTGTTAAAACTAGAACAAATAAAATAACTAAATGTTATTCAACATTAATTCTGAAATGCTAGATAAAAGGCAATAAATTCGTTCACCAAATTGTAAAAACTATTTTTTGTTGATAAAAAATTGTTTTATACTTTTTGGAATGTAATTATTATTATTATTATTATTAATATTATTATTATTATTATTATTATAGAGAAAATTAAAACAAATAAGAACTAAGTTCTTTTACAGTATAATGGATGCTTAATAATAAACAAAATTGGGTATACATAACAACAACCTAAATTAGCGCAAGGCTTTGTGATGCTTATGTACTAAGATAAATATATAATTTAATAGAATGCAAAACAAACTAACTGACTTATAGCTAACATTAAGACAAATAAATTTATTTTTAACACATTGTTGCATATATAAATTAACTTAGAACTTAAATTATAAGATAGAGGTCAAGAATATAAAAAAAGGAAAGAAAACAGAAATTAAGTAGCTGAAAAATGAGAAAGAACAGATTGCCTGAAAGTTTTTACCCTAGTTATTTCCCTTAAACCACGCGGCAACGCATTTCACAGTCTTACAGCATTAATGGAAAAAAGATTTGAACTAGTAAGAGAGCTGTTAGTAAGAGAGCTGTGAAGTTACATCTTCTGGATATACTAAACTGTAATTTTTCATAAAGATACACGGTCAAAAATCTTGGACTAATTTTTAATCCAATCGTTGGAATCATGCATTTTTTAATACTTATTCTATTAGAATTCAAACTCTTCAAAATACTAGACATTTTTTAATAAAACCTAGAATAATATTAAATACAGGTTGGATTAGTCTTTAAAAACAGCGTTCGGCTTGGTTCGGTTCTTATGCATGTTTATCATTTCTTTATACATGTGACTTCATAGAGTAGTTGGTAGAGCCAAAAACTTATAACCTAAACGTAGTGAGTTCGAATCCCACATGTTGCGTTAATTTTTTATTTTTGTAAAAAATATTTTAATACAAGCATGTATTAAAATTTAGTCCCATGAGAGAATAAAAATCAATTGTAATATATACCGTTGATTAAATTTTTATACAGTTTCGGTGCCGTCATATATACAATACAGGATTTATTAGAATTTTTTAATTTTTAGAATTAGAATTTTTGAGCGTGTAATAAGGAGTTTAGTGTGAATAATTGTATGGAGGTAAATCAAGTTTCTAGCATTCAAATACTCTATCAAGCTACAACCAAGTATTGCATTTCTAAAGCTGGAAAGATGATCGAACTTGTTCAACTCATATACAAAACGCGTGGCATAGTTAAAAGCAATATTTAGTTTCAGCTGAGAGGAAGAATCAAGTTTGCTGTATACTATCTCAGAGTAAGTTATAACGGGCATGATAAGTTGCTTGACTAGTAATTTTTTTAATTCAATAGTGCATGAGTTGGCGGACATTCTTAAGTTACGTAGGATATAATAAACTTTTTGGACAACATTATTAACATGATCAGTACAAGAAAGGAACGAATTAAGACAAAAACCAAGGTTAACAATTTTTGTCACAACATTAAGCTTGCTAGTACCAATAAATAAGTCAGGGATAGCAGCAAGAGAAGTTTTATTTTTACAGATAGGTAAGACATAAGATTTTGCAGCATTAAGTTGAAGACCATTACTACACGCCCATTGATGTATCCTACATAGATCAGCATTAAATTTTCTTGAGAGTTCATCTAAATGTTCAATTCTACTAGAAAGATAAAGTTGTATGTCGACAGCATAAGCATGTAAGGAAACGTGATTGCATACAGTAAAGAGGTCATTAATAAAGATTGTGAAGAGAAGAGGTCCAAGAATGGAGCCTTGTGGAACACCACTTAAGACCGGCTTATGGCGTGAGAAGAATTGACCAACTTTAACTCTCTGTGATCTGTACGACAAATAACAAAAAATAAAGTTTACAGCACTAGATGAAAACCCAAAAAGATACTTAAGCTTATAACATAAATAAGAGTGACTTACTTTATCAAAAGCCTTATAAAAATCTAGCAGGCAAAGTAGCGACCATCGAGTACTTTAACAACTGCTGAACCACACCCATGCCCCACCCAAAAACCAGATTTATAAGGCGACAAAAGATTATTTGCAGAAAAAACTTATTGATTTGAATGCTTAGAAGCTTTTCACAAACCTTAGATAAAGGAGATAAAATACTTATTGGCCTAAAATCATTTGGACCAGAAGGGTTAGATTTTTTTGCAACTAGAAGGACAGTTGCAATTTTCCAGAAACCAGGAAATGAAGAAGTGAAGCAATGGTTAATAATATGCGTTTGAGGACTTATTATATGAGGCAATATGAGTTTTCTAAATCTGATGGGAGTACCATCTTCACCCATAGCATTGGACTTTATTTGCATCACACAATTCCCAACCTCAAGTTTACTAACAGGGGTAAACTCAAAGAAATGTCGAAAATTAAAAGAACTAAGTGAATTCATATTATTATTTGTAGGAACACTATTGTCAACAAAAAAATCATTTAGTAAGTCAGGGTCGATATTACATAATGGGGAATTTTTTTCTTCACTCCACGGGTACGTATATTACTCCATAAAGTTCTAGTGGGAAGCGAAGGATTAAGCTTGGCGGTGAAATAGCGGGTCTTAGACTGCCTGGTTAAGTGGACTGTTTCATTCCTAACCACCTTATAATTTTCCCAATTGGCAGAAGAAGGTTATCTTCTCCAGAGTTTGTGTAGTTTGTGAAGAAATTGAAAAATTTGTGGCGTCATTTGCCTTTGTTTGCTTCATTCGGTGTGTTCTCTTTCATTTTCATTGTATTTTGTCGTAGAGACGATTTTCGTTCAATTGTTTTTGTTCTCTCAAATTTTGTACGTCGTTTTTGTTCTCTCCTATCTTGTGCATACCTACTCCCATCGTCGCTTACTGTGTAAGGTAGAAGCCATCAGTGTTTTAGCGGCCATGTCTGAGCAAATATAATTGAGAATTGTAAACAAGCCTTCTAGGCTTCGCAGCTACATTGTATTTAAGAAATAACTGGTTACGTCATGTGTCCATTTACCACTTTGCTATATGATATCAAAATTATGGTGGGTAAACCTACGGATCGGCAAAACCTAAGGGCCTTTAATTAATTAAAAATTATCTGACTTTTTAGCAATTTTTAAAAGTTTGCTTAAAAAGTAAAGACATTTCTGTATAATTTTAAATCACGTTGATGTTTTTTTTTCAGTGTATTAACAATGTTGCTCATTAAATTTTATGTTTTGGTTTTTTCAGAATTTAAAAAATATTATGTCACATTTTCAAGGTTTTTTTCGAAACTTTTTGCTTTAAATTTTAATGAATTCTTTTCACGTAAAATTCACAACATTGTAGTCATGTAATAATGAATGAAAACTACGCAAAATACGTGCTACGATTAAAACACGATTGTTAAAAACAACAAATCGTACAGTTAATTAAAGGATAAAAATCTCAACGCGTTCTTAACGATTATAAAATAAATAACTGAATAAGTTTTTATAAGTTTTACAACGCGTGTCGCTTCTGCCGCGCGGTATTATATAACATTGTTGATTTTGTGTAGAGGAAGGCGGGTTCGAGGGAGGAAGGTTGGCTCCATGTTGTGCAACCGTATTCTTTCTTGGTTGCTTTTATTGTACGCAAAAGGCATATAAAACACTTTAAGGTCGCACATTAAGTGTGTGCAGTTTAAGTATCTGTTGGTGTTACAAAATCAACATCTGCAATAACATTTAGTTGTAGTTCTATTAAGATTATTTGTCGATCGACTAATCGGCCCAAAGTTAGCTGCGTAAAAGGGTGTCGAACGATCGTTTCTAAAGAACGAGAAAACCGTCGAGTGTTCAGGTTTTTGATATGGATACGAGTACGAGTTGAGTCTGTCTTTCCGTTTATGTTGTTCGCTAGTCGATTGGATGGTTTCGTTTGCTAGCAGCTGTTGGCGGCACATGTATACAAAATCGTGATGCTCGTTTAAAATTACTTTAACTGGCGGCTTACTTAAAGTGCCCAAATAGTTATTTTTAGAGTGCATGCATTGGTAACAACAGCTTTAAGGATAGTCTGCAGAAAACTTTACGTATGCCAAGCTTGTCAGAATAGCAATGAAATGAGTGCGGTCAATTACGACACTTTTTCCTAGAACATTAATTTTTAATAAACGTATAAATTATTTTATTTTCATGATACTTTTTAAAAGCGTCAAATGCATTTTAAAATTACCGAGTATATATAAAAAATTTTTTAACTAAGACCAAACAAGGCCTAATTTCAAATACTTTTCTCAGCCGTACAACGGTCGTTAAGCGCCTACTGGAGCTCGTCTATAGAAGGTTGTACTCAAAAGTCAATTTTTAAAATTTGTACAGAATCAATAAAGTACAGTATCAATAAAAAAATATTGCGTCCTTGGCTCAGCTGTTGCTCAGTATATAAGCTCAAAGTTGACATTTAAAGTAAAAAATATTTAGCTAAGAGCACATGTGATTTTAGATGTTCTGTTAAAATATTAATTTCTAATGTTTAACTTTGAAATATATTATAGTGCATGACTTGTCAGTGAATAAGGTATTTTGTTTATTACATAATAGTTTTTTGTTGTATAAGTTTATAGGCTTCCAAAATATGACATATAATATTCGGCAGTGTACATTTTTTATAATGAATTTTTTTAATTTAATTTTTTTAAACTGGCGCAGAGTTCTAATTCTGAATTCTTTTTTTATACAAAGGGAAAGCATTGCACAGTAGTAAATATAAGAGATGAGCAATAGAACCATCCAGTAATAGCCAGTTTAAAAAAAAATATTTTTTGCGTATGTGGAAGCAGCTTTATTTTATATTTTTCTTACCTATATAAGGACTGCGTGCGAAAAAATCCGGAATGCTTTTAAGTGTGATATTTTTGAAACGGCCCTTAAAAAAAAGATTGTACTTTAAAGGTTTGATGAATGTATCAAAGAACTTTATTGAAATGCTTACATTTTTAGCTCACTGTGGGGTTACATAAAAATTCCGGACTTTACGTTTGATGCCTTTCATCAAATTCTGTACACACGCTTCATTACAAATTTTCACTCCTGTTTTCTTAAGTTCTCGCATTAGTAAGGCCCAATATCGCTCAATTGGTCTTAGCATTGGAGTGTTGGGAGGGTTGTGCGTCTTGGGAACAAATTCTATATGTGACCCGGTAAGTTAAAAGGGACCTATGGGTCGAAAAAAATCGATTTTTACTTATAGTAGACAACACGCACTTTCTAATGCAACAAACTACAGCTTTCTAGCTGCATTAGTTTTGGCAGAAACAGGTTTCAAGCCATAAAAGCGTTCAGGCGCATCAAAATCAACTTTTTGACTTCAAAGTCGTTTTTCTGCAAAACTTATTTTCTGAGCATAGGTCCCTTTTAACTTACCGGGTCACATATTATTCTCTTGATACCATTGTAAAGTCTTTCCAGCGTAATGACATGTTGCCAAATCTAGCCAAAACAACACTGAACCATTATGTTTTCTGATAAACGTTAGTAATCTTTTCTCCAAACATTATTTTCTATAAATCTCGCCGTTAATTGTGCCTTCAGTGACAAAAGATTCCGTTTTTTGGCCACATGAGCAAATTGCTTGCCAGACCATAAATTTTGATGCGTATTTTTCTAAACCCACTTCCTTATATTTTTCCTTAACTTTACCTTTTTCAATTGCGACTTAAAATTTTTTACCTGACAGCTGTTTAAAATCACTTTTAACATAAGTTTCATCGCCCATTAAAACACAGCCAAACTTTGGTAGTAAGTTTGTGTACAGTTTTCTTGCTCGAGTTTGGCAGCAAATTGCTGCTTTTCTGTTCGTTTTGGCACTTTTGCGGCTACATATGTCTTTAATCCAGCACTTTTCTTGTACTTTCGAATGGTTTTTTCGGAAACATTAAATTTGCGTGCCAAGCTCTGCCTGAAATATTTGGATGTGTCTTAAATGCATTGATCACCTCCTTTTTGATTTGTGGGAACTGTACACCCTTTCGACGACCAGAACCAGCTGCTCTCTCGACACTCAAACTTTGTTCAAATCTATTTATGACCTCGTATACTGTCGATTTTGGCACTTTCAGCTTTTTTGCAATACCATTTTTAGATAAGTTTTTATTTTGCTGGTAAGTGTACAAAATAAGTTCGCGATTGGTTATTTCTCTTGACGACATTTTTATAAAAAAAACTTTTTGCCAAAAAACAAGCACGTAGTACGAAGGGCAATAAGCCAAAGAATGTCAAACTAAAGAAAAACGTACAAACGACCACAAACAACAGTGCTGCCACCTTATAAACATTTCCGGATTTTTTCGCACGCAGTCCTTAGCAAGTATGTAAGTACTTACTTATATAGTAAGTAAATAAGTGATGCTATCATCATCCTCCTTTTAGTGCTGCCAATAATATATTTTCCCTACGTTTCATTAGAGATTGTCACATTAAGCTAATGTTGCACATTGTATTACCAAAAAATGTAATATAGTGCAATTTTTTACCATAAATAAATAGAAGAGGACTCAAATTCCCTAGAAATGTTTGATTTATTTTACAACAATATGGCCTTGTTTCAGATAAATTCATTTCCATTGAAAATCAAGACTTATGTAAGATTTTATTCAAAAGTCATCAGAAAGCAATGCAAAAAATTCATTGATGTATAGAACTATATATTGCAAGCCAAACTGACTGCTCAGACTCTAAGGCTGCCCGCATAGTAAGCGCCGAAGCAGGCAGGCAGGCAGGCAGGCCTGCCTGCCTGCTTCGGCGCTTACTCTGCGGGCAGCCTAAGAGAAGTGAGCTGAAAATAGCATTGCGTAATTTTAATAAAAAGTTTATATAATTTATACCAGATGCCTAAAGGAGGAAGGCCTGCTAAAGATTTTGGTGATTGTAGTGAGCAGTCGAAACGCAGAAAAACTGCAGAGCTTTTTTCATGCTATTCTTCTGAATAATTAACATATTAACATACTGTGAAGGCTTCAGCCGTAAAACTTCGAGGCAGGCTAACCTTGAGGATGTATTTCACCGTCTGCTTGTTTCTTTGTATCCGTTAATAACAAGTTTAAAAGCTTCCGAACTAACTAAAAGAAAATCTTTTGATCTGGAAGTAAGAGACATGCTTTTGGAAGAGTACTTTTCACATACAGAAACTGATTCTGATGCTTCTCAAGACGAGATGCATTAGTTTTTCTCAATAAAATTAGAAAACAAGAATCAATATTAAAAAAAAAAACAAATGTATCTGCGTTTAAAAATATAAATATAAAAGGGTTTTTGTTCACAGGGGGCGTGGTAGCGGGCGAATTTGTAACTCCCACATTTAAGATTAACATTGAAGTGAAAGTATTACTCATAAAGTTTTGTTGATTTTATTTATTACGGCTACATTGTTCTTTCTCTTTGTTGAAAATGAAAATAAATAAGAAAATCTATTCCACTCTTTTCCGGACGCGTCGCGACGTTCAGTAGTTTCTTTCTACCTTCCTCAGGGGAGTGAGTTTTGTGCTTAATTGATGTTAACCTGGTCACTAGTGGGCTAAAACATGGCTATCAACTGGTTAATTTGTATTGAAATATAATGAAACTCGATCGGTGTAAGTTATTATAAAAAATGTTTTCTAATGGGTTAAATCATGGTCAGTAATAGGTTAAGTCAAGGTTGCAAATGGTTACAGGTTAATTTTTTTAATTTGCGTAATAATGATGCATCAAATAAGTATTGCGTAATAACAAAAAATTTGGTCAACAATGGGTTAAAACTTGGTCATCAATGGGTTAAGTCACCAAAATTTGTTTGCAAAAGTAGGGATCAAGCGAGTTTAATGAAAAGAAAGTAATTTCAGAGTTTTGAGCATCTGCTTAAATGGGGCGTCGCCCCAGTTTGCAGCGGCTGTACAGAGGCCGTTTTGAAATAATAGTTTTTACTCGGGTTTGCATGTAAGTCTTGTTCAAATCAATTTCTGTCTACTTAAGTTGGGCCCTAAGAGTTTCACAAGATGGGAATAACAATTCAAAATATGGAAGACTTGAACTTACATTTTGTAGGGAAAAGTTTTGTTTGAGTTTGCATATTCTAAACACAAAAAATAAGTTTTAAAAAATGTTAATGTTAATTTAGCACTTATTTCTTTATTTATAAGATGCTTTTACTATTATTTTCCAGACTAATTTCTTAATATATATTTTTTATTTCATTTGTATAATAGAGTTTACTTTAATTTTTTAAATAAAATTTATTTATTAAAAGCAATTTTATTTATTATTTTATTTTATTATTTAATATTATGTTAAATATTTTTTACACTTATTGATAGCTAATTTATATGACATTTATTATTAACACTTTGAAGTTATTTTTCTCCGTTAAATTATTTAACTATTTTATTTTGTTTTATTTAGTTTTAATTTGTTTTTTTATTTTAATTACATATATTTTATTTACTTTAATATTTACGTTCGTTTAGCTTCAGTTTAATTTTTGTTTGCAATCATAAACAAGTTACTAGTGTTGCTTATTGTTAAAATAGCAGATATCCCGAAAAATCCGCGAAATATCCCCAAAAAGTACGACAAAACCAACACTTTACTCCCTCTATTTGGCATTAACTGTCCGCAAGCGCCAAAATTTACTGTCTCTGAAATTTCGTGGACAGTTCCGCTGATAGTGACCAATGAACCGCAGACAGTGAATCAAATTCAAACATTTTTCAAACGTCTATGACTTTAAAATAACACATCTTGGAAATAATTTTATATTAAAAAGAAAAGATTATTTTTTATAAGCCATGTATTATAAAAACATGTTAAGTGTTTAATGTTTTCTATTAAAAGCGTATATTAAAAGAGTGATTCATTACATTTTTAGTTATTAATGTTAAGGCTCAAAGAAATGTTTACTCTTAATTTATACTTATTAGGTTTAAATATGTTTTTATGTTAGGTTAGGGCAGGTTAAGGTGGCGGCAGGTCTTTACAACAGCCCAGTTAGACCATATTATTGGTCCGTTGTGACACCACAGAATGGAAGGGAGCAATCAAGTACTTTCAACTTCAAGTGTGTAGGAAGTTTTTAATGTGTCAAAAGCTGTAGAAACATGTAACATTAAATTTGTAGCAATTGTTATGCCTTGACCTCAGTCCAATCAAGTTACTAAGCGTTCCTCTCAACGAACTTTTCCTATCACCACCAAACTACAACTTTTCGTCGTAAATTTATGTGTTTTAAAGTTCCATTGATTAGAAATAAGGAAAGAAAGGTTATAGGGTAGGACCATGGCCCGGCCAGGATTCGGACCCAGGACCCCTAAGCGACAGTCAAACGCGCTACCACAAGACTATCGATGCCGCTAAAATGTTTATTTATTTATTTAAGTAATTGATACATAGACTGATTGTTATGTATTTTCGAGATTTTACATATGTTTCTTCATTTATTTAGTGAATTTAAATATACCTTTTATAATGTTTACAAATTTATTCATAAATTATTGTAATTTTTTTAATTATTTTCTTACGTTTATTTCTAAGTACATTTTTTTCAGTTTTCCTTAGTTATCTTTTATCTACTTCTTCATTTTCTTGATTTGATTAATTTTTCTATGAGGTTTTTTTTATTAATATTCAGTAGCTTTTATTTTATATAAATGTTTAAGTATTTTTAACTTTTTAATATTTTTGTTAAAACGTTTTTTAAGCATAGTACTTATATAATTTTATATTATTTATTCATTTCTTTTTTTGCTGTATTTATTTTATTTGATTTAATTTAATATATTTTAATTTATTGAGTCTTATTTTTTTAACCTAATTTACAATGCTATTTTTTCAATAAGTTAACTATATGTATTATTCTAAAATAATTACAAATTTTCGCTTCAAGCTTGTTGAGTAATAAATAAATTCTTAAACAATATATTCTATTATATTTTATAAATAATAAACAATAAACTCTTTTTTGTTACTTAATAAACTGTGTTTGCTCCCGGCACAATTGATATCAGAGAAGATAGTTTTCTACAAAAAGTTTACTTAAAAGCGAGACTTAAATCTAAACTTACAAACTAAACAAACATACAAAAAAATAAAAAACAAAAATATTATCCTCTATGTGTACGGGGTGTAATATTTTTATAAAAATCAGGCAATAAAGGAGACAAGGGATTTATTTCAGCGCATATATTATCATTTAAAATTCCAATCGGAGATAAATATCGAGTGTTTGACCAGCTAAAATCTTTTTGGTAAAAAAAAACATCAGAAATTAAACTATTTTCATGGAACTCTACTTTATTAACAAATTTTTTTTAATAAGTTTAAAGAGTAAATGCACAGAGGATATATATTAGCATTTTTATATATAAAATTATTTGAAAATCGTTTAGAGGGACATTCATAGTTACGATCTACGCATAATCTTAAAATATTTCTTTCAAAAATTTCTAATTTTTTTGCAACAGTTGGAGATATTGTGAATTGGAGAGGCATAAATAATAGCTGGTCTAATACTTACTTTGTAAATTAACATTTTTGAAGTTTGATTTAAATATTTGTTATGAAAAATTTTGGCAAACATACCTTTTAATTTATTAGCTTTATTTAAGATTATGCGTGCATGTTCGTTAAATTTTACTAGCTTATTGAATGTCACTCCTAAGTATTTTATGTTATCTTTGAAGGGGACTTTAGTACCATCTAAAAAAAAACGAAGGTTTTTGCTCTCAGGTACAACAGATCTCTTACATCTTCCAGAAGCATTCCTTAAACAAATTGCTTGAGATTTGGACACGTTTAGTTTAATGCCCCAATCTTTGTAATAATTATTTATCACTGAGAGGTGATTTGAGATAAGGCTTAAAGCTGTAGTTGGCGACTCATCATGGGCATATACTAGAGAGTCATCAGCATATAATAACTTTTGGATTCATTAAAAATGTGTGGAAAATCATATATTAAAATGTTGTATAGATGAGGTGCCAAAATTGAATCTTGTGGTACGCCGCTTTGAACTGAACCGAAATTGGAGCATGTTTGATTAATTTCAGCAAAAAATTATCTACTGCTAAGGAAGCTTTTAAAAATTTTAATAAAAAAGGGATCAAAACCAATATTAATGAGTTTATAAACTAATGCATTGTAATAATCCATCGAATGCTTTTTCAATATCTAGAGAAACGGCGACCGTACATTTTTGAATTCGAAGGTTATTGATGACATCATTTTGGAATTTAAGTAAAGCATGAGAAGTAGAGTGGCCAGGCTTAAAACCAAATTGGTAACGTGGAATATAATTGGTATTCAAAGTATCCATTTTTGATCGAATGACTCGTTCGTATAGTTTTCCTAAGTTGGACAATAAAGAAATCGGTCTAAAGTTACTGAGAATATAACTTCCAGTTTTCTTTTGAATTGGAATAATTTTAGCAATTTTCCAATTATTTGGAAAGTAACTATTATTGGTGCAGTTATTAAATATAATAGCTAAGAATTTAAATGCTGAAATGGGAAATTTCTTAATAATGAAATTCGAAATTGAGTCAGGACCTGCAGATTTTTTTGAATTTAGACTTTTGGAAAGTCACATTATTCACATTCGTTCATTCACATTCACATCATTCACATTCGGTGTTCATTCACATTCACATCAAGGGATGTGAAATGAACACCGTCTGAATTTTGTAATAAAGAAAAATTTTCAGAAAATGTATTTATTGAATGAGGTAATGACGACAAAGTGTTATTTATTGAAGATTCGATGTTGACATTGTCAGACCTTAATGGGATATTTTCTTTACATATTTCAGTGAAATGTTCTCGGAAGTCTTCTACTTTATAATTATCTCCAACGATTATATTGTCATTAACTGAAATTTTTGAACACGATTTAGATTTATTGCAACCAATCATTTTGTAAATTTGTTTGTATGCCGTAGGACCCGGTATAATTTTACATACTCGTTCATTAAACTCTTCAGCTTGATAAATTTTGACTTGGTCTTTGATAATTTTATTTATAAGTTGAATTTGAGTAGAAAGTTATTGGTACTGCTTCTATTCAAATTTCTATTAAAATACTTTTTTTTTGCCACGAATATTTTTTTTTCTAAAAAGACATAATATTTTCAGGGATTAAAAAGGCTTTTTTTTAAATTCAAATTTTTCTGTATGTAATTCTGTAATTGTGTCTATTGTGTTAGTGAAGGTATCTATGTATGCGTCTATTTCCTCGTTATTTCAATTCCTTTCCGAACTTGGTAAACTATTGCAAAAAACTTCATTTAAATTTGATTCAAAACTATCCCATATAGTATTTTTGAAGGAAACAAAAGAGCGAGGTGGATTAATGCAAAATTCAAAATCATTGAAATCAAATTTAAGTTTTAAAGGAAAGTGATAAGAAAATAAGGCTAAGCTCGAAATTGAAAAATTTTTGGTAATATGGTCTATAATATTTCAGCTAATAAGAAAATGGTCTAAAAAAAGATGAGCCGTTTGGATATGATGGGCTTACATCACAAACTCTACTAAAATCCAATGAATACGTTTGAAGCCAGTTGAATAAAATTTTTCCATTAGCATTATCGATGAGATCACCCCAATTTGTGTTTTTGGCGTTAAGATCACCACCAATAAAAGAACCATCAAAGTTTTTTGAAAAGTCATTAAGTTTTTCTAAGCTCTCTGGTAATTTTGCAGAAGTAAAGTTACACGGAATATAAATGCTTCCTAACAAAAATGTTTTTAAATTTCCATTAACAGAAAATTTTAACTCCATAAATTTAAATTTTGCTGTATTAAAAAAGTGAATATCAGCCAAGTAGAATTATGGAATAATTTATATTCAGGGTAAAATTTAAAATGCTTACTGTGTCTTTTTGTAGTATTTTTGTAGTTGAGAGGCTTATTGCAACACCATGATATGCAACATGAAAATATATATTTTGAAAGCATATATTTTGTATAAAAAAATGGAACCAACTGCGAGCGGCCTGCAATTTTTTAGGACTTAGATTTAGATTTAAGAGGCCAAAATCCATATGATCCGCAAAAAAATAATTAAAAATTAGAGTTCTCGCTATTCTTGATACATCATCAATTGGTATTAAATTTATTAAAATTTTTGTTTTTAAATACATCATTAGTATTGGCTTCTGGTGTTGTGGTCTTTAAACCATCAAATGGACCATCCAAACATGCAGTTGGCTTTATTTATTTTGTAGAAGATTAATTATTGTAAGTATTTTGCCTCATTGAAGCCTATGCCGACAAATGTGGTTACTTCTATAGCACACACTCTACTGAACACACTTCACTAAATGTAAAATAAGAACAAAATAAATTGGATTTTAAATGGTTATTTAGACTTTGTCACGACTCACGATTGCTTTATTGCAAAGGTTTTGAAATCATTGGAGCGCAACGTTTTAGAATTATTTTAAATGCAATTTTTAAATCTCTTAGGTTCTAAAAGGGCGGAACGTAAACATTACAAAGACTAGTTTTGATTAGAACTTGTTTTATGCTGATTCTTCTCCATAAATAAATAACGAGATTTTCACACAAGCCGATAAACTACAACAAAGTTATACATCTGAAACGGTGCTAATTTTAAACATAGAGATTTGCACCCAAGAATAATGGGCATACACGATAGTTATAAGAACAGAATCTAAGGAAGGATGATGGCAGGAAAGAAGCTGCAAACGTAGCAAACCCCTTTCGGAAAAAGATTTCAAACGGACTGTTTAATTGACTTTTATGTGAAAACGCCGCCTTAAAGCACACAAAGGGCACACGTTTTTCATGTTGTTGGTGGCTATTAAAACAGGCCAACGAGAGCTCTTAACCGAAAAGGGTTCGTTCGGCGCACTTAACATGACAGTGTTGTTAT
Source organism: Dichetophora obliterata (assembly GCA_963920525.1). Classification (NCBI taxonomy): domain Eukaryota; kingdom Metazoa; phylum Arthropoda; class Insecta; order Diptera; family Sciomyzidae; genus Dichetophora; species Dichetophora obliterata. The sequence goes on along the minus strand of OY986435.1, from coordinate 176,638,183 downwards.
TGTATGGTGAGCCAGTCAGCCGGGGGTTTATCGTATGGTGGTGACCTGTAGTAGTTTTTCGTCTTGAAAGTAGACATGATTTTATGATTGTGAGCTGAAACGTGTGCGCATCGACATTTGTGATTAAAACAGAGATAATAAAAAAAACACTCAAGGCGAGTGGATTTTGTTGTGAGCCATGAGCGACAAGGGGATTTTATAAATGGAGGGAGCTCTGGCTGTTGTTAATAATTTTAAATAGTTAAAAGTAATTAAAATTACAACTTTGTTGATTTAATTAATTGTAAATAACTTGGAAGAGTATCCTCTTAAACGTGAGCATAAACGTGAGCGGAATAAAGTAAGCAATACTGCAAAAGTTAACGATCACTATTAATAAAGATCTGTTTTCTGAGAAAAAATTCTCTAAAGTGGCTCAATTATATAATAAATTCATTGAACACACTTGAGTTTATTTATTTTATTTCTGAGATACAAGCTTAAATAGTAATGTGCTAATTTTGCTGACATCAGGCGAACACGATCACTTGACATCGTTTTACTCGTACTCTCATAGTGTTTGTTACGGTTTATAATTGCAATAGAGCATTAATTATTTTCAAAAAATCCATAACAAGTCTGGCAACAAAGTGTCATTGCTTGTGTCTGCCGCCAGTTATTCTAACTGACCTCACTTCTGCCCATTTTATGCATTCACAACGCCACGATCTGCGGTAGATCAGAGTTTCAAACGCTTCAAGCATTGAGTCTTGTAAAAATATAATTGCAAATAGAACTCAGAAGTATAAAACATTAGAATCTTGGCGCACTTTGATTGATTTATTGCTGCAAACAATGATCTTTGAGGTTACGTGATCTTCGATCTGTAAAGATCGATCGATCGATGTTTTCTTTTTAGGCTGGAAATAGGTTAACAATTTGAGTTAAGCAAAAAGCACGTTGATGCTCACAGCAACCAAAAAAAAACACATTCAAAAACTGCAAAAGATATGATATAAATGCAATTAAAATTAAAAAGGAGCCTTAAAAACAACACTGATATGTATGGCTAGTGCATCTTTTTTACTGCGTTAAGTTTAATTTCTATATCAGTTTGACGGCGTGGATAAAAACCAAAAAAGCAGCTATTCTTGTGTGCTTAAGTTATTTTAAACAAGCCACAATTCTTAATATGGCCAAGGTGAGTTTGAAAAGCTGTTTAGAAGCTTAAGACTTTCAAAGTAAAAGGCGGAAATCTTGTGCCGACTTAGTTTCTAACAGGATTTGTATGAGATAATTCTTTATTCTGTTTTCTGAAAGTAGTTTAATGCATTTTTCGGATTTTGGTTTTTCTTTATGGATGTTTTCAATAAAAAGGGGCCTCTTGAAACATAGCCTTTTCAGATCAAATACTCGCTGATAGTGATTAAAATTTTTATTTATTTTGGAAATTGACAATGTCATATTAATCATATTGTGCTACGGCAGTCAATTCAAAATAAATTGTTTTAAGAAGTTTAGAAAAATCGGTCAATTTTTATGTCTGTGTTTGTAAGCACTCTTTATATTTTATTAATTTTTTATTTAGTTAAAAATAATTTATCTTTATATACATTTAAGTAGTTATTTTGCAGACACAAGTCAATTGGTTAATTTAATTACAAGTGCAGTTTTTAGCCATTTATGCAGACCCTTTACAAAACTGTTCTTTTTTTTTGCATTCATCTTTATTGCGACCATACTTCATGAGTAGTTCAAGAAATTATTTTTGCTAGTATCGCCTGAGGTCTAAATTCGACAGACTGTCTGTAAAAGAGGGAACGATAATAAAGATTATGTACTTGAACGCAAACACAAATACTGGACTATTATTTCATAAAAATAAACACAAAAAGTGTCATCCAGTAGCATAAGATTCACTATAAGAAGCGTTTGTAAAAAAATTGTCCAAAATAGTTTATATCTCCCCTGAATTGACTAAAAGAAGGATATATCCGCCATCATATATTCAATTTATAGCTCCCTTGAGGTGTCTGAGCTGATCCAGTTATATTGCCTTTAAAATACCTCTACCTGCCACTATTCTGGTGTCCCTTTTCAAAAACCTTACAACCATGTCAAAAAAAATCTTTTTAACAAAAAAAAAACTAACTTCAAAACCACTACAAACAAAGTACAAAATAATTTTAAATTAATTTTCAATTCTTGGTCAAATTTGATAATTTATTTATATTATTTTTTTTTTGTCTATTTTGTATTATTATCATAAATATATTAACTTCTTTATGAATTAATTTTATAAAAGTCTGATACATACTAGCGCCGACTTTAAAAATTTTATATTCATGGAGAAATTAATATATTTATGATAATAATACAAAATAGAAAAAATAATAATATATATATAAATATATATAATATATATATAAATATATATAATATATATAATATATATAATATATATAATAATATATATAATAAATATATATAATATAAATATATATATAAATAAATTATCAAATTTGACCAAGAGTTAATGTGAAAAGTAATTTAAAATTATTTTGTACTTTGCAGTGGTTTTGAAGGTGGTTTTTTTTTTTGTTAAAAAGTTTTCATTTCTTCCTTTTTAGAGATTATGAAAACAATTTTACCCATTCTTGTAACGAATTTTGGTACCCTAGTTCAATAATGTTCGAGTTACAGTGTCTTTCTCAGATTTCCACGCCCTATGTCGAATAATGCCCACTTTTTAACCATAATTTGTAAAAATTGTGCATACCCCTGTACTAAATTTCAGTACACTGAGCGAACAAAAAATCAAAAACGCACATTTTAAAAACGTTAGGTAAAATTAATATTTTTAAAAATATTTTACGCCACACAAAAATGAGGACGCACATTTTTAAATAGAAAAGTAAAACGAAACGTTTTTAAAACAACCACGAATATTTTACTATGATAAATTAGGATAAAATTAATATTTTTAAAAACATTTTACGCCATTCAAAAATGAAAACGAAAATAGAAAAGAAAAACATTTACTATAATATGGTTAGGTTAGGTTAGGTTGAGGCGGCAGCCGCTGTACGTGCTTAAACCAAAACGCACGTACCACAGCTCACTTAGACCAATGAGGTCCGTTGTGATACCGCTGCACACTTGGCCTTCAGTCCGAGTGGAACCACATTGAGCTCTTAATAAAGCTTGTTAGAGGTTTGACGCTTGTCCCCGACAGGTCGTCAAGCTCCGAAAAGAAGAATGACCCCAAATGTTTATGCCTTCTTCTCGCAAGCGCGGGACAGGAACATAGAAGGTGGGAGATAGTTTCCTCCTCCTCCTCGTCCCTGCAGCTTCTGCAGAAGTCATTAGTGATGACTCCCAATCTGGAGGCATGTCTGCCTATTAGGCAGTGCCCTGTGGTAACAGCCACTAACGTAGCCACCTCTGATCTTCCCAACGAGAGAAGGACTCTCGATCGCTTTGGGTTTAGAGTCGGCCAGATAAGCCTTGTTGTTCTGCATGTTGAGAGTTCAGCCCATCTTGAGTTGGCTTTAGATGTGGTGTACTCATTAAGTAGCATTTTGACAGTTGCCATCGGGATGCTCGGCGAGTTTCGACCCATTAGAGTCACCGATGTACCTTTCCTAGCAAGCTCGTCTGCTTTTTCATTTCCACGTATGCCCTTATGCCCAGGTACCCAGATTAAGCTGATGTCAAAGAACTTTGACATTTCGCCTAATGCAGCACGGCATTCTCTGGCTACTTTAGAGTTGATGGATACTTGCTCAATCGATTTGATCGCTGCTTGGCTGTCCGAGAAAATATGTATTTCTCGTTTAGAGATGACGTTCTCTGAGAGCCAGGTTGCAACTTCTTTAATCGCCATCATTTCGGCTTGGTAAACACTACAGTGATCCGGCAGCCCACGAACTAAGGATACCCCTAATTCTTTTGAGTAGACCCCATACCCGACCTTGCCATTTAATTTTGACCCAACTATAATTACTGAATTTTTACTGATTACTGAAAAAATTTGCAGTAAAAATAAATTTTTACTGATTACTGAAAAAAATTGCAGTAAAAATAAATTTTTACTGATTACTGAAAAAAATTGCAGTAAAAATAAATTTTTACTGATTACTGAAAAAAATTGCAGTAAAAATAAATTTTTACTGCTTACTGAATAAAATTGCAAAAATAAATTTTTACTGCAATATTTTCAGTAATCAGTAAAAATTTATTTTTACTGCAATTTTTTTTAGTAATGCAGTAAAAATTAATTTTTACTGATTACTGAACAAAATTGCAAAAATAAATTTTTACTGCAATTTTTTCAGTAATCAGTAAAAATTTATTTTTACTGCAATTTTTTTCAGTAATCAGTAAAAATTTATTTTTACTGCAATTTTTTTCAGTAATCAGTAAAAATTTATTTTTACTGCAATTTTTTTCAGTAATCAGTAAAAATTTATTTTTACTGCAAATTTTTTTCAGTAATCAGTAAAAATTTACTGGTAATGCAAATTAAATTTCATTATCAGTAAAAATTTATTTTTACTGCAATTTTTTCCAGTAATCAGTAAAAATTTACTGGTAATGCAAATTGAATTTCATTATCAGTAAAAATTTATTTGTACTGCAATTTTTTCCCAGTAATCAGTAAAAATTTATTTTTACTGCAATTTTTTTCAGTAATCAGTAAAATTTTACTGGTAATGCAAATTGAATTTCATTATCAGTAAAAATTTATTTTTACTGCAATTTTACTGGTACTGCAAAGTGCCCATCTATGTTTGCCTGCAAGAAAGTAAAGAAAGAGTTTGAGTTGGAGCATTTGCTGCCACTTTTAGTTGTGGTAAGTATTTTAAATAAAATGATAAATATCTAACAAAATAGTATTCTTTTATAGACGCTGGGATACAGTATAATTATCTAAAAAAATTTAACGAAATGAACATAGATAAAATAACTAAAATAAAACTGTTATTTTGAAAACCAATAAAGCTTTTTAATTAATAGAGGAAATGCGGATTTCTGTATATTTTTTGAATTAATGGGAAATAATAAAAATTTTCGTTCTTAAAATATAAATAATTGTTGTACCATTGCATTTTAAAATGTTTATTGTTATAAATCGAACGAACATTTGAGAATCTAATTTTAAAATTTTCGTTTTTAAAATGAAAATAAGCATTTAACATTTCCGAATATTTATTATTAAAAATCAAACGAACATTTTAGGATCTCGTTGAAAATAAACGTTTTACTATTTCATTTTGAAATGTTCGTTTTCAAAATTAAAATAAACGTTAGAAGTGCAAAAACTGGGTTAAACATTTTTAAAAGTAGCTCGTTACTGCCACTTTTGAAAATGTTGTTTTCTCTGTGTAGTGTCAATATTAACAGAGATAAAGTGTTTTTATAAAAGTGACACGCCCTTGTCTATTACCACCCACTTTCTTTCTTCATAGTGTTTTGTACTAATTCTACACAATCTTGTAACGAATTGTATTACCCTAGTGTCCATATTATTTGAGATAGAGTGTTTTTCAATAACGCCCACTTTCTTGACCGTAAATTTTCATAATTATTCCTACCCGTGTACCTTATTTCAGTGTCAATATTATTCGAGTTACAGCTTTTTTCTAATGTTGCCACGCCTTTGTCGAATAACGCTCACTTTCTTGACCGTCATTTGCAATAATTGTTCCTACCCCTGTACCGATTTCCAGTATCATAGTGTCAATATTAACTGATACAGTATTTTTCTGATATTGCCACGCTCTTCTGCCCAATAACGCCCACTCTTTTAGATGGGCACCACCACAATCAATGTCTCTATCTGTTGACAAAAAATTTTTCAATCGGGCTAGTACTTTAGTAGTTATCGTTGTACATACATTAAAAAAAAAGCCAAAGAAACCAACCAATTTGAGAACCTTCTCCCTTTTGAAATCGGTTAAAAATGCATTCCTCACCATGGGAAATTTTACCAAGTTTGTATATATTTGCATAGAAAAATGGGTTTTATTGGGTATTTCTAAGAGATAGAGAAATGAGCTTGACTTCTTTTTTGAAAATTCATTGTTTAAAATTCTATCTTACATTTGGTTTGAAATATTTGTAAATTTTTTTTCACAGGCTGTGCAATTAAATAAAATTATAAAAACAACATTTTGAAAAAAATAATTTTCATTGGCTTTTAATGATGGGAAATGTTTTTAAGTTTTTGTGCTAAAGTGAAGTAATGTTTGTGAAGTAATGTGAATTTATACATAAATTATTTTTATAATAAAAACAGCTTTTACGTTATTTTTTAAGGGAATATTGTTTCTTTAAAAAAAAAAAAAAATATAAATGGTAGGAAGCAGTAAATATTTTCTCTTTTTTCTATAGTGATTTAATTGAAATTTTAAATTTGAGAGAAATCTATTGGGTAATATTAACAGAGGTCATGATTTTAAATTTCAAATTGTTTTTTCTCATTCTGAGCTGATGAGTTGCATAGAAATTTCTCTTTAACACTTCTATTTTAGGTCAAAGATCACCAATCAAAAATATATTCGTATGATAGGGCAGTACATTAGGATGATATGAACTCAGATTTGGAAGGAAAGAACTAGAACGGAGTTCTTGAGGTTAATGACCTTGGAAGCAAAAAAATTGGTCTGACAAAAACATCGATATATCATACATTAAGATCGGACTGTTAATGTCGACGACCTCTGCGTTCCACAGTAGAACGTTTAGTGGAAAAAATCAAAAATGTTTTTACCGCGCAACCCAAGAAAATGGGTATCGTTGAAAAGGAAATACTTTAAAGAAAATAAATCGAAATTATTAGTCCAAAAAATAATATTTGAGGATTCTATAACCCTTTAAAATCACTATTTTTGAACAATTTTATTGTTGTAGATTTTTTGTTTTTGAGCGTCCATGTAAAAATATTTTTGTAAACACGTTTTTCAAAATATCAAAATAATTTTTATAAAAATGATTAAAAAATAAAAACGGATTTCAATATTTGAAAGAAAATATTAAATCGAATTTTTAACAGGATTTTGAAAATGTTCAGATATAAAAAAAAATTTAAACAATTATCAAATTGAAGCAGTCAAACCAAAAAACCCTAACGATTCCTGAATTCATGTTAACAAATATCGTAAGAACGCTTTGTTGTCCTGCAGTATCTATTTAAAAATGTACTGAATTGTTCCGATTCTTTGTGAAATCTTATTTGGAAAATGGTCCAAAATTTCTATTTCACCGAAATTTTTTATCGTTTGAGACTAAAAGTTGGTAAATATGTTTATATGATTAATGTCCGAAAATGCGCTCAAAACGGGCGTGGTCTCACTGTAGCTAAGCCCACTTTTAAGAAATCATTAAAAGATTCCGAAACTACTGGGCCGATTAAGCTAAAATTTTGGCAGTGTATTTGTTTCGAGTTCGAAATGGTTTGGGAATAAAATTGCCACACCCCCTTTTAACGATCACAAATCAATAAAAAAGCTATATTTCAGACTCAATCAAAAGCATTTGCCCGCAGTTCAGCATTTCTATTTTATTATTTTTTCCAGAAAATGTCTAAAATATTTACTTTTCTCTCAAAACAGAGGACAAACGTTTTTTGTTGTAAAAAAAAATTATATTGTAAAATTATGTTATATACAACGTTACAAGGCGGTATGGGTACAATTGTACCCTTTTATAATTATTGCGATAATTATGGCTTTTTCTATGAATTTAGTATATGAATATAATAAACAAAAAGATTAACAGGTATTTCAGATATAGTTATAATCCGCAATAAAAGTTGAGAGATTCTTTTACTTACGTTTGCAAAGCAAGGTTTTTATTACTAACGTGTATTTATTAAATGTAGACTCTTTCAAACTAATACAGTAAAAGCTCACTTTGTTTGCAGGATTTTTATCTGAGGTTCCGTCAGAAGCCACTTTTAAAAATATTAGTTTAACTTTTTTTAACCATACCCTTGAAAAAATTTGAAAACACAAATGCTAACCTAATTGCAAATACGATTATTTCGTCAGATTCACATTTATCTTCAAAAAGAAAAATTAAAAATAAAAAAGATTTTGACGGGGAGGACCCAGATGTGGAATTTTATATAGAAAAAGAAAACAATGAAGGTGAAACTTGAATTAAATTGTAAACAATTGCTTCAACTTATTTCTCAAACAGCGCAGGGATGTAATTTATGTACTGTGATGTGCAAAGAAAGAAATAGGAACACCTGTATTTTTATATTCAAAGCTGCATGAATTATATACATACAAGGTGGCCCAGATATAGCATTAATTCCCTCGGGTAGTACTAGAAGAATCTCCTTGATTAGGCGAGTAAGGAAATGCAAGGATGAGGGTGACCCCTCCCCCCTTTGGGAGCTAGAGAGGAAAAACCAAAAAAAGGTGTCATTACATTTTACTCCATTTTTAATGTATCTCTTAGCCGATTTCCAAAGTTTACAACTTGTTTGAGAAGAAAATCAAATTGACATTAAGATTTTTATAAAACATTTTGCATAAAGTCACAATTAAGAAAGTTATGAGCAACTAAATTCTAAAAAATTTTGATAACAAATATCTCGAATTTTGTATACATTTTTTGATAATTTTTCTGATGTAACATCTTTTTATGATAAAATTTTCTACTGACTTGGTTTTTGAGCTTGCCATAGTTCTTGAGTACTCAATGCAAACATAACTTTTTTTTATTTTAAATTGCCAAACGTAAAACAGTTAACTTTCAGTGTGGTAGGATTAGAAAACGGCTTTTATATCATTGGTTTGAAGGTCATGTAGTCTCCTTTTTCAAGATGCTATTCACTTTGGAGATCGGTTAAGAGATACATTAAAAATGGAGTAAAATGTAATGACACCTATTTTTTGGTTTTTCTCTCTAGCTCCCAAAGGGTGAGGGGTCACCCTCATCCTTGCATTTTCCTGCTTGGCTTGTTAAGGAGAATCACCACCCGAGGGAATTAATGCTCTATCTGGGGCACCTTGTATATAATTCATGTAGCTTTATATATAAAAATACAGGTGTCCTTATTTCTTTGCACATCACTGTATGTCATATAGCAGTTTTAGGTGTAAAAGAATGCTGGCATTAAACAAAAACGACTTTTTTTCATTTTTGAAATTAGGAACTCAAAATTATCTAAAATGCCAAAGTTTATGAAGATTGAACTCTTTCTTCTATTTTTGTCTATTTTTTGTAAAGACTCAAAGATGTATCTCTACTGTGCGTTCGGTCGAAATTTTTTTTTCGAAATTTCCTTTCAAAAATACTTCGATGAGATGCATTCAAATATATTTTTTTGCATATAATTTTGCAACACCGTGCAAGGTTTTAGATTCAACTAAATAGTCTGGCTCGTTTATTTGTTCACTCTTCAAATATAAAATTTAAAAGTACACAAATTTCAAAATGTCTCTAGAACATTTTTTGCAAAAAATAAATTTTCTTACTTACATAATAAAGTTGTGGGTTCAGGCCCACTGCCCCTCAGCCAGGTCTTAGTTTTTGTATTAACATATCATTAAAAAAATATTGTACAAGTTCTTATAGTGCCTCACACACGTAGGTACCCTAAAATGTTTATCAGCTCATCTAATAGAACTTGTTGTTGGCTGAAGTCGTCCCAGGCTTGTAGAATAGCTTGTTGCATCTCTTTCTTCTTAGAGTATTGGATATTTCTATCATAAACTACTCGAACTAAGTACCCCACAATTATTCCATAATATTAAGAACAGGAGAAAGGTATGGCCACTCAAGAACGGGAATGTTATGGCTTCGAAACTAACGTAAAGTGGCACGCGATTTTTGGCATTGTCTTGTCGAAATTTATGAGTTTCAACTACATGTTCATTCAAAAAGTCCATTATTTGTTAGTTAGCACAACACTAATGTACTCTTCTGAGTTTATCTGAGTGGTTGGAAAATGGAAGTTGAGCTTTCCAAGGGCTATAACTGCAGCCCACACCATCAGTGACCCGCCGCCGAAATTTATTTTTGAAAAATATTGGGGTTCACGTCGTACATCACGCCAGTATTGTAGCCATCTGGTCTATCAAAGTTAAACTTTTCTTCATCAGAAAAGATTATCTTAAAAAAAAATTTCGATTAAGCATCAATGTGCAAACAATATCAGGTTCTAATAACGTCCTATATTGGGGTCGTTCATAGAGTTCGCTACCAATTTGGGGGAGGGGAGGTGTTTTCAAATGCACTAAGATAAGTAACGGCGTGTGGGGTTTCAGATATTGTAACGTAACCAAAATTGAAAAAAAAACTCTAAAAATTCAATTTAATATTATTTAAGACTAGCTGCTATTAACCCGTTGTTACTCTGGAAATGTGAATATTTTTTAGAATTTTTTTATTTTTGCGGTTATTTGAATTTTCTTTAAAAATATATAGAATTTGCAAGAGTGTGTTATAAAATGAGGAAAATATATCTTTTAAGAAAAGTATATTTTTATGATTTGAGCAGTTAAAATTTATAATAGTTGTAATTTTTTCCTCGCAGATGGGATTCTGCATATGAAACAAACCAGAAATAATTCTTGAAGGCTAAGCATTTTTTAATAATTACAAAAACAACATGTTGAAAAATTCAAATAGTTACAAAAATCAATCATTACATTTTATGGGTATTTAAATACCCATAAAACAGTGTTTACGAAAAAGGCCATGTGGTAGTGAAGTGGTAGGAGATATCAAAATAATATTTTTTTAAACATTACGGAAAAATGAAACTATTTATTGTCTTTACAATGTGAAACGAAATTCATGCAATTAAATGTTCCTTTTCGAGATCGAAGATGTGTGATTTTCAAAAATGACAAAATCCATATATAAAGCTATGTAGAAAATTAAAAAATGGAAAGATCGAGGGAAAAATTCGTGGTCAGTTTGCCTCTAGTATCCCCTATTTATCAGGAGTTCATTATGACAAAAGAATGTTGCCATATATGCAAATTTTTATTTACACCAAGAACCCGGATTAGCCGATTGGGTATTTAAATACCCAATGCAGATCTCAAATACAGTGACAGTTACAAACCTGAAATTTTGCAAAGCAACTTCTATAGCCTACATAAGCTTCCTGATAAATATTGAAAAAAACGTACGGCGAAATCTATGAGCAGTCTTTAATGGGTTAATAAAGCATCAAATTTTGTATCGAAAAGAAACTGTTTTTTTTTTTTTAAAAATACGTCATATAAAAGAGTATACAAAATGCAATTTTCAGTTGTTATTGTTTCTACGACGAAAATAACTTTGAAAGAAACAGAAATTTGTTGGGCCTTTTTTTATTAAAAAATGATTAAAATTTAATCACCACGCATTTATTTTGCATTCTTTTTAATTTTTTCATCTCCGATGTATTTTGATAGGCACAGTACATCATTATATACAGCTACGAACGAAATAATAGCAGTATTCTTATATTCAGATATGTTTGGATAAATAATATTAGCCTACAATTTCGGATCTGGTTAACCCATTAACACTCTTATATTTACTTCCAACACTACAAAATAATACTTTGCATTTTAAAAAAAAAGTATCAATCAATATATTAGCCACTATCGTGTCATGTGGGGTAGAGGAGCAAAAATGTTGAGATTTTAAAATGTCTGTTTTTCATGTAAAAATACACTTAATCAACGGTTTTTTTTCTAAATTCTATCTTTGAACGATTACTGCTCCGCTAAAACGAAAGATACAAAATTTGTTGATATTTCGTTGAACAATCTCGAAATTTTTGCTTCGCTACCATATGACACGATAGTGGTTGATATATTGATTGAAAAGTTGATATTTTTTCTAAAATCTGGAATCCGAAATTGTAGACTAGTATTATTTATCCAAACATATCTGAATATAAGAGTACTGCTATTATTTCATTCGCAATAATTTGTTATTGTTTTTTTTAAATAATAGGAAAACAGTAAGTTTCATAATAAACCCACTTTACCTATGGATTTTGCTTATTTAAAAATATATTGAGTTTCCAAAAAATATTTGCCGAAACTCACGCGACATAACCCACGCGACAAAATTTCCTTAAATTCAAATTGGGTGATTAAGCAATTATGTAGTAAAGTAATTATGTAATTTAGTAATTAACAAACAAATTTAATTTTCTTCTTCTTGCGTCAACCATTATTCTATTGTCTTTAGCCAATGCCTTTAATTTTTACTAAAACAAAAAGCTGACGAAACATTTACTCAAGAGGAAACTACATTTGTGAAACAGTGCAGACAATTTGATCATCATGGTTAACCCATTTACAGCTATTGGTGCATTTTTGCACCAGTAACTTTAGAATTTTCTCCAGGTGAGAGCGAAAGTGATATAACCTGACACTGTAGGGATTATGTTAGTATGGACCTTTGACAATATACATTATTTTTGGTTTGAGTCGATTCGGTCGTTTACTTGGATTTTACGCCCACGGCGCATCGCAGTATTGGTTTTTTTATTTTTATTTTTTATTTTTGTAAATTCCGGAAAAATTGCAAATCGCAATATCGAAAGTTGCTTTTCAATAGTGACTATTATAAGTTTTTAATTTTATGTTAAAATAAATTTAGAGCTCATTTGCTGTTTTAAAATGGGCAGGTACGGCTTTAAAGGTATGTGATGCAGCTACACAGAAAAAACAAATTTAATGAACAGCATACGTTAAAATTAATTCATTGATTTTAATGAAAAATCATTGAATTTTAATGAACTGCTTTAAAAGATTTAATAGTTTTTAACGTACTGTTCATTGAAATCAATGAAGTTATATTCATTAAAAATGTCTAAATAAATATCAATGATTTTTTTTTCATTATTTTAATGAACTTTTCATTGATATCAATGATATCAATTGATATCAATGAAAATTGATATCAATGAAAAGTACATTGATTCCAGTTGTAAATCAAATTTTAACGAACCATACATTGATTTTTAATGAACATTTCATTGAATTCAATGTTTAGGTCATTAAATGCAATGTATAGTTCATTAAATTCAATGTTTAGGTCATTGAATTTAATAAATGGTTCATTGAATTTAATGTATACTTCATTGAATTCAATGTATTGTTCATTGATTTCAATGTATAGTTCATTAAATTCAATGTATAATTCATTAAATTCAATGTATAATTCATTAAATTCAATGTATAGTCCATTGAATTCAATGTATAGTACATTACATTCAATGCATAGTTCATTAAATTCAATGTATTCAGTTCATTAAATTCAATATATACTAATTTATTCCCTTCCCAATTTTGTTTGAAGTAAAACGCGAAGTTGTAAAGACGTGCGGCAATTGTGTGTGTAAATTTTAGATAAAAGGTGATAAGAAATTAAATTAAAAGTGAAGAAAATGTTGTGCTTTGAATGTAAAAGAAAATTTAAATCTGTTGAATTACTATTAGTTCATATAAAAAAAAATCATATAATATCTGCTAATAGTGTTCTCATCTCATCATTCAAAGATGAGATCAAAAAGATCTCAATAAATTAAAAATAATATAAATCATTTATAATATCTTGTAGATTGATAAAGATTTCTCCGTCGCTATCGGAAATATACCTGGCATTTTAAGTAACTGCCGACATCATTTTCAAAAAATTTTTACATTTTTAAAGGATGAAAACCACATAAAACAGGGCCAGCAAACAGCTCGGTTTTATAAAAAGACGTGCAAATGAATTCAAGAATATATGGGTCACTACATCCTTGTACCGTGCATTAGTGCGCCCAATACTTGAATATGCATGCATAATTTGGAATCCATCTTTCGATTCCCATAGAGAAAGAATTGAGTCTATTCAAAAGCAGTTCTTACTATACGCGCTTAGAGATATGTACAACCCCCATGATTATTGTAGCCTTCCATCATATGAACATAGACTCAGCCTTTTAAATTTGATGCCACTATCAACAAGAAGATCGTTATTGGGCTCATGCTTCACATTTGATGTAATTAATGGTGCTATTCACAGCGAATATATTTCTAATATGATTTCCTTTAACGATCCAATTAGGCGCACTAGGCATACTCGATTGTTAACTGAATATCAGCACCAAACTACATATGCAAATAATGAACCCATCAATCGTTGTTGCAGAGAATTTAATAATATCTCTATATACTACTCACCTTCTATGTCCAAATCCTCTTTCAAGCAAACCCTATATAAATCACTCAGAAATCAGAATTAACACAGGCCTCAGATAAACTACATACATGTATGGATTTATATGTATAAGCATTTAGTTTAATAAATCAAAATTCTTTAACATCCCTCTCCAAATCTCCCATTTACATCCTTTTGTCCTTATAGTCTTTAAGAATAATATATATACATCGTATCTTAAGTGTGTATATAGTCTTTCTTGTTTTCCTCCTCTTCTCTTAGTTTTGACATGGTTTTTGAAATCATGTCAATCCGGTGGGCGGAGTATGCCCACTAAGAGCACCAAATAAAAAATAAAATAAAAACAAGGAAAGGGGAGAAGAAAAACAAAAAACTTAGTAATAAGTAAACAAAACCTGTTAGAATAAGTTAGAATAAGTAAATTGCATTGCCTTGTTTGGCCAATAAATAAATAAATAAAAGATGGTGGGCAAAGTTGGCAAAGTTGGCAGAAATTGAAGATTTCACTAATTACAGTGGTAAGCTTAATTTTTCTCGAGGCTAAATAAATAAACGGCTATTTTTTTCAATTAATATCTTTCCAGACAGTACTGCTATGAAATTTATTTGAAGCCTTCATAGGTATTTGGTGCCCACTCAAAAAGTATACAGTATCAGTTCCCAAGAAGCATTCGATATTCCAATAATTTTATGTGTTCATGGATGGTGTAAAATTTCTATTTTCTAGTTTTATTAGAGCCGTAAATGTGTGCTTTAAAATTTTTCAATTATTTCAATTAAAATATCCTGCGGCATGCACTCTCGTGTGGGAGTTTATTGCCGTATATTTTTATAAATTTAAAAACTATTCAAAATCTTCGAAAATTTGTATATTAATTGACTCTTTAAAATAATAAAATATTGTTTAAATTGTAATTATTTCCTTATTTTAAAAATGTTTAGAGAGGGATTAACAAATAATTCGTTGAATTTAATGTATAGATCATTCATTACAATGAACTAAATACATTAAATTTAATGAAATATACATGGAATTCAATGAACTGAATACATTAAATTTAATGAACTGTACATTGAATTCAATGAACTATACATTGAATTCAATGAACTTTAATACATTGAATTCAATGAACTATACATTGAATTCAATGTAAGGTTCATTGAACTATACATTAAATTCAATGAACTATACATTGAATTCAATGGACTATACATTGAATTCAATGAACCTTACATTGCATTCAATGAACTCTACATTGAATTCAATGGACTATACATTGAATTCAATGAACGTTTCATTAAATTCAATGAAAAAATCATGAATTTTGGCATTTTTTAATGAACGTGTTCATTGAATTCAATGAAGTGTACATTGATATTCAAGGAACCATTCATTGAAAATCACTAAGTTTAATGAACTATTCATTAAAGTATGAAGAAAATTCATTGAAATTAATGACCACAGTTCACTGGACCAAAATAAATGAATAATTCATTGAAATTAATGTACCTTTTCATTAATATAATGTACCTTTTTGGTTCAGTGTACTGGTGCAAAAATGCATCAGTCCGCCCAGCCCTTATTTGTGGAGGTAAAAATTTTAAATTTTGCCAGATAAAGTTTAGGGCCATATTAAGACTCTAGACGAAGTTTCATCAATTTTGGCCTGTTAGTTAAGGAGCCGCCGGAATTGGGTTAATGAGTTTATATAGAAATTTCTTAAATTGATAAAATTAAAATGTTTCTCTTAATAATATCATAAAATAAAAAGTTTTTAATAAGTTTTAAGTTTTTGGTCACGGTAGACTTTTTTCTGGAAATGCCCATACGTGAAAAACTTGGTGTCAGCAGTGAGCTTATTTTTTAATTTATATAGTTTTATTAGAGAATTCTATACTAGTTTGCTACTTTGAGTAAGCCCCAGGAAAATTTAACTGAATCCTCTTCCACGACTTTCATTGATTTCATTTTCCATTCTTTTAAGCTGAAAGAGTTGTTATGTTTAAAAGAATTCTGTGATAAAAAGTAACCTATGTCCCGACCAGAGACGAAATGAACCCAAATGTAAAGTTTAAGGAAAATATTACCAGAAATTTTCACATGATCGCGTTCAGATGCAAATATTAAAAATTACATTTTTGGAATCCACATCCTTCAAAATGTTCAGCGCAGAAAAAATTAAATGCACAGATTTTTTTACAGTTTTATTATATGTATAGATTTATGCATTTAACAGCGCAGTTCCACTGATTATAAGCATAAAAGAAAACAAACAACGTTTAAATCGGCTTATTAACTCTGTCAAAGACTACGTGAAGTTCTGTGCATTACAAATCAGGATAAACCTGAATTGTGTAAAATAATATAATGTTTAAATCAGTTGTTTATTTCATATGTAACGTTACTTTATGGAGGGGGGAGGGGTTTTGAAATGCACTTCGAAAAATAACGGAGGAGGAGGTGGTAAAAAGATGCTTTAAATCGGTAACGTAGTTTATGAACGACCCCATTGCTACGAGCGAATTGTTTACGCTTCTTCTTATATTTGCTGGTTGGTCGAGAGGCTGACTTAATTTTAGAAAACCAAATCTTCTAAAACCTTTTAAAACGCGGTGAATTGTACTTCGAGAAACATCCAAGTCGCATTCTGCCTTTATTTTTCGCAAGCTTTTTGTGCTATTGCTAGCTGTTTGTAAAACATGACGAATTTCATAATTGCCAAGAACTTTTCCGGGTCTACGCTGATTGTTTTTCAAACCATGATTTTCCTTATCTATTACAAAATTTCGCACTACTCGGTGGTGACTTTTCCCGATCACGCGACTTATTTCTACAAAATACTTTTTTCTAAAAAATATGCTTAGCTTTGATCTTTTTTACGCTCTGTAAACTCTTTACCCCTTTGGCATTTTGGAAACGGCTGAAGAAAATAAACTGCTCTTTCTGATTTATTAAAAAATTCCATGTGCGGTTATAATTTTGCAACAGCGGTGTTTTTCGTATATATTTTCTCTTTTAATGTTATTTTAATGTTACTGTTGTTCGTTTTATACAACAAATGGTCTCAACACACGGGTCTAACTGTAAAAGAAGAAAAATATTCTCATACCAGCAACAAAAGATAATCAGCCCAATCATGAAACGTTTCTCCCCGGGAATCGTAAAAGAGAATTTTCACTTTTAAGATAAAGTTCAAGAACTATTTTGAAAATTTTTAATGCAAATTTGTCTGTCAACCGACAATATTCATTAAAGAGTATAAAAAAAATGTGAAGTCTTTATCTGCTATCTTAAAAATTAAAACTTCTTTTTCCGATCACCCGAGAGAAAAATTTCATGATTTTACATGTATAGTAAAAATTTTGTGCGGTTATAATTTTGAGACGGGGTGTATAAAAAACACAAACGATAAGTTTCAGAGTCATGCTAAGCAAATAAAAGCCTGTGTTTGTTTACTGTGAAGCAAGAATTTTTTTAAAATAAACAGCATTAAATCTTTACTTTTTTTCACATTTCTATAATTATTTTTTACTTGCAAAAGCAGTTAAGCAAAAAGTAGCGACTGAACAAAATCACATGCTGCTGCGACGCATGCGACTAATATGCTTTGGCAGCCTCGTCACATTAAAATATTTAAAATGTTGCATGCAGCAAATAAGTTGTAAATGAAAAAAAATTACTATAAGCAGTTGCTGTCGTACAGCATTGTGATGACAATTGTTGCTGGCCATGGAATCAACCGTAGATTGGCGGCAAGTCGTAAAGGAAGTCTTAATAAATGCCTGCATTTAAACGTAAAAGCCATGCGACAGACTAGCGGCAGCATTAATTACATTGCCGTCTAATGTTAGGATTATTGTTTTTTTTTATTGATTACTGCAAAGTGGCAGCAGTGGTCAACGTTAAATATTAAGTTGCTACGTAAAATTGCTCAACAAGATATCATAACAACATTCATTGCTGACTGTTTGGTTGCTAAAAGGCAACATTTGTGGTAAAAAATTCTTGGCAACATTTTTAATTGTTGCAGCAACTGCTATTTTTTAAGAAACATTTAATGAAGAAAAGAACAGAAAAACTTACGAACCAATATAAAATACGAACTGTTCTTTCACATTTCAGCAGACCAACTAATCTTTCAGAAAAACAAAAACAGCATTGGTGCGATTAATAGAAGAAATATGTAAAAAATTTGTGACATAAATTCGATAAAATACATTTTTTTTTCGTAATGTCAATAAACTGATAAAACAAAAAAAAAGAGATACTAAAAATTCCAAGTTTTTAAGCATTCATAAAATGTGCTAGTTTATATTTAAACAAATTCAAAAAACATGTTTTTATGCATAACTTTAAGAGAGCATATTCTAAATTATAGTAAGAGATTAAAAAAAGATAAATCGAACAGATAGTATTACCTCCAGGGCAGCATTGTTTTAAGATTTTAAGAGAATAAATGTTCTTTATTGACTAAGCGGTGACGTTTTGAGTTGGATGCTGCTAGTTTGTAAAGAGGTTAGATTAGAAAGAGAAACAAGCAAAAAAAAAAACAAACAAAACAGGTGTTTTTTTGCTATACGTGAAAAAACTTAAGAAATGTTAAGAATTTATTGGTTGTTTTAATATTGTTTCATGTCAAATGAAAAAAACAAAAGAAAATTTCAGTTCCAATCGGAGTAAAACACACATGTAGGGTTTTCACAAGCTGTCGTATTGTTGTATGTCGTATTGCGTTTTCAATAAAAAATACAACAACTGTGAACATACCCTAAGGGTTTATTTTGTTGTATGTCGTATTTATACAGCTGACTGAAGAAACAGACAAATGACTGGAGAAAATAAATTTTTTTAAATGCCTAAACAAAACGAAAAGACTGAAATAATAAGAGCTTTGTGTGTAAAGTAAGGTCTTGATCTTGTTATGAATCAGAAAGCCACGTCAAAACTTTCAATTTCTTCTACAAACCTATTTGCCTGGCAAAATAAAAAGAAAAACTATTATGATAGTGATGTTACTTATGAAATGTGCACGGTAATAACAAATTCGTAACAAGAAAGAACAGCACTGATGAAATACGACAAACAGTATACATACCAAATGCGATTGTATTGTCGTAAACTAATTTTATGTGGAAGGCAACAACAAAAACTATACAACTGTTGTGAAAAAATACGACAATACAACAATACGACAGCTTGTGAAAACCCTAATGGTGTGGTTTAGTGGAGCAACAAAATGTCAATCAACATATCGCAACCTAACGACAATAGAGGCAGAACTCAGCATTTTTAGGAGAAACCACAAACAAATTTAGTTTTCAAGGGACTGCATACAAAAAAAAATAAGGCAAAATTATTTTTTTTTTTAATAAAATTTTGACAATCCAAAGAGATGATCACTACGAAAATAATACTAAGTTACATAAAAAAAAGTCCAAATTTGATACTTTGGGTTGTGTGCGCTTTAAAAGGTTGAGTGCGATATGTTTGGAATATTTAGCTTAAACTTTTTCAATTATTTTTAAGTTTTTCATGTGAATTTTTCTTATGAAATGAAATGCAATATTTATGTTTTATTACTGTTAACAAATTTTTTTTATTACGGCATACAACGGGATTGAAGGCTTACAAGGGCATACAACGGAATTGAAAGCTTGAAGTGATTCATTTACGATTGATTAAAAACTTTTAGATTTAAGCAAAAAAAACAAAATTTTAGAAATGTATAACAGCTAATATTTATCACATTTCTTACTTATATCATTTAGCTTAATAAAAATAATAAGGACCTAGTTGTTTTAAAATAATATATCAATATTAAGGACATGGAAACCTGAGAAATACACTTTTAAGTATAAAAACTAACATTAATCAGATTCCTTACGAAGATCATAAGTTCAGGGACATTATAGGAAACACGATGGGGTGTTAGGGAAGGACTTTTAATTTTGCACATCGCATCCTTTTCAGGCCACTTCCAGTAGTTTCCTCTCATCGTCACTGTCTTTACATTTAAGCCATTGTCAATAGTGTAAATTAATATTCCAGGAAAATATTTCCCTTGCTATCGAATGATAACATATAGTATGCTCCTTTTGAATAATCTTCTCTTTCTTTTTTGTCCTCTATTACTTTCGTATTTTTGAGTTTGAATTATTTGTAATACTTTTTTTTAAGTATGCGAAGATAAATTCGTTACTCCGACGCTAACTTAGCGAAGACCAATACCTTTTAGAAGGAAATTCTCTTTTTGCAAAGTACGAACATAACTTTTGGGAGGAAATAAAATTCGTTATATTTGCAAAGTACAATTTTAACTTTTGATTCTAATTTAGCTTTTGGCACGAATTTTAAATTCGTACTATTGCAATGAACGAATTTAGCTCTTGGTATGAATTTAAGTCATGATACCACCAACTTCTTATGAAAAATTCCTTTTATCAAAAATATGAACTTGATATGTATTGCATATTATTGGAAAGATTTTTTATTTAACCACCTTTATGACGATATATACTTATAAGCGCACAATTAAGATTTTTGCCATAAACATTTTTTAAAAGTAGTGAAATTGGCGCTCATGGTACTATGTTTCAAACTTATGGTGTAGTATGGCTGCTACACTTTGTGGTGGTTATTAGTGTTTTGTAAGAAAAAAAAGCATTTCAATTAGAAAAATGTTGTGAGCTTTAAATTTGTATCATGCCTTTCTAATAACGCTATATAACGTAATTGAAAACAATAGTTCTATAAAGTGCCTAATATTAGTTATATAGTCGAAATTTCATTAAGTTAGTAAGCTTTTTCTGCACAAGAAATTGTTTATATATTATATTTATAAGAACAAAAATTTTCTACTAAAAGTTTTAGTTCAAACCTTTTTTTTCGTATGTTTTATTACGGTGATGGAACATAACCCCAAGGGGCATAATCCCAAATTTCAATTTTGGCATTGCGTCTCCTTATTTTGCGGACATAATGCCAAAAATTAAATTTACAATACCAAATGTAGGTTTTGACCGCTTGGGAGATTGCCCTTGTACGGAATGGTGATAACAACCAATCACCAAATAAATTTTTTGTATGATGAAATTTATTTTGAGATTACTTCCTCTTTTTTTTGGGCTTATGACCTTTTTGAAACAGGCCATAATCCCAAATCCAATTTTTGGGATCATGTCCTCAAAAAAAGCGGACATAGTCCCAAATTTAAAATTTGAAAAATAGTGCAACAATGACACAATTTTGTTAAGGGTAAAGAAAAACTTTATTACGGGCTTAGTTATCGCATATTGCTTCAAAAAATTGATTATAACTCCGAAAATATTTATCAATATATTCAATGTATTTTTATCAAATTTCGAACAAGTCAAACATGCCGTAAGGCCCTTTTTTCAACCTATCAGGTCTACGAGACCCAGAAACTTATGGTGAAATGCTTTTTTTGTAATGTTGAGCGTTATTTTGCAACTGTATTCAGCCACAAAATTTAATTTTAGTCAAGACTTCATCAGCTTTTAATATTTGAAAGATGTCACATAACAGTTAACTATCTATATGGCCCATATAATATGGATCATACTACGTGAAGCGGACCACAAAAAATTATGAGTGTCAAATTTTTTTCAAATTTTGCAATAATATTTTCCTACAAAAACTACATTAATTCAAATTTTTTTTATCTGCCTTGATTGCTGCGTTATAAAAATAAAAATAAACTGGCCATTTCAGGCCTTGGAAGGACTTTGACCTAGCTTCTATTGATCAATTGTGTTGTGCGTGTTATTAAATGTTTGATCACAAATGACCGAGAACTGGACCTACGTGTTTTATGCCGACTCCGAACGGCTTATGTTCTCAAGAAGCTTTACATGGCAATGTTTACTCTCTGAAGTTTGCCATTATCTGCAGAGAGGTGACGGCCGAACAGAAGATTCATTCAATTGAAAAAACTTTCTGTCTGAGCTGGAATTGAACCCGGGCTACCGCTGTTCTTTAGCTTAGGGGCCACACACGCTACCCACTAAGCTACGGCCGCCATTTGGATTGCTGAGTTATAGACTTCTTAAAATTGGAGTTGCTGAAAAACATGATTTTTTAAAAAACATTTTTGTAGTTTTTGTAATTAAAAATATTTTATAAACAAATATTTCTTTTTGGATTTATATAGAAAGCTGATTGTATTTTCGAATTCCGGGATCAAATACTTTTCCATTTCAAAACCGGAAATTCGAATTTCGAATCAAAATTCGAAGACTTTCGCCATTTTTGGGTTTTTTTTTTAACATTATTAGATTTTAGCGTAAAATTTGTATACAATACACAATAAGTTTTATAGTGAAATTCGTAATGGTTTAGAAGTTATAAATAGAAGTATAGCAGCGAGTGCTGGCTAGTGCAAAGTAATACGACATGTGCGAGATGCCTATAATTGAAAAAGTATTACTTCTAAGCCATTGCGAATCCCACTGTAAAATTATTATTGTGTATTATTTTTAAATTTCCGGCTTGAATTTAAAAATACTAAAAAACTTTAAAAATAGCGAAACACAATTTTTATTAGTACTCATGTAGTATGTTTTTGTGATAAAAAAGGACGACCCCGTAGATTATTGATTTATGATTTTTACATGAAACATATTAAAAAAAATTATTGGGTAATGAAAACGGAAATATACAACTAGAAAGTAACAGTTTACATTGCATTTCTGATAACGACATATAACGCAATTGAAAACAACGTACTGAGTGCTTTGTTTTTGCAGTCGTTAGCTGAACTTTAATAAAGCAAGTGGATATAGTCACTCAAATCGAGCTGTTTTTGTAGCAAAAAAAGGACAACAATTTCTTGAGGTTAACTTAAATTTCGATAAATCGTTCGATTCATCGCTTTTAATGAGAAATGTTAGAGAATATATTGTCATCTTAAATGCAAGAACGCGTAACAACAAAAATTCAAAATCGAATTTTTTTATTAATAATGCACTGTATCAAAATACATATGCCTGCAAAATTTTACACTCCTACAACTAAAACGACGTTTTTGTTAACAAAATTCTAAAAGCCCTTAGTGAAAGCTTTTAAGACATTTAGAAAGTTTTTTTATTTCTCAGGTTAAATCATAAAAAGTGTTGTTACTTCTTTCATTTTAGGTGAGGACATATACCAACGGTGGGCAAATTCGGCTATTTGTTAAGTAAAGTGCGGGTCTTTTTTATTTTGATTAAAGTTGGACAAAACTGTTATTGCCATATAATTGTTGCGGCTGAAACTATTTCAGAGAATAACAGCTAAAAATAACAGGTTTCTGTTATTTATTTATTTTTATAAAATCATGCACCGTATATTGGCACATCACTAGGCAACCAGGCCCAACACTATTATGCAACCATTGTTGCTTACTTTTTTTTACTTAATTAGAAGGTTAACCTGAAGCAGGTGTTTTATTGCTCTGACAAACTTTGTAAATTAAAATTAAAATGTTATGTGTTACAACATGAAAAAATAAAGGATTGAAAAAATATTTAAAAGGTAAAAAGTTGTTTGTATTTTTTTTACACCAGGAAGTGCAAAAAATGCTATTTCCAAATTTTCCTAGCAAAACCACTCGTACAAAAATCATCAATAAGCAACTTGAAACAACAATTGCAAAAAAAGCATCGTTCAATAGCATCAGTCAACGAAACCGAAGTCCAGAATCAAGGAGCATCAACACCGGCAAAAACTATCTCTACCTAGCCCATAAATCAGCAGCCACATCAGTCGGAGGCTGAGGAAGCGATTACAGTTGATAGCTGTTGCCTGTTATTGTTGCTGCTGTTATTTTTTCTGTTAATTTTCGCTTGGTTATACATAATGTGACCAACTGTACTCCTTTTGGGAGTTTTTAATTCTTTTTTGCTCGCTGTACTTCTTGTATCGAAGTACGCTAAAAGTACTTCTTTTTACTTGTTGTACTTCCTTTTGACATCTTTTTGACAATTTTCTCATAAATCAATTCAAAATACACGTCTTTAACTACTGCAAAAAGTTATTTAAGTTCTGTTTCTGTACTCGATTCAAGTAACTTAAAGTTGTTTGTAGGCGTTATTTTACAAACTTTTGAAACTCTAGTGAAAAGAATAACATGCAAAATGTCACTCTCTATTTTATTGCAATTACTTGAAGTTAGTACAGAAACAGACCTTTTATATCACTATCTTTTTTAACTGGAAAAATTCAGTTTGTCTGTTCTTATGATAGTTTCGTTGCTTCTGCATCGGCTCATAAATTTTTTGGTTTTACTGAAAATGTGTGCTTTTAAAGTTGTGAGGCGCGATATGTACTTAGATATATTTAATATTTTTTCTTTATTTTATTTTTGATTTTCAATAAAAATATATTTATATTAAGGTAGTAGCCCAGTATGACGACCTAAATTTTTACTTTTTTCATACATTTTTTTAAATAACAAAATAAAATGCGATCGTTTTGAAATTTTAACATATTTTTTTTTGATGTCTTAAAGTGTGCAAAAGAATTTGACTTGT
Source organism: Dichetophora obliterata (assembly GCA_963920525.1). Classification (NCBI taxonomy): domain Eukaryota; kingdom Metazoa; phylum Arthropoda; class Insecta; order Diptera; family Sciomyzidae; genus Dichetophora; species Dichetophora obliterata. The sequence continues at coordinate 176,613,475 of OY986435.1, read as the reverse complement.
TTTTACATTAATTTGTTAAAATTATTAATAGCAAAGAAGAGTACTCGAAAAAAGGTGTGTTTATTGGCGTGAAATTTTTAGCCAAATCGGTCGAATAGTTTATAGTCAGTGCTTCCCCGTTGTAACTTAAAAAATATTTTAAATTTCGGTATAAGACTTTTATAGTATATTTTTAAGATTTAATTTTGATAATTTATTGCGAAAAATTAAAAAAAATTGATTATTTGAATTCGTCACACTGGACTACTACCTTAATAAGCAATGAATTGTTAGCTGGATCAAATTTTGAATCTCTTATAACATAAACTTTTTGTTTAATAGATTTAGTCATGCATCTTTTCATATTTTTTTTTTTTTTTTTGTAGATGTACTTCTATTTTGTGCTTTTATATTTATTCTATGTACTTCTTTTTTACCTCTTTTGAAAGTCTGTGCGTGTACTTCTTTATGCTTTGAAAATGTTGGTCACATTAGTTATACATCAAAACTGAACCTGTTGTTTTTACATACACTGTTATTTTTGCTGCTGTTATTTTTTCTGCTGTTAATTTTCGATAATGCTTCTCTTCGTATGGTTGTGCTTCAACAGCGAGCCAGTTATTTTTATACATACACTAGCTGAAGCCGGTGTGCTTCGCTACCCCCCTCACGCTGTTGCACTTGGTCGTTATCATCCGCTTGTCCCATGAAATAAATTTGTAAAAACTTAGGATCTTCATCTGGAATTGGCAATGTTGATCCCATTCGGTGATAAATTTGGCCTTGAACTCTAAATGTTGGCATGAAGTTGTTGTCTCGAACCACTTTAGTCGCACCAAACGATGTCATTTAATAACACGAATTGTATTTTTGTATGTTGCTTAAGAAATGTTGGGAATCCGCTGTTGTTCCTATGAAGTGGAATATTATTATTTTGAATAATAATCATTTTATTTTTTCCTCTTCTTCCTTTTTTGATGCCTTAGGGGCGCAAATTATTTATTTGTTCTTACCTGAAACTAACGAAAGTAGTGGTTCTGGTGGTGGAAGCAGTTCGGGTAAAACAATTTTACCATTTGCGCAGCACATTCCAGGTGCTTCATTTTTATATTTCTAGGCATTGTAGTATTGGCAAACTTTATTACTTGGTGCAATGGCAACTAACTCATCTTCACTGCAATCAATTTCTGATGTGTAGTGGAATGCTATCAGCTGATATGATTCAGGGCTTCGACGATGCTGTGCTCTTCGACTTCGATCTTGTAGACGGTGTGCCTCACGTTGCTCTGGTGTCTCGACAGCTCTTGATAAAGAGGATAGCGATCGGTCACTTCGCATGCGTGTTTGACGTTGAGTAGAAGTCTCGGAAGCCCTTGATGTCAAGGCTCGAGAACGGTCGCTTCGTAACCGTGTTTCACGCTGAACAGGTGTTTCACGCTGAACAGATGTCTCCGAAGCCCTTGATGTTGAGGTTCGAGATCGCTGAATCTCTAAGCGTGTTTCGCGCTGAACAGCAGTCTCGGAAGCCCTTGATGTTGAGTCAAGAATTTATTATTTCGTAAGAATATCCTATTGTGAAAATTTAATGACGATCGGTCCAGTAGTTAAAACTATAAAACGATTTTAAATTTTCCCAAAAAGGGAGTGGTCCCACCCACTTTTCTCCTGGTACGTATTCCTAACTATGCCAATACCATATGTACCAAATATCATCGACGTAGGTCAAAAAATGACCAAAATATGGCGATTTAAATTTTTGGGTTATATGGGAGGTGCCACGCCCCTTTGTCCAATGAAAACTTTAAAAAGCCTATTATTCTTTTCAGAGTCACAGTAACATGCTGTGAAAATTTCAGAAAGATCGGTCCAAGGGTTTGGCCTCCTATAAAGCACAAACAAACAAACAGACAGACAGAAATTCATTTTTTTATATATAGATTGAAAGCAGATTAATTATAATTAAAGTAAAATGGGGCGAAAAAGGGGGATTTGGTAATAAAAAAATCTTTGACTACCTTACCTGTAGATAAAAAGTATATAAGACTTTAGGTAAATACATATTACAAAAAAAGTATTTTGTATAGCAAACATTGTTAATGGTATAAGTAAGTACCTGAATTAAAAAAGGGGGCGGTGAAGTGGGCGTGGTTCATAGTAATATGGCGACGTTAACAGTATTAAGAGCAATATACTACCAAATAAAAAATAATCCGTTGGAAGGAACAAATTTGTACAGAGAACAAAAAGTTAAAAACTTTAATTTGGCGTGAAAAGGGGCGTGAAAGGGCGTGGCGTAAGAAATGTTTATTTCTACCTCGCCTGGAGTATAATGTGTATACAATTTGAAGTAAATCTGTTAAAAACTATATGGGAGCAATTACATAATTTTAAAAAAGTGGGCGTAAAAGTGGGCGTGGTCGAAAAAAGTACCCTGTTAATCATGCTAGAGTCCCAGTTAAATGCTGTGAAAATTTCAGGAAGATCGGTCCAGAGGTTTGGTCTCCTATATGGTACAAACAAACAAACACACATTCCATTTTATATATATAGATAACAGCCGCAACTGTTATAAACAAATCAACAGATGCTAAATAACAGATTGTTAAATATCAACCCAACACTAATTTTGATATTAAACCCTTAGCTACATGACTTTTTCTCCCTGTTTATTAAAAATTTTTGCGTTACTACTTATGATTGGAGTAATTTAGAGAATGTTCTGCAAAGTATAGGAACGAAGTTACGCAACTTTGCATATATGCAATTTAATGCAGGAAAGCAATAAAAATTTCACACATCTGATGTGAAATTATATGCTTTTAATTATTTAAACTAAGAGATTATTTCATATATTTTATATATTCAATAAAAATAAAGAATAAAAATGCACCTTCATCTATAACTTAGACAATTTTAAACACAGACTAGTAAAAATATATCGCCGCTTGAAAAAATAAAAGTCGTATGTAAAATTTTCACTTTTGAGGTAATTGAGAAAAGGGGGCTATAATTCAAAATCTAGCGGATCAATATTCTTCAGAATTTCAGGCCTATTTGCAGACACATTTCACAATAGATTACGAAATTTGTGTGGTCTTACCGCTACTTTTTAGAATTTATAGCCCCTTTTTCTCAATAATCTCAAAAGTGAAAATTTTCACATACGACATTTATTTTCTCAGGCGGCGATATATAAAATATCTCACTAATGTATAAGGATCTTTGTTTCTAAGTTTGAAGCTAATTGGAATTTAATAGATACATCAAACATTATACACTACGAAAATTGTGTAAAACAATTTCTTTCTTGATTAAAACATAGTCTTTTCTGGCATTTTGAGCAGCTAACATTGCACCTTGGTAGTTTTCTTGTAAAACTCTTGTTGTCCTATTTTGGCCAGTGATTAGAAAGACTTCCACGTTTTGTGGATAGTTTTCCTACTAACTATGCAAAGCCTTTCTGCCACTTGCAAACGAAAATGGGCTAATGCTAAAGCAGTTCAAATTATCTTTCACAGTTGTTTCGCTTAATCAATAATTCACGTATGGTTCCATTTTTCTAAGCAATCTATCCCTTTCCTTTCAGGTCAAAGACCAAACCTTGTTTGTGTAAGGCGCATGCCTTGGTTCCTTGATCTTTTAAAAAAAAATTAAAAAAATGTAATGTTTTCATGATTACCGCTTTGTTGTTTCACACGCTTGTACAATAGTCATGCATTTACTAATGTGGTATCTATATAATGATAAAAACTTCATATACCACTTTTTTGAGCGTATTTTTATCTTGTAGCGTCCAATAAATGAGTCTAACAAATCGACTCCGCCATTTATTTGTTGTATTGCGAAACAATCTTCGGACACTCAATGGATATGTGGATATGTTTTTACAAAATTGATTGTCAAGTCGTTCAGCTATGGTCTCAAGACTTTTACGACAACAGTTTGACATTAAATTAACAACTTTATTACCTCTCCATGAAACCACAGATAGCTTAAAACTATTTTGGGAGGCTGGAAATGTTTCTATTTTGGAAATGTTTCTATTTTGGAAATGTTGCTTCATTAATATTGGAACACTCGGTAGTTGAGTTCGTAAATCTATTCTGACGGATAAATGTATTCCTCTTTTGACTAGTTCAGTCATTAGTGGTAGTGTTGTATAATAACTTATATTTTGTGGAGCATAACTGTTCGTCTACGGAAAGGATATTTTCATATTGAATCGACTTGAATTGTTTCTGGAAATGGTTAACAGTTGAACTTTAAAAAGAAGGTTTCAAATTTGGATTATCCCTTGGTTTCATATGAGCATTGTCATTAAAATGCAAGGTTCATTTAATTTTTTAAAATTAATTGACTAAAATCGTCTTCTGTATTAAAGTGTTTCCTGCAAGAGGTGTCCAATAACATTGATTATTATGTATTCGAATAACAAACATTAGAATGCATATGCCAAGAAATTTTCTTAAATCTGACTTGTCAGTATTAGTTGGGATGTCGAGTTTTCTTATATGTGGAATAAAATATTGGTCTTTCCAAATAGTGAGTGCGTATTATTTCTCTTTTAATGTTAGGATATTTGAAATGTCTTCAACTTCAGGATATTTTTCTTATAAACTTTCTGTACGATTTATACTGACGTCATTTTCATGATCATTATCATCATGTTCATTTAATTCATTCTCGCTATTTTCCCATGAATCAAAATTTTTTTGACTTTTATCGTCAGTATCGCCCTACAAAAGTTTTCAGCTTTAATTAAAGTTTAATGCATGGAATTGCACATCTGCAATATAACCTCAATATCATGCAGGTAATGCAACTAAGCCATTTATTTTATGAAGTTTAAGTTAGTGTTGCAAACACAAATTATTAAGCTTGCAAAAAATTAACTTACATTCTAAAGTATTACTTACATTTGAACGTTTTTATGATATTTCTTGTATAATTGTTAAAAATATTCACTTATTTTGTCTACGTGTAAGAAAGACTTTGTAAGATTCAAAATTTTGGGCAAACAATACCACCAATTTGACAAAAGGAAGCCACAACTAATAAAAAATGTCTAAATATATTTTTTTTAAAAATTCCGTTACGAATATTAGTAGAGTGTGTACGCTACATCTTTTAGAAGTTAACATTGCATTTGTGCAATCCCATGCAACGAAGAGTTAAAAATATATCAGAAAAATCTATATTTTTCATTTTTGTCAAATTCCATGGAATTCTATGTTGTTTCTTCACTGTTTGACCCACGATTTGAAGAAAAATTTGAAAATATGAACCGTGCTTTTCTTTACTGGACGTTCTCTTTAAGAGTACCTTTATTTAATATAAGCGACTCTAAATGAGTTTTTGAATGACTACTACAAAAAAATGGTCGGAGATATTGATTTAAATTTTTTTTTATTGATTTCAACAATTATTACAGTACACAAAAAAATTAAACTGTAAAAAGCGATGCGAGAAGAGTAGGAACATTTTGCTTCCAGAATAACATGATCTGTAATCATCTGAAAAAAAAAAATATATTCGTAAAGTAAACACTTACGCTGAGGTAGTAAGTAAAACACTTTATATCAATGTCTCTGACCATTTTTTTGTAATATTCTTTAGTTCAGAATAGCTTATATTACATAAAGGTACCCTTAATTATGTTGCACTTTTTTCCATGACACAATTACAAGGTCAGCTCAGATTGGAGAGAAGTCAGGCAAAAGTTGAGCTAGATGTCAAGTCAGCTGTTCAAATTGTAGTTTTCCTAGTTCTTGTTGTTGCGAACGGCTTTAACCAATAAAGAACCAAGTTTGCAAGTATTGACCAAAGATTTGTTTTAATCTCATTTTTGTTTTGAAATAAAATATTTCTTTTTTTGTTACTAGCGTGTAACAAAAAGATGGATGCATATCGCACTCTAACTACAAAAAACCAAAACTTTAAATTTAAAATTTTTAGGTTAAGCAAAAACTCCACCTTGTGGAGTTTCAAGGGTATCCACACAAAACAAAGAGAAAAAAACAATTTTTTTTAATAAAGAGAAAGGAGATGTGTACAAAACTTTGACAGACGCTGGAGATAATCACAACGAATAGTTTTACATGAAGAAGGCAAAATGTGAACATTATAATTTGTGCCCTATTGTAGTTAAAATGAGATATGTTATGTACAGCATTTATATTAGTTTCGATTTTTTTTTAATAATTATTTGTATTTTTTAGTTTTTTTGTTATTTCCAAAGGCTGTTACTTCTTGGAAAAATGGTCGTATTGAAATTTTGAAAAATCATTTTAAAGCTTTCAATTTCTAGTTTAACAGCCGCAATTTCCAATTTTTTTTCAAAATTTCTAATGCAAAATTTAAAAAAATTAATTCTTCAATCATCAATAAAACACTGTGCGGTACACAAATCTTTATATGATAATTTTAACGTTTTTCACTTAATTTTAATTTGAGAAATCTAGTGGTGACATCCGTTTTGCCACTTTACTGAAGAGTCTAGACTCTAGAGCAAAATTTTTTTAATTACTCCAGATATACATTTATTATCATGTTCATAACTCGTGAACCATAAAGAATTAAATTTTTGTTTTTTCAGCAAAATTATTCCTATTATTCAGGCTAACAATTTTGCTGAACAAATATACATACATAAAAAATCGTTTGAAATTGTTTTCAACGCTTTCAACGCTTCAAAGCCATTAATGTTACTCATACGCTATGTTGATCTTATTTTTCGTTGCAAACTATGCTGACTTTAAGCAAGACTTTTTGTAAGACTCACTCGATAAGACCTACTTTAAGCAATTTTTTCATGTTTATTTGATCAGCAAAGTTGTTGGCCTCAATAATAGGAAGCACTTTTTAGTGATTTTTTAAAAAGCAAACTGAGAATCCTAATGGTTCAAGAGTTAACAACATGAAAATGAGTGCATATCTTGAGTAATTTTTTATCCTTAGCAATGTGTCTTTAAAAAATGTTGTTCTAAAATGTTCGGTAAAGTAGTAAAACAAATGTCACCACCTCTTACCAAAATTAAGTGAAAAACGTTGAAACTATCAAATACAGAAAAAAGGGTACAAAATAGCGCACAGTGTAATTTATGTTTAAGAAGCGTGCTCCTTTAATTCAAAGTTTGACGATTCATAGCGAAAAAAACGGCAACCGATCAGGCTTAAACTATTGAGAACTTTTAGGGTATGGAAAGAGCTTACAAAAACCTAGAAACATTGGTACTTTTGGCAAAAAAATATTGCAAAATTAAGGTAGGTTTTTTAAAACACCCGAAAAAGTAAGTTGTTTGCACAAAGTTTTCAATATGACCTTGTTATTTATTATGTTGATTTTCTATGATTTAAATACAAATTCTAAATGTTTGATAGTTTAAATCATTCTTGATTTTAAACACAAATTCAAGTTGTTTGATAGTTTAAAATCGTTTATTGAGCTTGAGGTCAGGCTAGAGCATTTATTGCTCTAATGTATTTTTTTTTTCATAGAAAAAACAACAACAACATTTTCATTATGAAAAGGTAATCATCACTAGCTGATTTTACTGCAATTTCGGCCCTGCTAGAGGTTTCATCAGAAATCTTTTTGATGCCAGCGGGAATCGAACCCGGGCCGTGTTTGCCTCGTGCAAATCAAGATTGATTTAAACTATCAAACATTTAGAATTTGTATTTAAATCATAGAAAATGAACATCATTTGTTTGAACTTTTTTTAAACTGAAATAGGATTCAAAAATGAAAAATCAAAAACGTACTTTAACTTTCTCTGCGATCATTGGTTGCTGAGATATCGATGATCAAAGGCAAAGTCATCCTTTTCCATTAACATCGCATATCTCAGCAAAAAATTGACTTAGCTAAATAAAAAAGAAACCAAATTGAAGCTAAATAAAGAAGCTAACTAACCTTTATTGTGGTTTAACTTTTTTTGAAGCCCGTGAGCACTAGTAAAAAAAATTGTAAAATTTTTGTTTCGTGCTTTTTCTTATGATTGTGTAATACTCATAGCTGATGAAATTTTGTGGTCAAAAGGCTGTTAAACTAGATACTTCAAGCTTCAAAATGGTTTAAATTTATTTTTAAAATCCCGTTAAGATCATTTTTTAAGAAGCTACAGCCTTTCAAAAAATACTAAAAAAAATGTAAATTTTTCTGCTCCTTTAATTTTTTTGCTCAGTTTATTACAATTTGTTTTGGTTTTTTTTGTTTATTTGAAGCACGGTGTGGCTCTTTGAAAGGTATTGAAAATCTTAATGTTGCTGTTATTGGTCTCACTCGTGCACACCTCTGATATATACACTACAGGCAAACTGTTTAAACATGTATTTCTTACATCTCCGTTTAATGCTAATAACAACTAAGCGCTATGTGTTGATTTTTAATTAAAAATATTAAAAATTATCAATAAAAAGTTCAGTCATAAGTAAAAATCTAAGATGATTCAATTTTCAATGTGGATTATTTTTCCATACTTTTTATAGCGCTCTATACATTGCTAATAAAATTAAAAAAATTCAAAGCAACAGACATAAAAGTATACAAAAAAATAACTATACAAAATTACTGAAGTATAATTGCATATTTTGAATAGTTTACAATTATTATGATGAGAGCATCATATTGTTTAAATTATGAAATTGGAAATTGTTTATATTATTAAGAAAAGCAAAAATAACAAGAAAATAATAAACAATACTTGAGTTGAAGTAAAAAACACCTAATAAATAAATTTCACATAATTTAAAAAGAATAAATTAAGATTTTAATGCGTGCAGCTGGGCTACCCATGAATAAAAAATAATTAAAAATTATATGATATTGTTTTGTAATTTATTTTAACAACTCTTGAAGCAGACATTAATTGAAATGCATAACAACAGCTGTAAAGGGTAGTAAACAAAACAAGATTACAACTTCAACTAGATGAAAAAATTTCGAGTAAAAATATTTCTTAGCTGCGTTGTTCAAGTGCAGGCAAATCTGTGTATTAAAGTCAATATAAATCAAATAAAACCACACTTAAACAAATAACAAAATTTTTTTTCAAGTAATGGCGAAATGCATGGTCGAATCTGGTTTGAATGGGCACGCAATGAAAGTCAACGAGAAAACAGTCAGCTACATAAGAAAACTACTAAGCCAAAAACTAACAATCTTTATTATTTTTAAAGAAAAAAGATAAATAAACAAAATTTCTCAAGAAAGAAAAAGCATCATACGCTTTTACACTTTTTTTTTTTTCTTTAATTAAGTTAAGCTTATGAAAACTGTTAAGTTTTTAACGTGTGTGAACTAAACATAATCAAATGTGCACTCATTAATAACAACAAGCAACAACAATTTACAGCAATAAAAAAGTCAGCAAAAATATTTTTAGATACATTAATTTAGATGGATAGCAAAACAAAAAATACTTTAAAAAAGTAAAAAGTGAAAATCCACAAGAAGTAAAAAATAAAACTTGAGTATTGTATGTGATTTTCTTTGATTTTACGAATTGGTTACACTTTACCACATACACATATACACACACACGAACTGACGCTATCTTTGAGATACAAAATTGTATTTTTATCTTCGCCTAGGCAAGTATTCACTGAATAAGCTTAAGTTTTATTATAATCTAAGACCGAGGGTACCGAGGAATAAATTAAGTCTTCCAAAGATTGATCGCATATTTTTTAATGCAAACAATGCTACAATGCTTGATTTTTCTGAAAATCTTTGCTTTTGAATTTCGTATGAAGTTGAGCAAAAAAGAAAGTCAATTTTAAGAGTAGTATATGCAATTTTATGCTGTTAATTTAATCGTCTCGAGAAAAAAAAGTTGTTAAATTTTCAAACATAATTAAACCAAGTCGCTTATTTATTACGTTAATACACAAACCAAAAGACCTTTGTTCTTTAAAAAAAAAAAAACAAAAACAATTGTAAAAAGAGTTTATTGTTCGGTTTTTGTGAATGGGTTAATCATGATGAATGGAAAAGTTTTAATATCGTATATCAAAATTATGACAAAATTATGTTGAAACGAAGGGTTACATTGGTAGCTTGAACATTTAAAAAGAGATTAGACCATAAGTTAGAATGCATTTTTATGCATATTTAAATGCCAATAAATGTCATACAATTATTAATGGCTACCTTGAAAAGATACACGCAGAAAAAAAAATATATTTGACACAAACATAAGAGCGAAGGATACTATATACTTGTTAATAGCAAACAAGTTAATTTTTACAAGAAATGTGATGTGATGGTTAGCATAAAATATTATCCGGAAACACGTTATGTGCACTTTTATGTTCACTGCAAATAAGCTTATTTGTTGCAATAAATATATTAAGGGTATTCACAAGGTGTGCCACAATGTCATAATGTCATATTGTCCTAAGATTTTGCACTAGTTTAAACATTTTATTGTTGCCTTACATATAAAAAATTACTAATATATTACAACTCTGAAAGCTATGTTTATTGAAGTATCGTTATAAAACAGCTGTTTCTTATTTGCATTTATTTATCTTGTAAATTTTAGTTGTACAATTTTAGGACAATATGACATGATAGCACACCTTGTGAATACCCTAATTATGTTTACTGAAACATAAAATATTTTTCGGCAAGTAAGCTTATTTGTTGCTATATTTAAATTATTTATTATTATTATTGATTTAATTAATTATATTAATTTTTGCTCTTTGAGGTTTGAAATTGTCTGCGACCGAACAGAAATATTTATTCAATTGAAAAACTTTCTGTCCGAGCTGGGTTTGAACCGCGGCTCTTTCGCTTAAGAGCCAAGCACACTACCATTAAGCTAAGGCCACAACCAATGGTAGCCTGACTAAAGTCCCTTATAAACATGGTATGACTTTCAGATGCATAAAACATACATATTGTGGACTTGTTTCCGCAAAAATATTTTTTTGTCACATCAATCAAAATATGTTTACCTGGAATTGTAAACAAACATTAAATTGACTGTCACAAAAATAGCAATATAGTAAATAAACAAAATATGGTCAGAAGTGCGAAATATATTTACGGTAAATAAAAAAATGTATGGTTGCAGCAAAGTCAAAAAGGTCGTTTTTCTGCGTGTACATTGAAGTGTTTTTTTTTTTGTTCGAAAACTTTGAGTCTTGTTTTTATTTACGGCATATAACGCATTTGAAAACTGTGCGCAGAAGTTAAATTTTAGGTTTTTTTTGTTGCAAACTTATTGTCGTAAGTACATACTTTTCCAAAGCAAGTTGTTTTGTAGTATAATGAATATTTTCGACTTTAAAAATTAACTTAAACTTTTTTTTATTCATACGGCTCTAAGTAGAAGAAAGTATGATAGTATTTTATGAAAAACTTCAAATAAATGCTGTTTATAAAAACAAAACTAGATTTTTTTTTATTACGGCTTATAACGCATATGAAAACTTTAAGCAAAATGCTTAATTTTTAAGTGGAAAGAAAATAAAATGAGAACCTATACATTTTTACAGCCAAAAAAGTCATTTATTTCTTGACAGTTGTTTTATTACACTTAATTTTCATTTAGAAATTATTTTCATTCATGGTTGTTACTATCTAACTGTAAGTATATCTATACTTTTATATCAAATTGAAACGTAAATTTAGGTTTACCACTTAACTTTAAAAGTATAGCGCCGATTTTGATGAAAAAAGTTTTATCATGTAACTAGCTGATATAGCCGGTGTTAATCGAGAAGTTATATATCTTTACCCCAAATTTTTGACCTTCGGAACTCAGATTCATCAAAATTCTTAAATATTTACGATAAATAATCTACCACGAAAAAATTTTCAAAGTTATAGTATTGCAATTTGGTTATTTGGTGGTAAGCCACATTCGTGGTTTAGATGGCTTTTATTAAAAAAATGTCGTTTTCTATAGGAACATGAAAGTTTCTTAAAATTTTCGAGAAATTGACACTACAAAAACTTTCTTCAGTAACGAAAAACACACAAAAAATTTTAGTACTAATTTTGTTTCAAATTTGGATTAATTGTCCGTCCAATCGTGTTTCTAACTATTTTATTTTCGTTTGCTTTCTTATTTTTATAATTTAAAGAAAAAAGCCTTAACGAATTTCTTTATTTCGCAAAAAACTTTGGTAAAAATATTTGTTGTTGAAAAAATATTCAAAACTAAAAATTGCTTTTTTAATGTTCTTTCATATGGTATCCAAAAATGTAGGGTTGATTTAAAGTTTCTATCATAAAAATTTAAAAAACGTTTTATGCGATCGAAATCAAGCCTATCAGAAAAATTTAAGATATTTTTTTGTTTATTTTTATTCATTTTGTATTTTTGTAATTTTGTTTGCATAAAAAGTAATGGTGTAGTGATCGAATCATGCCAATTTTTCAATTCGTTTCTGCGTTATACTTTCAAATACCACTTTACAGTGCACCCTAAACAAGTGCACGTTGAGCTGCGTACCCAAGCGCCACGCAATTTTATTTTAAGCTTAACCTAAACAAGTGCGCTGCGGAAAAAACTGCTGCTCTCGAACCAGCTCAGTCTGATCGTTTAAAAATCTTTAAGAAACTTTTAGTATTGTGTAATAATCTATTAATATTGCAAATACTTCCATTTGCAATTGAGATTAATTAATTAAAAGCAACTGATTGCTCTTTGTTCTAATACTTTGGTTTTATGCAGCCAACTTCACATCCGTACGCACTGTCAAAATTGGAAATTCGATTCATGTTGCGGTAGTCCGGTACGTGTTTCGGTAAGCTTCATACAAAATGTATGTGCATGAGCCGATTTTGACAGTTAAACCACGCACGCGCACTTGTTTAGGGTGGACTGTTAAGCACTGTTATAGCAATAACAGCGCACCCTACTGTTACAGTACCGCGTCAAATTAGACCTAAACCATCTACAGACCCAGCCGCACACATATGTACACCAAATTACAAAAAAATATCGGTCCAGCTGTTTAGGAGGAGTTCAGTGACAAAACCATGTACAGAAGAATTTTATTTATAAAGACTAGCTGATATGCCCGGTGTTAATCGAGAAGATATATATTTTTACCCCAAATTTTGGTGACCAACTAGAACACACCCTTAATATCAACTTCTTGCATCGCCATCTTGTTTTTTTTTTCAAAACTATTGGCCACTGAGACACATGAGCATGGTAAAAGGTTTCACCAAATCATAATGGCCATGGAAACTAGGTTTAAAGGAAAACAAATTGATTCAATGCTTGGTGAAATTTGTTAGTTCTTAAAAACAAAACAAAATTATAAAAGCTACATCAACTTCGAAAATCAAAATGAAACCGAATAGGAAGAACCATTTTATACTTAAGATGACTCAGATGACTCTTATGATGAATCTGAACCAACTTGTAAAAAAACGTAGTATAAATAAGGTAAGAACTTTGTGAAAATATTTTTGCTTTACTTAAGCTTTACCCAACGGTAAAAATTGCATACGCTTTGCCTATGCAATATTGTAAAACTGCTCTCGCTACGTTTTCTTATTTACTATAGTGACAGCGAAGCGTTTCTGATGACATGACAATTTTTAAAAAATGCTTTATTTACAAGGAGAACAAAGCACTCTACTGCTTTTAAGGAGCGCTTCAAGTGCGCTAATGAAGCGCTTGGGTATTATTGGGTAGTTAAAAAATTTTCAAAAAAGGATTAAGATGTATTTTTCTGTGTTAAAGAGGCAAAAAATATAGTTTCATAACTAAAACTTTGAAAATACATTAAATTATTTGGAATAAATTTTTGAGATAATACAAAATTTTGTAACAATTTAGTTGGAAAATAACATTTTTTCTAAATTTCATAATATTTTTTTTTAATTTTTTATTTTAGACTGAACTAACGCTCAGGCGATGCCCTCTATAAATGTGTAAGCCTAGTGTTTATTCGGAAGATGGGTGATAGTTAGTAGGAGGGTGGATAGATGGAATAGTGTCGGTGAAGATTTGTTTTAAATTTGCACAGCTCAAAAATTCCGGGAAACACGCTCGCATGGAGACTATTCCACAACTTAACCGTGCGACTTAAGAACGAAATATCACGGTAATGCGAGGTTCTATTGGGATCGATGCAATGGTAAAGAGGTGGACTTGGAAAGCTGCCCGAGTGGACCTGGGAAACACACGAGCTGGTGGCATCAGGCCATGTATCTCCCTTGAACACTTCCCATGGTAATACCTATACAGAAGGCTTAGGCAACCAACATTGCGTCGATGCCCCAGAGAGTTGAGAGAGGATGAAATACTTTCATCCCCTATCAAATATATCGCAACACGTTGAATTCGATTCAGAAGCTTAATATTTTTTATGATCATTCCAACGAAGATCAGATCGGATCGATATACCCAGAACGTCAAGAGCGGCTGATTCCACAAGATTCATAGTGAGGGGAGCTAAGGGGCAATCCATCCGCTTGTAGGTTAACAAACAGCACTGCGTCTTGCTTGCATTGAACTCGACTATCATTAATTAAATCATTAAGAGGTGTTTCATTCATATTTTGCCTCTTTCTCTCAATCTCTATAGAGCTTTTGTGTTTTTTTTAATGAATATGAGCGACAAATGCTGCTGTCGTCCGCAAACGAATGTATATACGTCAACGACAGAACGTCGTTGATAAAAACCAGAAACAAGGCTGGCGATAGAACAGATTCCTGCGGTTCTCCCGCATTAATGGCGTGCACCTCGGACGAAATACCGTCCACTACGACGCGATATGTTCTATCTTTGAAGAAAGATGTGATCCATCGAGCAAAGTCACCACCAAAACCATATGCAGCAAGTTTTGACACGAGTGCTTTATGCCACACTCGGTCAAACGCTTTTGAAATATCTAGAGCAGAGCTTTTCGACTGGTGGGGCGCACCTCAGTTGGGGGCGTGAGGCATTTCCAGGGGGGCGCCAGATGTTTTAGCAAAAAATCTCCTGATTTCTCACTTAAACTCCCCTTAAAAGGCATTCAAACGATATTTTGTCCCAAAACTGGAAATCTAAGTAAGTTCGGAACCCATTTATTGTTGATGTTAATCTACTTCCTGAAAGCATTCAAGACGAGGCAATAGAGATTAAGTGTGATACATGTGCCAAAGATCAGTTTTCTCTTAAAATTTGTGGGGAGTTCTGGTTAAAATACCGCTTATTTTATCCTCTGCTTAGTGCAGCTACATTACGTCTTTTAGTTTATTTTCCATCCACATATTTGTTTGAGCTTCTCAGCTTTATTATAAATAAAACAAAAAAATAGGTCAAGACTAGGTCAACGTAGAGCAAATATAAAAATTTATGTGATTTTTTGAGCTAATTTTAATATAAACATTTTATTTTAATATGCTGTGGAGCTTTTTGACAATTACTGTTCAATTGCAATTTTTAAATGTAAACTAAAAACTAAATTTTTTCTGCCGTTTTGTAACTTGTTTGGCGCCATCTTCAGGGGAGATTTTTTATTTTTTCTAAAAACACAATAATTAACATTTTATCAAAATAATTAAAAATTAAAACAATTAACAATTCACATTTAAAAATTGCAATTCAACAGTAATGGTCACAACCCCCAGAACATGACTTACTTACTTAGTTGGCGCTACAATCGTATGTCGGTCTTGGCTTCATCTAATAATTTGCGCCAGCCATTTCTGTCTTTCGCTTGCTGGCGCCAGTTGGAAATTCCAAGCTTCGTCAGGTTGTCCTCTACTTGGTCTTTCCAACGAAGATGCGGTCGTCCTCTTCTGCGTTGACCGCCGCTGGGTACCGAATCGAATGTTTTCTTCACTAAAGCATCGTCTTTCATGCGCTGAACATGACGAAGCCAGTGAAGCCGCTCGAATTTTATGCGCTTGACTATGTCGATGTCAGCGTACAGCTCATACAGTTCATCATTCTACCGTATTCGGTACTCGCCATTGACGCAGATTGTTCCGTAGATCTTACGAAGAATCTTTCTCTCGAATGCTTCTAAAGTCCTTTCATCTGAGCGGCTCAGCGTCCAGGTTTGTAATGCATAATGTAGGACGGGCATGATGAGCGATTTATAGAGCGTGATTTTCGTTCGTCGAGAGAGGGCTCTAATTCTCAATTGCCTACTGAGCCCAAAGTAACAAGTGTTGGCAAGAGTTATTCTTCGTTTGATCACAATGCTGATGTCGTTGGTTGAGTTTATGCTGGATCCCAGATAGATGAAGTCCTTCACAACCTCGAAGGAGGTATTTCAAGTGTAACGTGGGATCCAAGACGCTGGGACTGTTTGCTTGTTGACACCAAGTATTTCGTCTTATCTGCATTCACTGCCAGACCCATTCGACTTGACTCTCTTTCTATTCTGGAAAATGCTGCACTGACTTCGCGCGTACTATGGCCAATGATATCGATGTCATCAGTATACGCAAGCAGCATAGGTCTATTGTAGAATATTGTGCCACTACGTCTCAGATCAACAGCTCGGATGATCTTTTCCATCATTAGGTTGAAAAAGTCGCACGATAAGGAATCACCTTGTCTGAAACCTCGTTTGGTAGAAAATGGTGGGGAGAGGTCCTTCCCGATTTTAACTGCGCTACTGGTGTTGCTCAGTGTCATCCTGCAAAGTCGTATTAGTTTTGCAGGAATACCAAATTCAGACATGGTGGAGTACAGGTGCTTCCTTATTCGGCTGTCGAAGGCGGCTTTGTAGTCGACAAAAAGATGGTGGGTGTCGACTTGTTTTTCTTGAGTCTTCTCCAAGATTTGTCGTAGCGTGAAAATCTAGTCGATGGTGGACTTTTCAGGTCTGAAGCCACACTGATAAGGTCCGATCAGTTCGGATATTTCACATAAAACGCTCAACAGGACCTTATATGCGATATTAAGAAGGCTTATACCACGGTAATTGGCACAGATAGTGGGATCGCCTTTCTTGTGGATTGGGCAGAGCACACTGAGATTCCAATTGTTCGGAATGCATTCTTCCGACCATATTGTGCATAGAAGCTCGTGAATGCATTTAAGTAGAGCTTCACCTCCGTTCTTAAACACCAGCAGGTAAGCCATCAGCTCCCGCGGCTTTGTTATTTTTAAGACGAGCTATAGCTGTCAGAACTTCATCATAGTCGGGCAGCGGAACCTCGGTGCTATCATCCGTAATTGGAGTTTTCGGGATATTATCTCTATTGGCGGGATTGTTGTCAGCGTCGCCATTTAGAAGCTTAGAGAAGTGCTCCCTCCATAACGTCAGTGTACTCTGGACATCTGTCACTAGATTCCCGTTTTCATCCTTGCAGAAAGAGGCCTCGGTTTTAAAACCATCGGCAAGGCGTCTTATTTTTTCGAAAAATTTTTGGGGCCTCGTTCCTGTCACCGTACATCTCAGTCTTCCTTCTCCTGCTCGCACTTTTCTACCTCTCTTTTTTTCAGCCTGAAAAAACGTCTCTCTTCCCTCCCCTTTTCTTTGTATCGCTCCTTAGCAGCGCGTGTTACAACTGACTGCAAGGTGGCTTTGTAGGCGTTGTCTTTCTCTGCAGTGGCGTCACGACACTATTGGTCGTACCACTGGTTTCGGCGAGAGCGGTGGTAGCCAGTCACCTCTTCAGCAGCCGCACGCATGGAGTTAGAAATGTGTGTCCACTGCGAGCATATATCATCGATTGGAGGAGTGCTTTGCAGCAGGAGTGAGAGTCGAGTGGCGAAAGCTTCCCCCAGAACATACCACCAGAACATATTTATTAAAATAAAATATGAAAAACTATGTGATCAAAAGATTTGTTGACAATTAATTAACAAATTTTTATATAAAGTTTTTTTCAAATTGTTTATTCATGTTAAGTGTTATAAATTGTTTTTACAAAATTTACTGAAATCTGGTTTATAAAAACCAATGATCTCATTTTTAGTAATAATTATTTATTTTATTTGAAGATGTTTTATGTAAACATTTTTTAAATTGAAACAGATTATATACAACATGACAAGTTTATTGAACTAAAAAAATTGGTTGAAGGGGGCGCGAGTTTCACGTGAACGTGGAAAGGGGACGTTACCAAAAACGGTTGAGAATCACTGATATAGAGCGACAACCCTGCTCTCGCCGAAAAAATAAACGCATTGATTCCATTCTTCGGTTAAGAACGCCATAAGATCACCAGTAGAGCTAGCTCTACGGAAACAACATTGACTGTCACTGAGCATATGGTTGTGCTCCAGATAGTTCATAACGTTGAAGTTTATTACGCTCTCCATATTTTTGGACATATTATTCATAATGTTCAAGGCGGTTCCTTGGCAAACATTTCTCTACATTTCATCCAGGGAAAATATATTAAAATATTGAGCTGTTTGCAAATTCAACGGCTATAACCAGGCTATCCTTTCAAAGCCCTTTAGCAAATCGTTTCTATTTAAGGTATACTTTTACCTTGTTTTGAAATTTTCTGCGATCCCGTGATGACCCTCAAATTGTGTCATTGTGTAATATTAGCTGTTCATAGCTGTTATTAAAAGATATTTAAGGTGAACTCTGCAGCATGTGTTTCTTATTGCGGCATATAACGTTTTTGAAAACTTTGAGTGGAATGCTTTATTTCAGTTGTTGTTAATTAATGTTAGCTTCAATTACTTTGTAATTCCTATGTTTTTTAAGCTATTTTTAAACTCTTAATTTGTTACTGTTTTTTGACTGCGTTTATCTATCAGTTTAGTATTTTATGGGTTAGAATGCAAACTGAAGTATGCATTTTGCTATTTAAAAAGTTATAACACTTTAAATTCTTTTATTACAGCATATAACGCTGTTTGCAAACTTTGCGCTAAATGTTTAATTTGTTTATTCCAAGTGGTATTTTAATAAAAACAGTGCATATTATTGAACTGAAGCTGTTTGAACGACGTCATAGGTCCTTAAATTAGTAAGTTTTTTTTTTTTTTTATTTTAATAAGTTTTTGTTCATGTCTTCAATTTAAAGCGACTTTAGTAAAATTTTGATAATGTAGTAAAATTCTAGCATAAACATTGAAGTTTACCTTGATTCCATCATGTGTTTTTAATTACGGCGTATAACGCTTTTACAAACTTTATAAAAAGCACATTTTTATATACAGTCCAACATTCTATAGCGAATATTAAAGGGACCAGAATATTAGCTTGTTATATAGAAAATTTGATACATACAAATGATTAAAATCCATATTTTGCTGCGATATCTGCCATTTGATCTGTTAACACGGGGACTATTGTCAAAAATATTAGTTATATTACTTGGTTTTTTTATTGCATTTTTCATTTTTAACGTTTGACGAATACCTTTAAATATGATATGTTGTTAACGTAAGAAGTTTCACATGAATGCATAATGAACAATGATTTCAAATATGTTCATTGCTTGGAGATCAAAAATGCAACTTACAGCTGCAAATTTTTACTCGTTGCATAGAAAAATTCGCTGTATAGAAAATACATCACCAGATTTTATTTCATACTTGAGAGAAATCTTTGATATTAATTACGTATTAGGTTTTCACAACGAATTTTGGTCAAAATTTCACTTTCACATGCAGTTAATTCGATAAAACAACAATTTTATTGCATGCAGCGATGAAAAGCAACAACAGTAATACCTACTAATAACAACAACAACAACGACGACGAAGCTATAATCATCAATTTTAAAATTGAAACATGTGGTCGTTATGATGTAAACTGAGACCAAAAATGCAGCGATTGCAACAACTTAGTTGCCAGCCAAATGCTAAGCGCAAGACTACAACAGCGATGACAAAAGTGACGACGACAGCAACAACATTGACAATGACATTCCCCAACTGTTGCAGCAAGCAACTGGGAAGCACACACAAACGCTACAAACCCGAAATTAACGAAATGCAACATTCAAGCTATGCAAACGAAGATGAAGGTAAAAACAAAAGAAAAACAAAGATTGTTGAATGGAATTGTTACGAATTGGCATTTAAATCAAATCGAAAATTCAATAACAGCAACACGAATTTCTGCGATAAAAAAACAAAGGTAATGTAACAAACAATTGACAATATAAAATAAAATTAAAAGTTGCTGCAACTGCATTATTAGCAACATCAACAAAAGAGAAAAAACGAGTTTTCTAAACATTTTTAGAAACTGTTTTTTGTTTTTATACCAACTTGAACTCAATTGTTGGAAAAACGATCTGAGCAACATGCTCGAGTACTATAAAAGAAATCCTAAGCTTGAATGTATGTATGAATGGCAAAGTCAACTACTATTTGGTTTTTTGTGATTCAAGGCTAAATCATGACGAACGATGGCTGACTAACTGATGAGCGCTGGAACGAACGAACGGACGGATGGATGGACGGGCAGACACCCAAGTCAACAGCACACGTAGGCTGACAGACGTAAGAGGGTGGGTGGTTGCATGCATGCAACATTGCAGCTGCTTTAACTGTTGCTGTTACTCTGGCATTTGGTTGAATGAACTCTTCTGCTTTGTGTTGCTGTTGTTGTTTGGATGAAGCGTGTGGCAGCAGCAGCACATGAATTCATATAGCTCACATGTCGCCGCACTGATTGCAAGCAATGTGGAGATGTGCGAAGGCGTTGCCACCCCGTTGACAGCTGTTAATGAAATGTTTGTTGGTGATGTAAATATCAGCTTTGAGAAAAAAGAAATTAAAAAAAAACACTAATCTGAATTGCATCATGCAGAGGTTTATGAACTCGGTGACTTCAAAAGAATTTGGTGCAAATATTTATGTAACTCTAAGAGATAATGTCAATATTTTCATTTGGTAGTGTGAGAATTTAAACGGGTTTTTTCTAGAAGATTTTTACTTTCTCTGAGTTGAAGTGGGTAGATGAAAAAATGTTGCTGCTCTTAAAAAAATATCGAAAACGAAAAGAAAAATCTTAGTTCGTAATAAATTGTATCAAGATAAAAAAATGCATTTGATTTAAGACGCTTAAAAAACTAAAAGTAAAAAACTAAAAGAAAAAACCTAAAAATAATTTTTTTCGGTTTTAGTAAACCATTTATTTCGTGACCATCGAAATATATTAAGTTTACTTTTATTTTAGAACAAGCAGAAACCCAGCCGGGTCGAATGCTGAGTACTGAAACTATTTGATAACGCCAATTTTGGTTGTATGAGAGATGCCACACTCCCTTGTAAAAAGCCCATAAAATGTTATCTGCGAAACATACTGAATTGCGAGGCTGTGCGACCTGTAGTTCCACAACTATTCGATATCGAAAATGCTGGGTATGCTTGAGGTGCCACGCCCCTTTTATAATTGGCATTAGACTTTATAGGAACACTCTTAAGACTTCTCTACAGTTTTCCTGAAAATTACATAAAAATTAGTATAGCAGTTTCGGAGTCTTTTCTTGATATACACTAAAGAGCTGGTCAAAGCATTCTATTTGTGCCACTTCACAACTGTATAGTACTGCATTTCAGTGAAGCTCAGTCCCGAAATAAACACTTCATAATTTGAAATGATTTTCGCTACAGTAACAACAGCACTTATGTTATGTTGTGAAACAGAATATCAAAACATAATGCGACAATACAGCAAAGTAACGGAAAATCATAGCATGCACGGCGAGTGCTTGCTTCAGTGTCGATCAGCTAGAAGCAGTCTTATTCATTCTTTGTAGATGCGCTGGTCGCATAATTGGAATCAGCGACCCATTTTTACTCAGAGCAGTATTTGCCCCAGCTTCGAAATCGCAACAATACAAAATTTTAAGGTGGCAGCCCTATTGTCAAATAAATTTTGGCATTTGTTAATTCTGACAACGGATTTGGTATCAGCGACCCATTTTTACCTAGTATGCCCCAGCATCGAAATCGCAGATATAAAGGTGGCAACCCTATTGTTAAATAAATTTTGGAATTTGTAAATTCTTACAATGGATTTGGCATCAGCGACCCATTTTTACCTAGTGTTTGCCCTAGCATCTGTTTGTAAATTCTTATATAAGCAAATAAAAAAACAAACCATATTTTATACCTGGAGTAAAAGACTGGAAGTATTTGAAAGCAGAGCTTATGATTTGTAAGTCATTTGTATAGTGCTTGTGCCCCTCTTAAATATACACACATTCCCACTTACATATATGCATACATCCCTTTTTTATATTTTAAGATAAATGGGAGGTAAAAGTGGGCGTGGCATTATTTAAATTTCACTATCCAAACATGAACATCTCAGGTATTAAAATTATTACTAAAAAGTGGGCGCAGATTTAGTGTATTTCCAACCCAGTTGGAAAAGAATCCTTGTTGTATGTCTGCCGGCAACATGCCTCGGAAGGACAGGAAACACGCTCGCCTTCATACTCATTTATATCTTTTTTCTTTAGGCATGTACATGTCTGCCAAATGAACTGCCGTAGCAGCAATGCAGCATGCATATCATGGTATATGCATGCAACTTGAAAAATAAGGAAACTAAAAAGAAAAATATTTAAAATAATTCAAACTCAAAAAATACGGAAATAATAGAGGACAAAAAAGAAGCAGAAGTATATTAAAAAGGAGCATATGTTATCATCCGATATGAAGGTAAATATTTTCCTGAAATAGTACTATACACTATAGATAATTGCTTTTGGAAGTGATCTGAAAAGGATAAGATGTGTAAATTCAAAGTCTTTTCCTAATTAACTTAACCCTTTACTGATACTCTTGGTCTGTGGGACCACAAAAAACAAAGAGTTTATTTTTCAAATAATTCAATTCAAAATTAATTTCGATTCAATTCAATTATTCAAACGAACTAAAAAATTATTATTTAATAGGAAGAAAAAACTTTATATAAGAAGTTCTTAAAAACAACAACATGAATTTTTAAATAAGTTTTAGCATTTTAGTTGGCGTGGTTCCTGGGACCAGATGTACTGGTAGTGTAAATTTTTTGAGGTGTACCACTTAAGGTTTAATGATCTTCGTAAGAAATCTGATTAAAGTTAGTTTTTCATACTTAAAAACGTGCATTTGTAATGTTTCCATGTTTTTTAAATGGAAATATTATTGTTAAACAACCAGTTCCTTGTTATTATTATTTATCTTAAGGGCAGGTTCTCATCTAGAGGTCCAAAAACACGGTGATGTTCTTGATTTTGTTTTCTATAGAAGGCAGAAAATGAACACCTTGAGTTTTTTGGCAGTTATTTATTGATTCTTAAAGCAGAGAAAATGTTTTTTATTTTTTGTATTGAGAAGTTTCAATACACCGTCAAACGTCACGTTCAAAGGTATCATAACAGTCTAAATCGCACAACATGTTCATGCCATCTTTTATAAAAAAAAACAAAAAATTGTATAAATTATATAAAATTCATTGGAGCTTGAAACTATAATATTTATAAATAGTTTAAAATTACAATAATAACGGATATGAGAATTTTTAGCAGCGTTTTTTCACATTTTTCGCTTTTTAACATGTTATAAAAAACCAACCAGCCAATATTATTTTAATTCCGGTTTAGGATCCAATAAATTTTATCTACAATAATATAAAAATTAATCCAAGTAAATTTATACAGAAGTTCTTGCAATATTGTGGAGACCAGTTTGAACACATGATTTTTCAGAACACGCGTTTTATGATTTGGTTAACTATTTTTTCAAGTTCATTTACGAAAATATGGGCTCCTTTTGTACGTGATAAATATTTTAGTCAATCGTTATTGGTCAAACCGCTTTGGGAACATATTCTACACATCATAAGCTATCGAAAAATTAAAAAAAAATAATTGAGTTTTTAGGTAGAGTTTCATGAGAACCAGCCCTTAAGTAAGGATTAAGGGACATCTATCTTATGGCCCAAACATAATAGGCTCGAGCTGGCTCTAGCTAATGTCCAATTTTACACGAATACATAGAAACTATGCTTACGAACAGGGCTGCCAACTCGTTTCAATCAAAGTCCCCAATTCTGGCGATAAAATTCCCCCATTTTGCAACCGATTCCCCCTGGAAAAAGTATATTTACTTCAAAACAGGTTCTAATAGTAAATATTTTTATCAGTAAAAAAATTTGAGAAAATATTTTTCAAAACTAACATAAAAACATAGCATAAAATAGACTAAAAGAAATTGCTAGAATATATCATTTGGCATTTAAGTATAAACATGTTATGAAATGTTTTACTTTTTTAAAGCATTGCAATAATTCTTATATATTCACTATAAAAAAGCTATATACTAAAAACTATAAAAATATTTTATAAAAATCAACTTTTTTAAAATATTTTTAAATGTACTACATTTTAGAGATTTGGTATTGGTTTTTTTAATAAATTAAATAAAAAACCAAGCTAACTTCTTGTAATCACTTCTTGTGATCGTATATTACCTGATTAAACTTATTTAAATGTTTATCGGCTAATACAAAATTAATATCTTTGAGAAAGGTTTTTGTATGTAGAATAGCTCTTACGACTTCTGTCGATAATCTATTTCTTAATGCCGTTTTGTTCAAATTTTTTTGAGAAAATATTCTTTCCACAGAAGCCGTAAAATGCGGCAAAGTGAAAATATGTTGAACCAGTTTACTTAAAATTGGGAACATTGGTTTTTCATCTCTATGTTTTAAGCTCGCAATGTAAGGCCAAAAACCATTTGTTTCATCATTTTCAAATTCACTTACTTTTAATCAGCGATATTTGTTATTAATTGCTATAAGTTCTTCATTGGTTATTACATGAGGTAAAAGAGTGGCCAAAAGTTCAATTGATTTTTGAGTTTTAATTTCTTTTGCGTCCAATAATTTACAATGCTTTAAAATTTGTTGATGACTACTACAAAATCGAAGTTTTATTTGGACTAACGACTCAATATAAAAATCAATACACCGCTTGTTAAAAACAGACATTTTATCGTACCCAATATTTGTGTTACATGATGTATTTTCAACTTTTCCACCAAAATAACAATCATTAAGGCATGAGTAATTGTTCTCACTCTCAAAATCTACATCATATATCTGCTGGTTTAGATAACACTCTGTTTTCAAAAAATTTCCAGAAAAAACTTTAAACAGGAATTCAATATTTGTATACAGTGAGTGAATTTGGAGACTCTCGCTCTGCATTTCTAAATTCAGAGATGAAAAATAGGCCAAAACGTATTCTAAGAACTCGAAATAAAGTGGGGTTACTGGGTTTTGAAGGGATTGGTCTATAAAATTATTTGTGGAGTTTGATTTAAATGCAGCTTGAGTTCGAAAAAATGCTTGCAGTGCTTTTCACTGACTATTTATTCGATCCACAGACTCTTAATGCAAGCCATCGAGTAAGAGACGGATGAATAAGCTTGAGTTGATACGTTCCAAAGTTCATGAAAGCCTTCAAACATTTGTGCACGTTTAGGACTGTGCGAAAAGTAAGCAGGAATCAAACGCATTACACGCAGAGAAAAAACATAGTCGCAACAACAATGTTTTAAGAGGATCATAGTATGATTCGGATTATGATTGTTGCTAACATGATAAAATGATTACAACAACTATATTTAGAAAAGGAACTTTTTTGTAGGTACCAAAATATTATTGAAACAATCATTATTCTCTTATTGGGTCGAAAATAGAATAATTGCAACAACTATATTATGAATTTTTTAGGATCCAGAATATTATTGAAACAATAATTTTATTTTTTTTATTTTTATGCACTCCAAGCTATTATTATATCTCCAGAGGTTTGCTATTGTCTGAGCTGAACAGAAATATTAAATCAATTGAAAAATCATTTGATAAAATTTTCTGTCCAAGCTGGGGTTTAAATCGCGGCTTTTTCGCTTACGAGCCACGCACACTACCAGTAGGCCACAGCCGCTACTACCGCTTGCCTGACTACACAAAAATAGCAATATGTGTGATAAATAAAATATGGTCAGAATTGCGAAATATATTTACGGTAAGTACTTTTCACTTCACTTTCTTTCAGTCACTTTTCTGCGTGCTGTTTTTAGGATAAGGCGATCACAAGATAATGTACGATAATTGAACAGTTGACAAACGAAACGGCACATACCAGGAATCGATAAAACTTATTGTGTCTAAAAGAAGTGAAAGTTTTTCCTGCATACTGTACAGACACAATAAATTCTTTCGATTTTTGGTTATGTTCTGCTTCGTTTGTCAACAATCAAACAATAGTTCAGACAAACATTCAAAATTTTAATATATTTGTCTCTATAATAATATTCACATTTATAATAATTGACAGAACTGCAACATTTTTGTTGCAAATAATAGTTGAGGCAATCATAGTATGTTGACGATTTCAATGATGTTATGATTTCAATTATTATGTTATTTTTGGCACCATTATTAGTAAATAATGACTTTATTAAGGCAAAAATTTGTGTTTGCAGAAATAGTACAATAATTTTAGTAAAAAAACTATTATTGCCGTAATCATGTCTCAACCATGTCTTTTCTCTGCGTTTAGTTCCTCTAAAAATGCCGGCAACTTTTTGGAAGCTTTTTGCGCGCATAAATGTATCGAATGAGCCGCACATTTTACATATATCATGTCCGGATGTTTTTCTTTAAGAAAAGTGCTTTTTGATGATTTCGAACCACACATTGCATTATCTCCATCTGTGCCATAGCCAATACAGTTATTTTAGGGTAGTTGGTGTTTTTTGAAAAAATTTAAAAGAAAATTACTAAGCCCCGAGCAAACGCATCTTCAACTTCTTCCAAAAATAATAAAAGTAGTCTGTGTGCTTCAGATCTACGTCAGTAAGTCTTGCTACGCCAGCTAAAGTTTTTTTGTTGCTTCGATCTCTACTTTCGTCTAAAAGGATGGAAAACTTTAAAGTCCTTATTTTACTTATTGTATTCTCTTCACTTGTTTCACCTAATACGTTTTTAACTAGCATAGTGCCTTTCGTTCGTTTCGACATGTCCTTTATATAAGTACCAAAGTCTTTATTAAGTTCTTTTATACATACACATAAATGAGGAATTATGTTGAATGATAAATTGTGTTTGACTGCAAAGACAGCTAGATGTAGTTCAGCACGCTTTATATAAGCCAGCAAAGAAGATGAACTAGCAAAACTAGATGAAATTGTCGCCTGGTTTTTCAGCAATTTTCCATTTGCTTTATGACTTTTGGACTTTTTGCTACCTTGAGTGTCGCAAAAAGTGCAATAATATTCCTTGACACGTCTGCTAGGCTTAAGCCAAATGCTGCATTTAGGATTTTCCTCCCAAGAGTTTTGATAAATTCTTGAGTAAGCTTTGGTTTCCTTGGGCATTTTGCTTATTTGCTGTTTAGAACACTTTATTAAAAACAAAGGTATAGGGATTTAGCTAGAAATAGTTTTATACCTTCACTATATTGATAGAATAGTTTGTATATATTTCTCTTATCGTAAAACTTCTAATAAACTAGCGCACAAAAATGTAGCAAACCAATACAAGCAGATGTGAGGCAAAAGCTGAAAGTTTAAACTTTTCAACTTGAAATAAGCCAAGGCGAATGTCAAAAAAGGAAAGCAGAAGAAATGCAAGTTGCCAACTTTGCTTTTTAATGAGATGGGGTAAAACTTTCTAATCATACCAAAAAGAAAATTTTTTTAATTTTGTATGATTTTTACATGAACTAAGAATTCCTCCAAAAATTTACTTATTTCCCCACTCCCTCATCGAGTCTTAATTCCGCCCAAAATGGGGGAATCCCCAGTTGGCATCACTGCGTACAAACCATAATTGCCCAAGCCCGCTTTTTCGTCAAGTTTCGTTAACTTGATCTGGCTGCTGCCAAAGCTATTTGAATCGAATGTTCCGTAAGGAATCAGCTGTTTTTTCTTTCAAAAGAATTTAAATAAAATTTACATTAACTTATTTTCGCGATTCATTTCTGTTATTACAAATTTTACTGAAAAATCCAAACAAAACAAATTCATATACAAACTGACGAATATTTTCAATAACTTAAAGACAAGCTCGCTCAAGTCATTTCGATCAAATTAAGTATTTGGTAGAACTTGAGCTAGATTTTTTTGATTTTTGACATTAGCTGCAGCCAGCTCGGCCCTATTTTGTTTGGGGGTTGAGCTTTAAAAGAAATTCGGCAACCAAAATTCTTTAAAAAAAAATTCATTGATAAAAGCACAATTTTAAGCAATAATTAAAGCATGCGTTGCAGCAACAACAACAAGCATTTCCTGCTTAAAACAACAACCAGAAATATTTACAACCATTTATGCATTCAGCTCGTTCATTCATTCATTCATTTATTTATTCGTTGGTACGCTCAAAAAAATTAGTATAAACATTCAATTGTGAAACGAAACGAAGCGTAGAATAGTGTCTTTGTTTACAACAAAAACAAGAACAACAACACTAACAACCACAGCGACAGCAGCTCTTGTTTCTTGCTCGTTATATTTCAAAATTATTATTATATTCATTCATAAAACCAAACAATTTTACAAACAGCCTTGATCTTTATGCGTCAACTAGCTTTAGTCGCAAGCAGCAGTTGCTGCGACTTAAAATATAACGTCATCAAAACAATTCACTTAATTTTTTTTTATCAATTGAAAATGTTTAAAAACATTACGAAATTGCGACAAGTTGGGTAAAATATATTTAACTTTGCTCAAATGGGCAGAATGAGCAAAAAACGAAAGAGCAAAACTATCGCAAAACTCAATGCAAAAATATATCAAGAGATTGTAAAATTGTTACTACTTATATGGTACGTTCAAGAAATTGTCTACAACAGTATTTTGCAATTTTCTTTTCTGAACTTCTCAGATTCAAATGCATTTGGAACTGTTGACGCCGCCACTGCACCCATATTCAATTGTCCCCATTTGAAAAGTGGTACGTAGTTTGGTCGGTCTAGCTATACGTCTGTCTGTCTATAGGTTTGTCGGTCTATGCATGATGTTATGCTGTACTTTCTGTTGTTGTTGTTGTCGCGTGCATTTCTATTGTTTCACCACCACCGTATTTGTATTTGAGTCGAACGTGCTCTCGCACCCGTTGACTTGTTTTACATTCGCAATGCAAGCCGGCCCAAGCGTCGCCGCTTAACGCATCCGCATGTTTCTTTATGTCACCACCAATAACGACTGCTCCCAAATTTTCAATTTCATGTGAAATTGGTTTTCATTTTGAATATGTATGTACATATTTTTGTTTCGGGTTTTTTGTTTTGATTTGATTAGTTTGTTAAACATAAAATTAGGGCGCGCCAAACAATCAAAATGTTACTTAAATGTTTCTACCTTAATTACATACTTAAGGCAAATATTTTTGGCTTGATGCAAGTACAGTTTTTCCATACGTAAAAACTAAGCAGAAGTTAAAGCTAGTAAGGAATTATCTTCGACTGGACCGAAGTGAAAGTACCTCCACTGCCGTATTTTAAAGTATTTGAAGTCTTGAATGTTGCATTCATGCTAATTGTGGAATCCGGCGGATCAGTTGAGGAGAGAGAATTACTCGTTTTCGTTGGGTTATCGATTGTAGAATCCGGCGTGTAGCTTCGGAGTGAATCGGTTGTAAAGTTTGCGGATTCTGAGTGAAAAAGTGCTATTGTTGAAAACGCAGTCCATCCGCACTTCATACAAATTTGTTCACTTTTTTTCACAAAATTGGTGCGGAAAATAAATGCGATACATGATTATTTCAGGGTAATTTGAGGTCGCTGAACTCGAATCCGGTGTTAAAAATATTTGTGCTTGCCGCAATTTATTTTTTTTTTACTCAAAAAGAATTTTTTTATAATTTTTAAAAAGATTTCATTTTTATTAAAGTTTTTTCTAAATGACCTTGTTATTTATTATGTTGATTTTATATGATCTAAATACAAATTCCAAACGTTTGATAGTTTAAATCATAATTGATTTTAAATACAAATTCTAGTTGTTTGATAGTTTAAAATCGTTTATTGAGCTTTAGGTCAAGGTCAAGGTAAGAACAATTAATTGTTCTAACGAATCCTTCCAAAGAAAACAACAACAACAACGTTTTCAATATGAAAAGGAATACATCACAAGCAGATTTTATTGCAATTTCGGCCCCGCTAAAGGCTTCATCAGAAATCTTTGTGATACGCCGTGCCAGCGTATCAAACAACTAGAATATGTATTTAAAATTAAGTATGATTTACACTATCAAACATTTAGATTTTGTATTTAAATCATATAAAATCAACATTTAATTTTTATCATAGAAGTTTTCGGTGTTCAATAGCTAGACAAATTTTTCAGAAATTATTCGAGTTGTCAACTTAAAGCAGTATGTGTTTTATTCGGCTTTTACACATACCAACCATGTTGAAAATCAGGTAAGCAACCTTTTTTTAACACCTAAATAAAACGTCGAAAAAATTTGAAATTTATATTAGGGATATTCCTAATCACGGTCAAACAGCCTTGCATCGTGGGATTTGCAAAATGTGATCGCAAATATTTTTAATACTTTAATAGCAGCGTATCTAGTCAAGGTAGAAACATAATCGCCGGGCCAAAAAAGCAGCAAATAGCATCGGAATCTGCACCAGTAGCAGCAGAGATAAGGCTGAAATGTCTGGGTGGGGATCCAGAAGACTCAGTAGTAACATAAACACCCTAATATATCCAAAAATCATCAACACCGACAAAAAAAGAGCTATTGCGATGCGTCCTGACGGCTGCAACACTGTGCTGCGATTAAAGGAACACTCGCTAAGAGCTCCATATTGCCAGCACAATGTTTTAAGGATGTTTTCAAAATATATTTATTGTATTATTACTTTAAACCGAAAACTAATTTTAACACTTATTTGTGGAAGTCAGGTGTAGACAGATGCTGATTTTTATTTTTAATAAACATTTTTTTAATTCAGTGGCTAAAAAAAACCTCATAATTAGTTTTTGATTTTTTTTTTCTAATTCCATATTTTTAATATAATTTAACAGAAAACTCTGTCAGGAAGGTATTTTGAACCCTCCCCCACAACAACTCACAGGTGTGAAGGGGGTTCAAAAAGTCTTTTTCGAAGAGCTAAAATACCAAAATTATTAATGCAGCCAATTTTCTTCCCAACATCATTTAGCATTATAGACTAAAAAATTATTGAAAATAGGAAAAATAACTTATCGATAAAACGAACAGCGGCAAAAAAATGGGTTGAATTGCCTTTTTCTTTATATTTTCCACTTTTATTATAAATAAGTTGCACTTAAACAAATTCACTCGTTACTTAATTTTGTTTTGACAGCTGAACAGCTCTTTTTCTGAGTTCGGAGTGCGGATTGGTGTTGCAGTTTCCTCGCACGGACTCAACGATGGGATTTTTGCTTTTAAGGGAAGGGAGTGCGGATCAGATCAACTTCCGCCCCAACTGATCCGCCGTATTCCACAATCAGCTTATTTTGATGACGTCACTTTTATTGGTCGCAGTTTTTATCCAAATATTTCACATTTGAAATTTACTGTCTTTTTTATTTACTAAAGTTTTTGAGTACAACATCAAGTTCACACATTAATTTTTTGGAATTTATAAAGATTTTACTATTATAGTATAGAAGATGGGCGGAATTTTCTGGTGTTGTTTTAAAATTCCAGCATCGAGTGGATAGTTAAGATTTAAACTAATTTAAAATATTTTAAGCCATTGTAGTAATTTTTGCGAAATTAAAAGAGATTTTACCGTTTTGGAAAACTCACTTTGTATGGGAGGTAGACGTGATTTTTATTCGACTTTTACAAATTGCATACGTGCAAAATTTGAAGTCACTAGATTAATTTTTGTGATATGTAAAGACATTTTACCGTTTTGGAAACCTCACTTTGTATGGGAGGTAGACATGATTTTTGTTCGACTTTTACAAATTTCATACGGGCAAAATTTGAAGTCACTTTATTAATTTTTGTGAGATTTAAAGCCATTTTACCGTTTTGGTAACCTTTTTTTTTTTTGTATGGCAAGTAGCCATGGTTTTCATTAGATTTTTTCCAAATTTCATACTTAAAGTGCATATTAATTGTTAAAGGTTATGTGCAAAATTTGAAGTGATTAGATTAATTTTTGTGGAATTTAAAGAGATTTAACCATTTTGGTAAACTCATTTTGTATGGGAGGTAGAGGTGATTTTTATTCGACTTTTACAAATTGCATACGTGCAAAATTTGAAGTCACTAGACTAATTTTTGTGAGATTTAAAGTTATTTTACCATATTGGTAGCCTCACTTTGTATGGGAGGTAGCCGTGGTTTTCATTGGATTTTTCCAAATTTCATACTTAAAGTACATATAAATTGTTAAAGCTTATGTGAAAAATTTTAAATCATATTAATTTTTGCGGAAGCATAAATTTTGGCCTTTTCGGAAAAAAACTTAGGAATAAGAGAAATTGCGACCAAAATCAATCGCAACTATAACGATGTTCTAAATTAAATTTGTTTAAATAATGCGGAGGGCTGCGGCAAAAACAAGCATTGTAATTGAAAAAAAAAATCCAAGCAATCCGCTATATTTTAAGAACTGCAGACAACTGCATAACGTTGTTGGGGTTTCCGTTTCCCGATCAACGATCTGGCGCATCTTACACACCAGTTTCAACCTCAAGTTTTTAAAACTTAGATCTGCTCCATGTTTGACGAAGCGCTATAAAGGTGCAAGACTACTTTTTGCTCAAAAACATATGACAACGAGTTGAAACAATGTGATTGAAAATTTTATTTAAAAAAGTTGTTTTTTTTTCATTGTATTCAGGTTATGTTTTTTTCATACAAACATTTTTTTTTTTTAATTATTGTTTCAAGCATTATTTTAAATAAATAAAGCAATGGCAAACTTTGAAGTGGTTTTATAATTATGAAACAGGGCGAATATTGTTTTTTATTGTCAAAAGTACAGTTAGAAAAATATGAAGTCGAGTTGAGGGGAATAGTTCTCTCTCAATTATGTGTTAATTTGAGTAGAACATTATGATACCCTTCCGATTTTACATATCTGAAACGCACCTTTTTTTGTTTCAACAATCAAATACGCCTTGTTAAAATTCTTCGACATCCTATTACTATAACGACAACTACTTTAAATCAATCAAAAGCTCAAAAGTGATATTTTTTTAAAAACAATATAACCGTACAAAGTCGGGTAATTTTTCAACGTACTATATTATAAGAGAGGATTACAAGATCGCCACCAAATCTAGTGAAGAATAAATAGGCAACCATAAAAGAAACAGAAAAAAAAACAAACCTCCAGGGATAATCAGATCCTCCTGCTGTCATGTTAGAAATCCAAAACATGTAAAAGAAGTAATGTAATTTAGGTAAAAAAAATAAACCAAAAGCAAAGAGGGGCAGTCGCAAGCAGACACAGCAGCAAGTCCAAAAACAAATGCATTACATTATATCGCTGACTGACTGACTGGAGGACTGGCGACGGTTGTCAGCGGCGGTCGGTGGTCAAAACATGGCTGCCTGTTGAGCAGGCGGTAATTGATTGAGGGAGCAACTGTTGCCGCACCACTCGCACACACAAAGCTGCATTAAAAAGTACGAAAATAATGAAGGGCAAGCAGTTAACTTTAGTCATGAACATGATGCAGACATTCAAAGATTGATGGTGTGCCTTTTTCTGGGTGGCGATGTGGATGTCGTGACTACCGGTGCGCCAGAGGCAGCTACCTGGTGACAAACCACATTGATAAAAAGTAAAAATAAAAGAATAGAAGTAAATATTGCGCTCTTTGCGGTGCCATACATGCTGAGGATAACGATGAGCCTAAGGATGCGGTAGGTTAGGATTAACAGCAACGAGTTGATGTTGTGCTCAATGAGCTCAATGGTGCAGAAGATATTTTTTTATAAGGTGCAAAGCAAAAGGTCAGCGAAAACAAAATCAACTGATTTAAAATTAAATGAGCGACACAATTTGACTAATGAATAAAATTAAACACAAACGATGACAAATTAATGAATATATCGTTAATATTAGAATAACATCGAGATGCATTTAAAA
The DNA here is from genome assembly GCA_963920525.1 of Dichetophora obliterata. Taxonomy (NCBI): domain Eukaryota; kingdom Metazoa; phylum Arthropoda; class Insecta; order Diptera; family Sciomyzidae; genus Dichetophora; species Dichetophora obliterata. The sequence continues at coordinate 176,579,501 of OY986435.1, read as the reverse complement.
AATATGGACACAAACTAAGAATAAATAGAGGGAACAAATCTGTGAAAAATCTGCGAAAATAACTTTAAAAGATTTTCACACACATTTCACCGCCAAGCAAAAAAAAATCTGGAAAAAGTAAACTACTTGAAGCGGTAATTCTTATATGTAGCAAATAAGTTCATTATCTAAGCGATTTTGATATTGTAAGCTAAAGCGCAGAAAATAAGAAAAAAGTCGGTCCTATAAAATTTGTTTTTTGGTACATACGATAAATTCGCGCAAAGGGGTCGATACATAAAGCCGGATACAATTTTGGAAAAAAAAATGTTCCATTCGTTGGTATTACTATCCATTAAAAGAAACTCTTAGATACGATATATCTTAAGCTTTATTTATATCAGTTTACATTTATACAAGCAAGTTTGATTTTCCTAATGGTTCTTTTTGGAGAGAAATGTATATTTTGGCTTGATACTTATATTTTCGTAGCAGATTAAGATTTTACTCCTAAAAACATTTTAACGTAAATAAATTTATAAAAATATCTTATTTTCTCAATAAAATTCAGTTTTCTTCCATATTAAAGGCAGGTTTTCATGAAACTCGACCCAAAAACTCAATTTTATTTTTTGATAGCTTATAATGTATAGCCTATGTTCCCAAAGCGGTTTGGCCGATAACAATTCCATTAAAAAGTTATTGCATACGAAAGGAGCTCGTATATATATATATTCATAAATTAACTCGAAACAATCGTTAAACAAATCTCAAAACGCGTTTTATGAAAAATCTTGTTTACAAACTGGTCTCAAAGATATCTCAAGACTACTCTATGGATTGACTTGGATATTTTTTTAATTTAAAGAAGATAAAATTTATTGGATCGAAGAGCTCTTTTTACATAAAGAGCGAAAAATGTAAAAAATGCTACTTAAAATTCAAATGTCCGCAATTTTTGTTATTTTCAATTATTTATTGATATATGAGGTTCAAGATCCAATATATATAATTAAATTTATACAATTGTTTGGTTTTTTATATAGGGTGTTTTTTATAGAGTGATACAAGTTTAAATCATAATAAATATTATCATAGTAATATATTTTTTAATATCAATGAAACGGGATTTATTGGATAGAAAATTTTATGACATTAATGTTTAAATATGATTTCGGCCATGTGGCTGCCACGGCTGGCGCGTACAAGGCGAAATCTGGAACACCAATTTTCACAAACTTTTCGCAGCATTTGCGGCCGTATCTCGCCGATAACTCTTCGAATGTTGATTTCCAGGTGCTCAATTGTTTGTGGTTTATCGACGTAGACAACTGATTTTACATAACCCCAAAGAAAATTATCCAATGTGATTAAATCACACGATCTTAGGGGTCAATTAATTGGGCTATTTCGTGAAATTATTTTTTCGTCAAAAGTTTCCTTGAGTAAATCAATTTTAGCGCCCGCTGTGTGGCATGTGGCTCCGTCCTGTTGGAACCACATATCAGCAAGATTAATGCCAGCTAATTGCGGTACGAAAAAACTTCGAATCATGTTTCTATACCGTTCACCATTGACAGTAACATTCTGACCATCATCGTTTTTGAAGACATATGGGTCAATGACTCCGCCAGCCCATTAAGCGCTCCAAACAGTAATTTTCTGTGGATGTAATGGTGTTTCGACAAAAGCTTGTGGATTCTCCTCACTCCAAATACGACAATTCTGTTTAAATACGTACCCATTCAACCAAAAATGGGCTTCGTCGGAAAATAAATTTTTCCATGGAAATTCAAAATCAATATCAATTTGTGCTTCAGCCCATTCGTCGAATTCGCGGCGCATACGATGGTCGTTTGGCTTTAATTCCTGCACAAGTTGAATCTTGAAAGGTTTTAAGCCAAGATCTTTTCGTAAAATCTTCCATAAAATGGAAGGACACAACCCCAGTTGCTGAGAACGACGACGAATTGATTGATTAGGATCATCTTCAATGCTTTCCTGTACAGCGGCTACAGATTCTTCAGTGCGCAGTGTTCGGCGTCTCACGGGATGCACATTATCAGTAACAGTAAATGTGGTCTGAAAACGATCTATTGTTCTTCGAATAAGCAGCTCTGAAGGACGATTATGTACGCCATAATATGGACGAAGTGCACGATAAGTTTGACGAACAGAACCATTATTTTGATTAAAAATTTCTACAACTTGCAAGCGTTGCTCTGGTGTAAGTCAATCCATAATAAAATGTCAAAGCAAACTAAACAAAAAGCAACTATCAGCTATTAAATGGGTGGTCAAATAAAGCAGTGATGCCATTTCAAAGTTGTATCACTCTATAAAAAACACCCTTTATTAGATGACATAAATTGTGCTGTGGGGTGGAGACCATTTGGGTACCTTTTCTTTTCAAAGTGACGTTTGACGCCGTATTAACACTTAAAATTACACTTTTATGCAACAAAAAAAAAATTCCTACACTTTAAGAATCAATAAAAACTGTCAAAAAACTTTATTGTGTTCATTTACGTCCCTCTATAAAAAAAAATCAAGAGCATCACCATGTTTTCGGAGCTCTAGGCTACCCTGAAGAACACAATATCAAGTCTCTCTAAATAAGTAAAAATCAAAATGTCATTAAAATGAAATAAAACCTTCAACAATATAGATTTCATAACAATAAAAAAAATAAAAATGACTATTTTATATTGTTCGTATAAAGTTTGTTTTTAAATATACCAAAACATGCAATTTTTGTTGTTTTATAATACACTAGCTGATATAAATTTAAAAACTTTTTATACGATCGAAAAATCACCATCATAAAATTTTAAGATTTTTTTTTTATTCATTTTGTATTTTTTTAATTATGTTTGCATAAAAAATAATGGTGTAGTGAAATAATCATAACAATTTCTAAATTAGTTTCTGATTTATACTCTCACATACCTCTTTAAACACTGTCACAGCAACAACAGCGCCACCTACCGGGTCAAACTTTAGATCAAAACCATCTACAGATCCAGCCGCACAGACACACTAAATTTCATCACAATCAGTCCAGCCGTTTAGGAGGAGTTCAGTGACAAAGCAATGTACAGAAGAATTTTATGTATAAAGATAAGTATCACAATTTCTCCAATGAATTGACTTCGATTTAAAAATAAAACAAGCAGAATTAGTTTTCAGGAGTTCCTCTAGCTTTTGAGACCACGAATGGTGGAATCTTAACTTAAATATGGTTTAATATAAATATTTTGCGATCTCGATAAAATAATAAAAAAAAACCGACTCTGTTTCTATTTTCAGTTTGCCGTTCACATTGCGCTCTCTTTTGAGCGAGAGAACTGGTGCCTAATTTATTAGGAAAGTAAAAGTGATGAAAAACGTGTGGTTTTTTGACATTAATTTTGTATCGAACCAAGAGAGGACGTATGCGAAATGGTTGAATTTCGGCAACTGGCGAACTCTAGTAAATACAGTTTTAGATAAGATGTAATGTTCGAACTTGAATTAAGTATACAGCAATTTCATTTTAAACGTACCGGAATAATAAAACTTACGGAATGAACATATCCGATTTGGGTCACATTGTGCATGTTGCATCACGAACGAAAATAAAAACTTAATTTCGAGGAAAAAGCTTTGGATTGATATTTGTCGGAATTACGGAGTGCACAACATTGACAAAATCGGCAAAAACGTCGAAAATCGGTTTTTAAGAAAATTCATATATCAAACACTTTAATCTAATAAAAATGGGTTCCATCAATTGCGGTAAGGTAATTGACTTAAAAAAAGGGGTTTAAAGAAGGGGTTCGAAGTACACAATTTATAAATTAAAAATAATTATTTTCTCGAAGCAGTCAAATTGCCCTTTTAACACTTTATAAAATTGGGGTGGGGACTCTATAGGCTCTTGAGATATGGTTATTTAAAAATCTAAACAAAAATTGATATTAAAAAATATTTTGCACGAATAAATGTCATAAATTTTAGAAACGCAAATATGTTTTAAAGAACCACGAGTACGTTTTATATTGGATTTTGAAAATACTTTTAAGTGGAGGAGGTAAAAATTTGTCAAAAAAATCCACATTTTTCAATAACAGTAAGCTCAACATGTTTGGGAAATAGTTAGCAACACCATTATACATAAGAATAAAATTAACCTCTGGATTTCATAGTAGAAAAGAGAATGAAAATTAACAAATTTTTATTTTATTTGCTTTTAGAGAATACCTTGTTCTAACCTAACTTGCTGGCCAGTAAAATATATTGCGCAGCAAATTCAGCAAACGCCCCACGTTTGGACACATTTTAGAAACTCAAACTGCAAGATCCACTCAAGTGCAACAATTTTACAGAAGTAATTCGCAGAAAAACACTTACACCCATTCAAACACACAGACACACTCGTATATCTAAGAAGTCGACAACAAATCGTAATGGAAACCCATTCCTAATTTGCTGCTGAGGAAGTGTTGCTGTTCTATGGCTTCCGATGCAGCATAAAAAATTATAAAAAAAAAAACTAAAACGAGACCAACAAAAGATAAACTTTCGACAGATATCGAGCCCCCAAACAACATGCGACATGGAAAGAAAACGCTTTGGAAACGCAAAACATTGAAGCAACAAAGTAGGGTAAAGAATAGAGCAAAAAAAAAAAAACAAAACAGCAAAACATGAACTAAGAACCAAACCAAGTCAGCTCAAAACAAATCGTGAAATAAATACAATGACCGGCCCCAGAAGAAAAATAATGACGCAAAACTTAAGTTGTTTCCTTTCAGTGGAAAGCGATTATAAAGAAATATTTACCAACTTCTTGGTTAGTTGGCATCGTGAGGAATTCGCAGTAATTGAAACGGTTTGCTAAGGAACAAAACGCAATGCTTGACGAGGTGCAACTCCTAGAAGAGGATCACATGTCATAAGTGCTGGACATAATGGTCATAAAAATATATGGCTTGTTGACATTGTTGCTGATTGTATGAAATCAGAACTAAACAAACACACGGTATTTAATAAGAGGCATTCACGGTTTCTATTGATGAGTGCTAAGAAAAGATTTCAAGATCTCGTTCGTGACACGGAAGAAGCATCAAATTACAAGGCAGTAGAATTACAGTCAATTCGGGACACTATGGTATTGGGTAAACAGGATATAAAAACAGGAAGAGAAAGATGCGACAAAAAAGTTTGTAAACAGAATGGGCGGAAATTCAGTAATATTTAACTGACTCTTAAACTGCCGTGCTGAGGCAAACTACTGTATTTGAAAAAAAATGAAATATAACTGTTGAGCAAAACAACAAAATATTGAAGGCCTACTACTCTAGTAAACTTTTGCAAAACATTTTACATTCTTTGGGCCTTTAGCATCATCAACTATGAGTCTGCATCAAAAAAGAAATCAAGAAAATAGCATCTTTTAGCGTTTTTTTGCTACTTACGATAAATAAGCTTAGCAGCAAACAATCGACAAAATATAAAAATACTAAAAAAATACTAAACCGTATCTGTGCGAGATACGAAGTTTGCGTTTGTACGAACGCATTTACGGCATTTGGCTGTTGTATAGTCACTAAAAAACCATAAATGACTCCGAAATTGCAAAAAATGAAATATTGAAAAAATGAAGACATTAAAATATTTGTAGGTAAATATTAGTGTTTCCACTGATGGAAGATCATTGACGAAACTACTACAAATCCTACAAAAACTAGAAAAGTACCAATGAAGTATGAAACCTTGGTCACAAAGGAATCTTTGGTACCAAGATCACCTTTTTCAACAGTGCAAACACTAACCTTCATCTGGAAAAAATTTAACATGGCTTCATTGCAATATTTTTTGTAATTTTAACTTTTTTTTCAAATACGGTAATCTGCCTTCGCTCGGCAGTATAACAGAAGAGACTTCGGCCAGTGTTAATAAGTCAATGATTTTTGATGTCGCTATACGCTTTATTTTTTAAAGGCACCATACTATAAAGCACTATATTTGGTGCATTTTAATTTTGCTTTTAGTGCTTTATAATGATAATATACATATTAGAGTGGACCTTATTTTTTTTTCGAGAGTAACAAATTGCGGGCAGGAGTTTTTTCCCTTTACTTAACAGAAGAGGGCAGTGCAATTTTCAGAATAAATATGGATATTTCAACGTGCCGCTTGCGACCTTAAGTTGAAAATCTGATTTTGGAGGTTGGTTTTTGGAGTTTTTTGAATATTTTTAACCCTAAAACCAGGGTATGATATGTTGGCATCCCTGGAATCCAAAATTTTTTCTAAAAAAAATTATTTATATATTTTCCAAATTATTAAAGTCATTTTAAGTGAGAAACATAGTTTTTCCGATTTTTTATAAATTTTTTTGTGTTCGAAGTGCCTCAATAGCTATAACTTTGGTATCCGAATTTTGGTTTTTTTTTAATTTTATGCACAAAAAAACTTACAATTATCCATTCTCTGTGATTTTTTTCAATATTTGCATTTTTAAATTTTTTTGGAATTTTTTTCGTAAATTACCCAAACTCGAAATACCCAAAAATGTACACTTCAACTAAAAAATTTCATAACGACCAGGTTATTTAACGTAATCCCACAATTTTTTGTTTATGTTTTATATATAGTTTAAGAAAATATTTTTTCAAAATTTCAATGAAATTTTTCAAATTTGGATTTTTGCGATTTTTTTAATACAACAAGGAGGAAAATTAGATTTTTTCGAAAATCAAAAACTCACAACTCTGTTTGTTTTTGTCTAATTTTTATGTTTGAGATAACATTTGGAAGAAAAATAAAATAAAAAACGAGACGCATAATATTTTTACAAAAACATGCACTTAAAGAAAAGCTATTGAGATTTTTAAGAAAAAGGAACACTTTTTCCCCATATAAATCAAATTTTCAACTTCAGGTCACAAGCGGCACGTTTATATATTAATATTTTTTCCTGAAATATTTAGAATATACTTTTGATATGATAAGAAACAAACGAGGGCTCCGCACATATTCAATTTATAAAACAAAATTTCCCATTTAGTTAAGGGCCACCCTCATACATATATTCAAAGTCTGATAATAATTATTTATGGCCCTAAATTTACGAAACGAAAATAAGTGTATGCTTTTTAGGTATTTCATAAATAAAGAGGTTATTTTTACCAATAAATCCTTGAAATAACAACAAAATATTGCAAAAAACCATACCATATCATGAGTATTGATCGTCTGATATCGTTTTTAAACCTTGAGATTATAGAAAATGTAATAGAAACAAGCTGTTCTTTTTTAATATAAATCTTCAAACTTGTGAATATTTTTGAGTTCCTTAAAAAACTACTGGTCAATTAAGCTGGTACTACGCAAAAGAAGGAATGTTAGTAATGCTATTAATGGCGTCAATACACTTTTCATGATCGCTGTATTGATGAGAGCCTACATAAGGCCCACCTTTTAAAGGTTCGGAGTCTTTTCATATCCAATTCTAGAAAATATAAAAATTTTAATTGAACAAAAAAATTTGTGAAAATTGAAAAAAAATAATAATTTAAATTGAATTTGTCATAGCTGGGTATCGGACCCACGTCCCTGAATGCTTGCTTACATTGTAATGTAATTTCGTATCGCAGAGTAAGCGAAACTTTCAGCCCTATTGCGAGTGTCGATTGGCAGTCGATAAATGACTATTAAACGTTTATCGATTAGCGATGCTATGGTGAGTGTCCTCTTTTTAGACAATCTAGTGACTGTGAATAGCTTTTTGATTAACCATTTGTCGATAGCTATTTTTCAATGGATAGTTGCGTGTTTCGGCTCAAAATATATGGAAATGGAGAAAAAGCAAGTTGTTTGCGTTTGTAGTAAAAAAATAATAAAGATGAAAATAATTTCAGAACAAAGGTTGTAAGCAACAAGAAACAGCCTCCAAATCCCTTGCCAATTCCACTAAACTTGCTGTTTCAACAGCATCCTCCTCGTCATCACTAAACCAAAAGTCAGCTGAATTAATTTTACGATTCTTTATTTTTTCTATTTTTTATAAATTTTGCTACAGTTAAAATTAAAAACTCACAAACTTTTATTTGGAAATAATATTTCCTGTAAGTCAATAACAAAATTTAAAACAGCTTATTAAAATTCAGTAAACAATTCACAATAGTGTACATTAGGGTGTCCCAAAAAGAAAAAAATTTTTTTGCTCACGCGTTTTTTTATAGATTTTAGGGTAAGGAAATTTTGAATTTTGTTTAAAAATTTTTTGGAAGTGGTTTAGAGGTCGCACAAATTGGTTTTTTGCCAAAAAACGTGGTTCCCTGCCATATTTTAAAAATAATTTAAGATTTTGTCATTAAAAATTTTTTTTAGGTCTTAAGTTAACAGTTCATAAGAAAAACGTCCAATCTTTCATTTTATGTTCAAAAACCGCCAGGTTTGTCAGCGATTTTTTCCATATGGCAGATTAAACTAAAATTTTTTAGATTTTTTTCAAAAACATTGACTTTAACGATTTATAACTTTTAAAATTTCTATTAAAGTTACAAAAACTAATGATGCAGTTTAAAAGATAAATAAATTCGTAACAATTTTCATAAAAAAATGTTTAATTAGTCGTTACTAACCCAGAGTTATCTACATTTGTCGAATTCAATCCATTGCATGAAAATATAATTTAGGCTCCCAACAAATAATAACCAAGAAAAACAGAAAACACAACACTTTAGTTGTTTAAAAGTTATTTATTTCGGCTCTTTCGATGCTGCTCTATGCCCTGCAATAAATTTTGAAAATCTGTTTCAGAAGTTGTCAAATTTGCGTAACTGCTTGCCAAGGCCACACCACGTTCGGCGACGTCGTTTACCACATACAATTGTTGAATTTTGTTTCTTCCATGGAGAAAGTGTTCGTTGGTTTCCCATTTTTCTGGATCTAGTTGTAAAAATGCTGTCGAAATATCGGAGGCTTTAAAAAAGTTAAGGCTAGCTTCAGAAATAAATGTGTAAATTTCTGCATTTTTAAGCAATTCTTCTTTCATTTTTTACCATTAAACGTAATGTATTGCTGTCTATACGTTCGTCAAAAATTGCTAAGGCAGCCAATTTCTCCGATAAGTACCACTGATGCCGCAAAAACGTTTTTAATGGGCGCTTGCAACACTGTCATTAAAGCGTTTGTAGTCATCCAATTGCTTTAATAGATTAAGACCGTTGAGGGGAGGGGATAACACTTCAGTTTTACTATTTATTTCTTGAAAAAGACACGATTGCTTGAAATTTTTTTAATTTTTGTAGCACAGAAAGTTTATTTCAGTTTTTTGTACCAACGAATGTAGAAATTACAGATGATCGATTTTTCTATTTAACAGTTGGTTGAAAGATAACAAAGAGCAAGATGAGAAAGATGAGAAACAAAGAAGAGAAAGAGAAAGAAAGTGATGAAATAAAACCTAAATTGTAGCTCGCATTGTGAATGAAACTCAAAAGAAATAATAAAAAAAAAACAGTTGAAATCATGTTCGGTTCAATGGATTAAATTCGACAAGTGTAGATAACTCTGGGTTAGTAACGACTAATTAAACATTTTTTTTTTATGAAAATTGTTTAGAATTTATTTATCTTTTAAACTGCGTCATTAGTTTTTGTAACTTTAATAGAAATTTTAAAAGTTATAAATCGTTAAAGTCAATGTTTTTGAAAAAAATCTAAAAAATTTTAGTTTAATTTGCCATATGGAAAAAATCGCTGACCAACCTGGCGGTTTTTGAACATAAAATGAAAGATTGGACGTTTTTCTTATGAACTGTTAACTTAAGATCTAAAATAAAATTATTTAATGACAAAATCTTAAATTATTTTTAAAATATGGCAGGGAACCACGTTTTTTGACAAAAAACCAATTTGTGCGACCTCTAAACCACTTCCAAAAAATTTTTAAACAAAATTCAAAATTTCCTTACCCTAAAATCTATCAAAAAACGCGTGAGCACCAATGAAAATCGAAATTTTTGTTTTTTTTTGGGACACCCTAGTGTACATTTTACACAAAATTATTAGGGGGTTTCGCATGGTCCAACATATTAGACGACATACGATTAGTCTGATGGGAAACTAACGGGACAATCTGATTGAGCGAACGATTCAACTTGTGACACAACAAAATTAATTGCAAACTCTAAAGCAGAACACATCTGCCTAATAGCTGAACAATTCTTAGATGCTCTTACACGTAGATAATTATTTTGCTTGAATCAAGCAAGTGTTATCCTTAAAAGCAAATCAGCAAAACTTTGCTCAATCACGGTGTGATTTTAGAAAAAGATTGCTAAATTGAAATCACTCCTCATGTATTTAGGAAAAGGCAAAATATTGATTGAATTCAAGCAAAATTTTGCTATGTTATTATAAAATGCAAAAGCAAATTTCTACTTAATTCAAGGAAATATTTGCTAAGTTATTATAAACTCAAAGAGCAAAAATTTTACTCAATTCAAGCAAATTTCTTCTAAGCACACGAGCACACGTTTATTCTTAATGAAGAAAATTTGGCGTTGATTGTTTAACAACTGCGATGGTTGAATGGATAAGCCCATGCACTTACACTCACGCGGCCGAGGTTCCAATCTTCAGATGGTGGTAATTACTTCACTTCAAAAATATGCTAGATTTTTGCAAAAACTAATCAAAATTTGTTATTCTTATTTATAATAACTTAGCAAATATTTACTTGAATTAAGTACAAATTTTTCTCCGTGTACAATTGAGCAGAAATTTTACATATTTCAGAGAAACTTTAATAAATTCAAATTAATTATATCCAAAATTCATTGTTTGGAAAGTTTTCCACTTAATTTTCTCTAATATTTTTTTTCGCTTCGTTACTGTTCACTCGCTGACGCTATAATTGAAATGAAGAAACGCACCAAGTTGGACCAACATGCATTCACACGTCCAACATGTTGAACGATCGCCAGAAAATATCAAAAATTTTTGATTTTCATCCAACATGTTCGACCGACTGTCGTTTTAGCTTAAGCATGGTAATACAAGTTGTCGAATTTGCCATGTTGGTCCATATGTTGGACCATGCGAAAACCCCTATTCTGCCGCCTATCGACACACGCGATAGGGCTGTTTGTTAACAGCTGCGATAGACTAGCGGAAGTGGGTTCAAGTCAGGAGATGGTCAGAATCAAATTTGATTTATAGAAGCATCTTAGAGCAATGATAGCGGTAGGCATACGAAATTTTTTCATTTCATATAAAAAAGAAAATGGGCTTGGATATGAGCGCGGAAGGCCTACAAAATCCATATGAAGGCCTCCTAGCAGCGCTTCGAAATGCTGTTATTGCCGACTAGTAAGTATTTTATGCCATTAAAAAATATTTAAATATAAAAAATCATGATTGTCTGTCTGTATGTCTTTCTGTCCGCTATAGACTGCAAAACTACTAGGCCAATTGAGCTTAAATTTTGGCAGTAAATATGTTTCGAGTTCGAGATGGGTTAGAAGAAATGAAAAAATAGTATTAGATAACAAGACTTGGTACCTTCCATTACAACTCCAACACTTTAAACGCGATATATTGCCTCTTAAGTAAGCTAAAGCCTTCAAATTGGGAAGAAGTATAACCTTCATTAAAATTAATCACCACAAAACAAATAGGTGAGATTGCAAAAGAGGGCGTGGTACCAATGCAACTCCAAAACTAGTCGTCTGATGAAATAAAACTGTCAAAATATGTTTGCCTTGGTACCAATTTTGCACATAGTACAATAATATGTTTTTATATAAGGCGCTCAGCATTGAAATTAACAACTCTTTATCTTGTCAAATATTAATGCTAGAGTCTCGAAAATTCCATTAAAGGTTATTGTTATTAAAATTAATTTCTACAAAAAGTATAAGTAGCACTGGATAATGAGGCGTGCCACCTTTCGCTCTATTTCAAAGAAAACTTGTCACTTATGCATATTGAGAAAATGGATACTTTTATGAGAACTAGTTAATTACCACAAAAAATTTATGACAGAGATTGTAAAATAGCGCTTGCTACCACCCAAAAAATTCCAAGCCAAAAACTCTACAACCACGAAACCGATCGATGTAGTTTCAACTTTCAAAATTGTTTGCCTCGGTGTCTACTAGAGCTTTCAATCCCGAACGGTTTTGGCAAATACCGGGATTTCGGGATATGTCATCGAAATTCTAGCCCAGGTTATAAGACTATTGCTACTTTCAAAATTCAATGAAAGTTGAACAGCCAAGTAAACAGAGTCTTTTAAGATCACAACCAAAACAATCTAAAAAATTTTCTTTCTAAGTGTATTGAGCCATAAAAAAGAACAGGGTGATTTCGATAGTAAAAAACCACCGGTTACAATGCAGTTGCATTTATAGTTTCTAAAAATTAAAGTCTTTTCCTAAAATCAAGTATGATTTAAACTATCAAACATTTAGAATTTGTATTTAAACCATATAAAGTCAACAGTTTCTAAAAATTTTTATATTTTCTTGCCAAATAAATCCCGGGATTCCGGGACTAGAAATTGGTTCGAGATCCCGGGATTGAAAGCCCTAGTGTCTATTTTGCAGGTAGTAAAAATATTTCCAATAGAAGGCGCTCAACACAGAAATTTACTAAAACTCAATAGCTTGGCATATATTAAAGCAAGTGCTTAGCGATGAATTAGTAAATTCGAAGCTAACTAAGTGAAGACTCAAGCCAATACTTTTTATCAGCGAAAAGTTAAATTCATACTTTTCAAAAAGCAAGGCCTATCCAAAGGCATGCAATACATTTGAAGTTTGAATTTTTGATAAAAGGATTTCTCCATAAAAAGTTAATGCCATAAATTACTCTAGTACCAAACACTACTTTCCAAAAAAAATTTAAGGCCAAAATCCCTAACGGAACACGAATGAAACTTGTCGTTCATTTCATTTAGCGACAACTCCAAATTTATTATATTTCAAGAGAGAATTATAAAGTTTTGTAATGACATCACAACCATTAATTGTAAAGGTAGTCTGAAAATTGTAAGAATATTTATAGACCATTATATTTTCTTCCAAAAATATCATAAATTTTTAATTTTTTTGTCAATAGCGAATTTTTAAGCAATATTTTTGCAAGTGTCTGTTTGAGTTGTGACATTATTACTACAAGAACTCATTTTTAAAAATGTTTCATTTTGAGTTGTGACGATTTAGCTACAATATAACATACTTTTGAGCTAGAGAGATATTATGTATTGAGTTGGTACTTTATTACTAAAAAGAATATTAGGATACTTTTTTGGATTTTTATTTAAAAAATGTATAATGATATAATAAGTCGTTGTTTATTTATTTATTTTTTATTTATTGAAATTAAAGTTCACATGTAAGACATAGTCTTTTAAATGCAATACAAATTAACAAATTTTCAAGAAGTTATAGGATAGTCAACCGATTGTTGTTAAAAAATTATGGAAAAATTTAAAATAAATTTTGATATAGATAGAAACGAAACATTATTGCAACAAAAAAGTGAAGAAATTGAAGAAAGAAAAGTCAAAACGACACAAGTATCTGTAAAACCGTCAATTAACAGCAAATCTGTCTGGAATTCACCCAAATTAAAGATATTATAACAATGCATATTTATGTATATTTAACTAAAAAAACCCAAATTTTGAGTTGTGACGGTCCTGCACGAAAAGAGCGATATATTGCTTATTATATGCTTTACTTGCCTGTCCAATGGTGTTCAATACATATTAAGTTTGTATTTTTGAGTTAAGAATTTCTCTATCAGAAGTTGGTACCATGACTTATATGCATATAAGAAGTAACTTACTTTACTGTAATAACTTTGAGGGTGTTCACAATTCACAATGTTCAAAAATTACCTATAAAGAAAAGAAAAATACATAAAGAACATTAAAAAATATATTAGAAATATTAATTTAAAAAAAATTATACTATTAGTTTTCATAGCGAATGGCTAAAGACGCAAGAAAAGCCATTAAGTGCATGCTATTATAAAGAAAGTTATAATATTATTGCTCCGCTTCATTTTTTTTAATTGACCGTGAATAAATCATTTTTAATTAAGGAAAAAATAAAAGTGTAGAGAGTAAAAGTAAGAAAGAGGTATTCCTAATATTTTTTTTAGATTAATTAAAGAAGTCATGCTTGATTACACGCAATACTGATTAATATTATAGATTAGTGCTGTTTAAAACACTTACATGAATTAATATTTTTTATTTTAACATTGGAGAAATTTTTAGCACATGTGCGGGCTAGCTATTGGCACTGATAAGTCTTTAAGTTAGCTGTTTATTTTTTTTTTTAAATTTTAAGGGAAAGCATCTTCGATTTTTACCATTAAGACATTTACAAATTTTTACTGCCATTAACACTCTTAAATGATCTTTAATACCGACCTTAGCTTCGACCATGACTGCCAACATGCTTTATACAAGGCTTTTATATATCCTAACCGAAAGATGGCAAATGCGCTAAATTCCTTTAATCTGAAATATTTCGCCGCCAATAGCTTTTGACACAAGAAAACACTTCTTATAAATTAATTTAAAATTTTTGACCAAGAGACAAGAAAATTTTTTTTAAAGGACCCTGTGTATATTAACCGCATGATCAATAAGTCACTCCGTAAGCATTTCAAGCGTAATCGTATGGATAAGTTTCATTTTATTTTGGTTGCGTCCAGAATCCACAATTATTACAAAGCCAAGAGTGTTTTGTCACTAAACTGGAAATTCGGATAAAGCCTTACCTTACATCATTATAACTAAAGGATGATGCAATAAGAGCTTCCTACTTTGTTTTCTAAATAAAATACATAAAAATCAATGTATTGATGCAAATCTTTATTTGGAATGATAGTTCGGTTCCTACAACTAAATGTTTAAGAATTATTTCGTTCAAATGTTGCCCACGACTAACTCTTAAATGGTCCATTCTGTTGGTCCAACTTTCAAATTTCGACAAAATTCGAGATCGGCGACGAATCGATTGTTCCCGGTTTTCACAAACACTCTTTGCTAATGCAGCAATATTCTCAAGATTACGGACTCTATTACGTTCTGGTTGAATGATGAATGTCAAATAGTGTAAAATTGGTTCGAAATTTGGTGATGGTTTGATGATTTGACGGTTTAGACGCTCATAACGACCATAATGATGTTGAAAAACTCTATAAAATTCTATAACTGATGACTGATTTTGGCAGTAAGTTTCCACAATTAATAAACGTTGTTCAGTAGTAAGTCTATTCATGATTGAGTCGTATTGAATACTGAACACAAACGTCATATGGACAAGTCATTTGGCACATAACAGCTGCCAAAGCAACTCAGATGAAAAAGGGACCTCGTATTGGATCACCCAGTAGTTATTGACCAGTTCTAATTAGTTTTCGTTGTATTCTTTTTCTGTGTTATTTTTTACAGGGATTTTATAGTAACTTAATTATATAAATTTGAAGAACGGAAATTGGTTTGAGCTGCTTTCAGCACACCCCAAACATCGACATGCGTGAGTGTGTTTTTGAACCATTGAAGAATAAATTGTTGTTATATAATAGTTAACGTTTATTTTCTTTTTTCTTCCCTACACATTTATAAATAGTTCTTTGGAAAATTTTTAAGTTAATTACGTTACGTTTTGCGCTTGCCAGCAAACACTTTATTAAATTTATTTTATGGGTTTTTTTTTCTTTAACTACTTTGAGTTCTTTGAAAGTGGAATATTTCCGATATTTCATGGATACGACGATATGTAGGTATGAATTTTACTTACTAGAAAACAGTACTTATGTGTATTATTAATACAGTATATTGCGTGTAACGAAGTAATAAAACCTTACCAAGGTGATGGATTTAGGAGTATATTTCACAAAATATAAAATTTAGCACGTAGTTTACATACAACTACGCAGTATTTTTGCAGCATTTTAAAGTTGCTTTTGAATTTTTCGGCTTTCAACTTTTTTTATCTTCCCAGTTCTGACTGAAGTCATTGAGTCATTCAAGAATTTGCAATAACAGAGGATTGAATTCTTAAGCAGAACAACAAACAAATATTGCTATTTTATGTAAAAGCTGGCGAAAATATTGGTTTTTAGCTAAGCCATTCAAAAATTGGGGGAATGAAAAGTACACATTTTTGGACGAATGATATTTAACCGTGAAGATAGATTCGAAAAAAGACCAAATTACTGCATAAACACTTTACGGTAGTCACGACAACAATCAAAGTTCGAATATTAACCTAACTCTGCAGTTACACGTTCAAGTTTCTGATCAGGTTTTCTTTCAAGTTGCAACACACTCACACTTTTTCAGTGCAAACACAGTAAAAATGTATGAGTGTGTTGCAACGTGAAATTAAACTTGAACGTGTAACTGGTAAGCTTAAAGCTTTGTATGATCCAGCCCCAGGTGCGGATGCAGGGTGTTGAGCCCCCCAGACGCTCAAAATTTAAAAAAAATTCCTATAAATAGTATGCTTTTTCAATACAAATGCAAAAATAAATCTTGTAGTTTTTGTTACAAGTAAGCCGGGCTGACATTAACCCTCATCCGACCCTCGGGTGAAATTTCACCCATTTTGAAGTTTAAAACGCTATACCTAGCTCATTTTTAATGCAAAATTAATGAAATGTATGATAATTGTATAAAATGTCCCCTTCTTTTAGAAAATGATATCAATATGATATATAAGGCATAACGGTAAATATTTGAAAAGTAACTTAAGCGACCTTCGGGTAAAATTTTACCTATTTTGAAGTTTAAAACGCTATACCTAGCTCATTTTTAATGCAAAATTAATGAAATGTATGATATTTGTGAAACATGTCCCTTTTTTTTAGAATATTATATCAGTATTGTGGTTGATAAGAAATAACGGTATATATTTGAAAAGTAACTTAAGCGACCTTCGGGTGAAATTTCACCTATTTTGAAGTTTAAAACGCTATACCTAGCTCATTTTAATGCAAAATTAATTAAATGTATGATGTTTGTATAAAATGTCCCCTTTTTTTAAATATTTTATCAATATTGTGGTTGATAAAACATAAAGGTAAATATTTTAAAAGTAACTTAAGCGACCTTTGTGTGAAAATTCACCCATATGCGAAAAAAGGACCGAAAAGCATATTCCTTCCTTCAACAAATATATATGAGGTGAGCATAACACTACTTTCTACTTTTGCACAAAATGTAAATAATAAACAGTAATTTAACAAAATATATGTATATAAAAAAAATGAATAATTTTAACATAATTAGGCGAAAAAATACTCATGGGTAAAATTTCACCCATTACGGTTTTATTTGTTACTTTTTTTGAGGGTCGGATGAGGGTTAAATAAAAGCTGTGATATCGCTTAAAGCTTTTCAAATATTTTAGTAGTAATATAATGAAGGTAATATCATTTTATCATAAATTATATCATTAAAATGACAAAATTCTCCCATTTTTGCCAATAGCTCGAGTTTAGGAGTTACAGAGGAAAAAATTAAAAACGCTAATTAATTTATAATTTGACAATATATCATCTTTTTAACGCATTGGCTGATTTTTATAAATTTAACTTTGAGGTATTTTTACATCTTAATTTATGATTGCGTTATTTTTTCTACTTTGAAAGTAACGCTCTTCAATGTTAATAAAATATTTGCAATGTACAACACGTGGAGTTCACTATCTAGTGCAAATAGTCTTTCATGAATGCATTTGCAAAATATTATTGCATATATTTGCACTACACTAACAATAGGGTTGTTCAGAAACCTGTGCAAATGGTCTTGCCTCATAACATTTGCAAAATGGTAGATTATATTTTTACTCTACAATAACGAAATATACAGGGAAGCATTAAATACGCTATTTCAAAAAAGCAACACTAAAAACTCATAGTTTATATTTACTACACTTATGCAATACTGAAATACACACTGACAGCTGATAGTTGAAAAAAGAAAAACGGAAAAAAGAACTGATAAGGAAAATAAAGAAAACCTGCAAGCGTTTTTTTCGACATTAAATTTGTTTAAGCACAATTTCCAATAAAATAATTTTGCGTTTCATCGACCAGCTGTAAATTTGAAGGAAATCAAAATTCTTTTAAATTATCCGCAAGAAGCTTTGGAAATAGAGATAAGAAATATGTAGGCGTGATCGCCATTTATTTAATACGAACATGTAATTTTATGTAGAGGCCCACAACATATAAACTTAAAAAATTTTGACATAATATTGCAAATTTAAACAGAATACAAAACACATATACCTCACAAACTGATTGCTTTCTTTTCTTTTTTTTTTTACAAAGCAGCTGTGTTTAAAAACTGTTGACAATTGATAGCAATTTTGCAATTGCAAAGTTTTGCACTCTTGTGCAAATAAGATCGTGAACTACCCTAATATTTTCATTTATGCCATCTTTTATATTCATTAAAAAATTAAAATAAAAAACAGTGTGTGCTTAAAAAATAATTTATACCTCACCAAGTGATTGTTTTCCTGTTTTTTCTTTAAAAGAACAGCTGTGTTTCAAAAAACTTTTGGCAATTGATAAAAAATGTTTGCAATTGCATAATTTTGCAGTATAGTGCAAATAAGATCATGAACTGTCTTAATTTTTTTTTTGCCATCCTTTATATTTATTAAATAGTTTTTAATAAATAAAAAATTAAAATAACAAAGACATTGTGTTTTTTTTTAATTCTTAAAAAATATTTTAAGTACACGATTAAAAATCTTGGAATAAGTTTTAGTCCAGCAAAAATACTACTGCATATTTTTTAACCTTGAGGTTTAAAATTTAAACTTTCACAAATACTAACCGATAATTAAAACTTTTCTCTACTAAAATTTAAGCCAAAGAAATATTGCAATGCCAAAATTCAAATAGGCTATTAGGTTCATATGCTTGTTTATTGCTTTTGTCTCGTATAGCGCAATAGCCCAGTGGTTAACGTAGTGAGCTTACAAACTGTATGTCCCTCGTTCGAATCTCACTGTGTTTGTTATTATATATATATATATATATATTAGGGCGGGTCAATTTGTATGGACGAATTTTTTGGAGGTCTGGCTCAGCGAAATTCGTAAAATACATGTAATTTCAAGACTTTTTCTCCACTACAGCATATACAAATTCTGAAAAAAAGCTGTGCGGACTTTCGTAAATAGATTTTGTTCTCAATTATAAAATATGAATGTATGAATGTATGTGTATGAATCTATTTACGAAAGTCCGCACAGCTTTTTTTCAGAATTTGTATATGCTGTAGTGGAGAAAAAGTCTTGAAATTACATGTATTTTACGAATTTCGCTGAGCCAGAATTTGACCCGCCCTAATATATATATATTTCAATCCAAGCTTGTACTAAATTTTAAACCAAAGCCATATTAAAACGATTTTTTAGTATTTTGCAAATACTAAATTTGAAACCAAAGCTGGTGTGGTCATATATAAAGAACAGAAAAGTTTCAATTTTATTCCAAGAATTTTAACCGTGTACATTTTTGAAATGCAGTTATATTCGAGAAGAGCCTATTGTGAAAACGCTCACAATGAAACGGGATTTTAGGATAGCTTAATTAAGTGGCTGTCTTATTTGAGAGACACTTAGGCCAATAAGGCCAATTGTGTAAACAAGGGGTTAATTGCCTTACTCTATTTAAACTAATTTGTGCTGTTCACAAAGTTTAGAATTCGGTATACTAAATATTCTGAAAGGTCGTCTAGGCCATTGAAGAACCACTGGCCTAAGTGAAGAAGGCGTTTTGAGCCAGCCTTGGATAAGTGTAGAGAAGAAATACTGTGGATTCTTCCTCCTCTTCTAACAGCTTCTGAAGAAACTGTTATGGAGACTATTCAACATTTGAGCGTGTTTGCAAATTAGGCAGTGCCCTTTTAAGACCCCTATCATAACACTGATGTGGTCTACACTAAAGAAGATGAGTTCTTTTAAGCGTTTAGGGGGAAATTTTGGCCAAATTTGAAGCATTATATTACACTTGCTTTCTGTTAACCACCTACGGTTGTTGTTAAAGAGGTATAGCTTATGAGTAAGAAGCTTGCAGTTATTTAGAGAAATCTCTTTGTGCGAAATTCGTGCATAGAAAGATCCTGAGATGATTTTCATCGCATTTAGATCTCTGTGGCAGTCGAGAACTGTTTTGGATGTTATTTGGATGTTACAGTTTCTAGGACTTTTAAAGCTGCTTGATTATTAGATAGTATGTATATATCCATGGAAGACATCTCATTTACCTGAAGTCAAGTTATCGCTTCATGTATAGCAGCGACTTCAGCTTGGAGTACACTGCAATGGTCAGGGAGTCGGAAGGCTATATTAATGTTTAATGTTTCAGAGTAGACTCCTCCACCTACTTTGCCATTTTATTTTGATGATCCATCAGTATATATTAGTGTGTCCCAAAAAAAATATGTTTTTGCACAAGCTCTGTTGGAAAGCCTATGGAGTAGAGTATTTTTAAAATTTTATTCAGATTTTTTGGAAGAGGTTTAGAGGTCGCGCTTATCGGATTTTTCCTTTGATTTTGTGAGTCTTTGAGTCATCATTTCGAAAGAAAAATGTCCAAACTTTTTTTTAATGTACATATATCACAAGTTTTGGCAATTCTTTTGGTCATTCGGTTGTCACATATTTCATTTTTTAGTAAAATTTTATCAAAATTCCATCAAAATGAAAAAATGTAATGATGCAGTTAGAAATATGGTAAAAATTTAAAATTAAAAGTTCTTGATTTTACTCCGTTAAAACTATGACACAGTTGACTTAATTGTTAAATCGTTTGTTGGTACATCGTTTACGAAATTGCTACAAATATGAAACAGATTGAGTTTACAGTAGAGCGTTAGGGTTTGCGTTAGGGTTTGGAGTCGCCTAGCGATTAAGTACAAGAACCTTAGGTGACCAAAAAACTAAATTCATATACTCGATAAACTTGAACATAAGTAAAAACAAAAATTTTACTTAAAAGAAAAAAATTAAATTTACGAAAATCATAACATTTTTAAGGGGCTCCCATAAGGAGTGCTCGCATAGGTCCCAAAGGAAAAAAATGTTCATCTTGGAAAAGTAATGGGGTCAGAAATACACTCCGTTAACCATGACCGTGACACCTTCAGCCACTAAAATTGTACATGACTAGGTTATTTAAAACAACCATGGCTCATATCGGTATAAATACCAATAATTTAACTTATTGTTTTAGCACGCAACTTCGTTATCATGATCAAAGAATGAGCAATTTTCACCATGAAAACCTAGAAGGCGGTACCAAACATCAAGACCTATGGATTTGTTGCAAGTGCAATGAGGTTTACTCATCAATTGATGGACACAACCACTGTTGCCAGATCAGCGGATTTCTCGCCAAATTAGCGGATTTTTATGTCATTTGGCGGGATAAATTATAAAAAATCCGCTGGCGGAACTTTCAGCGGAGTTTTACTTAGTCTTTATTTAATTTAGCTTAAATTTTATTACTTTGAAGATCGTTGAGCACTTCTCCGTTAGCAATGTTTTTAAAGCAGTAAAAGAAGATATTTAATCTTTGGAATTTATGGTTGTACCGATGACCATATTTTGAAAATATATCAGTATCGAAAAAAAACCTCTTTAAATAGAATAATGTATCTAATGCAACTGATTTTTTGTTTGAAGAACTTGAATAAAAGGATACGTTTGTACATTTTTTTTTTAGGAACTGGCAAACTTTTCACTGCACCTTTTATCATTACCTTGGTTAAACGCTTATGTTGAACGAGCGTTTGTGAGTCCAGAATGAGAAATCGCTTACAAAACGACACAGTTAATTGCATTTTAAATATTAAGTATTTCTTGTATATGTTTTTAAAAAGAAAACTAAATTAAAAATAATTCGAGTTTTTAAGATACGGCTTAAGAGGCCAGCAGAAGTGCTTACGGGAGTATAATATGCCTTGATCATTTCTTATGTTAATTGGGGCGAAGGCAATCTATGAAAACAATAACATTATTGAAGAATGGAGTGTTTTAGTTTTTTTTAATTGGAACTTGAATTGATATTTTTTGCGATTTTTCTTACCTTATTATTAATAATTTTACATTAATATTTTGTTATAAATTTAGCGATTCCATTTTAAGCGTACCGGCCTTACGGAATGACCATATCCGATTGGAGTCAAATTTTGCATGAAGCATCATTGACGGAAACAGGAAACTTAATTTGAAGGAAAATAATTTGGCGAGATTTTCGGCGGAGTTACAGGGTGCACAAAATTGACAAAAATTGGCAAAAACGTCAAAAATCAATTTTACGAAAATTCAATTAAAAAAACAATTAAAGGTGGTTGGGGGTTTCGCCCCTGCGGTGAGGTAATTGATTTCAAAAAATTTAAAATAATTTCTTTCTTTTCTGTTAAAATTACTTTTCCAACATAAAAATAATGGACTCTGTGAGCTTGTGAGATATGGTAATTTTAACGATTTTCTTTACCAAATTTTAAGTTCAAACTAACGTTGGAAAGGTAATTGAACGAACTTTAATCTAAAAATAATTTTAAAATATTTTGATGATTCGGGGGGTCTCTTGAGGTAGATAATTAATTTTGAAGAAGAGGTTCGAAGAACACACTTCAAAAATTCAAAATGGTTTCGATTTGCGACGTTTTTGCCATTATTTGTCAGTTTTGTGCAACCGCCAAAAATCACGTCAAACTTTTTTCCTTTAAATAAAGTTTTTTATTTCCATCAGTAATACTCCATGCAAGATTTGACCCAAATCGAATATGTACATTCCGTAATTTTTACTTTTCCGATATGTTTGAAATGGAATTGCTAAATTATGTTAATAAAATTTTAAAAAACTAATTAGCTGATTTTAGCGGATTTTTCTAGCAAATTTTGCGGATTTTTATCAGCAGTAGCTGGCACCACTGGACACAACTCAGATTCAAATTCCAAAGGTAACAGTATATTGATCGGGTAGTTGCTTACCTTCCTAGCATTTAATATTTGAAATTATTGAGAATTTTATCTACCATCACTCATTACATCACTCACTATCCCATTGCAAAAAGTAATTTGCGGAAGTTACCAACCCGAGTTTAACATGGTGTAACTTGCACCGACCTTTCTGGTATCGAACCAGGCCTGTACGAAAACCTCGAAGGACCACTGCACATGACAGTCAATACCCTGGCAAAAGGTTCCATCAGACAAGGCTCTTCAGCATCCCGTCTACAGACCAAAAGTTCGTAGAACTTTTATATCTTACTGTGACACATTCAGTCACTAGAATTGTTCATGACTATGTTAAAATAAGCATTGGTTTCCCGATAATTTAATACCGCAAGAGAACCACAATCCTATTTACGACACTTTGTTGGCTTAATTAAGAATTCTTAAAATCCTCTTTCGGAAAACTACGAAGCATGTCGTAGTATATCATTGGCCTATACTAGGTCATGGATTATTATGTCTCTTGCATAGAACCCTTATTCTAAAAAAAGGTATGCAACCAACGGTAGATCAGGTCTTCTCGTCTTGATGGATGACTGCCCCCGTACTTCAAGTTATATTAGATTAATCGTCCATCGAAAGCATTAAAATTCTATATGTTATGATAACTTCATACCATAACTATGCCTTCTAAAAGATCAAGCACCAACAACCAAGGTTCAAGGTGGACCTTTTGTTTAACAGAAATCAGATTAAGCATTCAAGAGCCGTGCCTCAAGAATGAACTAATTTTGAGATCAATTCATGGGCCGTGCCCCATGAATTCTCCACCCAATATAAGACCATCAACCTATTTCTGGCTTTGGACAGGCAGACATCCCGAAGGTACTCTGGTAATGAGGTCAGTCATACATATTAAGGCCTCTCCGGACCTCCCTTAAAGAGGAAATATTGATTTAATTACCAGTAAGTGTCTGGTTTTCCTTGAGCTGCCTCCCGATGTAGTACGAAAACCTTAAGTGATCCGAAGAAACTGACTTCAAATTCACTTTTAGCACCCTCCACAACACTTAATAAAGTCGTTAAACTTTACGGGTTTTTTCCTGTTGTACAGTGTTATTAGAGCAGGTTTTCACTTTGCATGCTTTCCCTTAGCTGTTTGAAAGGACAGGTTTACTCATTGTGTATTTTTAGCAATTTCTTAATCGATACACCAACCAACGGTTAAACGATTCAACCAAAGGTTACAAAGATTTCAGAGCTATAACTTTGGAACGGCTTTTCATATCTATATATTGTAAATTTTAACAAACGCGCGTTCGTACAATGTGCGCGGCCAAACACTACAAATGCTTGTATTATGTACCAAACATTCTACGAATAGCCTCTGTTTTTATTTCTACAAAGATTTTATTCGTATTTTTATCGTAAATATTTTTTGGGTGGGAGATGGCTTTAAGGCAGATGCCTGTATAAGGTGCCCAGGTGTCTTGCTTGATCTGAGAAACTAAGTTGTGTGTTTCCCAGTTTCGAGGGACTGATTATTGGTAGTTATCCACACCAGCAGAAACTTTTCAAGTCTATATCGTATCTATTTATCCATGGATCTTTCGTATCCATGGATTCTAAAATGCCACTTAACCTATTAAGGACATTGGTTGAAAGCAAAATTTTAAACAATTTGTAAAGTGAAATAATATTTTATCGAAAAATAATTATTTTATTAGCATAGTGTATCATTGTGAAATGCCTATAAAAATAAAATGTTTGAAGACAATCGAATTCGGCCAATGGAATTATAAAAAAACAACTGTTTTTTCTGATGTTTGCCTATAGCTTCTAACTCAAGCTTATGCTTATCTTAATTGATGAACATATCTGTGGAGTTTTGAGAAAACAACTTAAGTCTATCTGAAATTCATAGAAAAAAGAACTTTAGTCCATATGAATTTCGTATCAAGTTAAAGTGTTTTGTCTATGAATTTTAGATAGACTTAAGTTATTTTATCAAAAGTCCACAGAAGTATATATCCTAGGATTTTTTCACTGTTCTTATGTTAAATTAATGAATTTATATCTGATTATTTAGCCCCCAACCCCTACGAGCACTTTCTAGATCCGCCACTAACCAGTCTTGCCAACAGCCAGCTAGCACCAACAAAGAATTTAGGTTAGTCGCTGTCTCGGCTAAGATTCCAAAATATTTTCGCAGCACATTTTAACGTTTTATTATAGCGTATGTTAGATAAACACGTTTTAATTGTTTACACATTATTAAAAAGGAAAATATTAATAAAACACTGAATGCAGTACGTCAAAGCTTTTAATCTAAGACTTACACAATAAACGGCATCGCTGTCATCGATTATTAATTGGTTTATTTAAAGATAATTTAAGTGAATACGAAAAAAAAAGCAACACTGAAAACGGCACAAATGCGATTGTGACTTAAATTGTTGGGCAAATATTATGATGAGCTTTGGTAAATATTTGTGACTACCTTTTGTGTTAAGTGCTGTGCGTTTGAAGATAAACAGATAAAAAATACTATGTAGTTATACACGATTATAAAAACTTGTTTCATTCCAGCTTAAAGAAAGGAGATGTGGCAAATTTTGGATGGACAAGTTAATAAAAAACAGGCAAATCCAACACATTTAACATGCCGGCCTACCGTAACGAATTTGCTTAAAAATGTCTTAAATATGCCCTTTCATGCTTTTTACTAAGAGACCAAAGCAGTCAGCGGTTCTTTTCAACTTTAACTCTTTTTTCCGCTGCTCAACATAGTTCATTCAAACTAAACTATTTTTTTCCAATGCTTATTTATCAGTTTAAAAGATAAGAGGACAAAAACAAAATACTTTCATTTTTCGACAACGAAAAAAGTAAAAAAACTAAATAAATGACCTTGTATAATCACCGCTACTTAAAAATGTTATAATATCTACACTTTTATAGGTTTCAACAGAAGCGGCTAAAATAAAATAAGTCTAATGATATTTTAGACAATTTGCTGAATAATAAGGAGCGTGGAAAAAGCTCGCACATTTGACACCATAAAAAAGTCACACCACATGAACTTCATTTAAAACTGAATATGGCAAAATAGTAAAAGTGTTTAAAACTTGGCAATAAGAGCTCAATGTTGCTGACAAATAGTTTATCATTTTGTAAGTTACGCATTTATCTTTTTATTGTTTATATTTTTTCCCTCTATTTTTCGGTGTTTTTTTTTTTTTATTTTTCCCCCATTTGCTGCGTGTTTGTGTGAAGATTTGTTTACTAATAAAGCAGAAAATAGTTACAACAGTAGTGATGATAAAAACTGTTTAGCATATTATTATTGCGAATGAATTTTTTTACTTATTAGTATCAAAGTTTAAAAGGATCAAATTACTTTAAAATTAATCTCTATAAATCGAAATAAATATATAGACAGAGCTGGGTTGCAATGATTCCTTTTTTATTTAATTCCACCTCAACTTAATTCCGATTCTTTAGAATTAGGAATTGGTAATTGTAAACTTCAAATCCTCAAGAATGTAATTGGAAAAACTTCTAAATTACATTACAGGAATTGTAATTGGTAATTGAACACCTCAATTCCTCAGGAATGGAATTGAAAAAATGGTCAATTCCATAACAGGAATTGTAATTGGTAATTTAACACTAAAACTCCTCATAAATTGAATGGAAAAATCGTCAATTCTATTACAGGAATTGTAATTTGAAGTTAAAATTTCATTTACTTTTTCATTAACTCAAAACTACTTCATTTTGTATTAGAAAACTTTGTTCCTGTCATGGAATTGACGATTTTTTCCGATTATTTCTGAGGAATCGAGAGGACCAATTACCAATTTCTAATTCCAAGGAATTGGAATTAAATTGTTATGAGTTATGATAGTGAGGTTTGAAAAATCATTTACATATAAAGCGATCCTTTTACATTCAGTTACACAAATAACTTTAACAAAACTGAAGATCCATAGATGCACAAAAGTCTTGAGCAAAATATATTAAAAGATTTCAATAACTTCAATGATTTATATTTAATAGTAGAAGGCATGACTTATATTTAATAATGTCTATCTACAATTTGACGAAAAAAATTTTTATGCCAAACTCACCACTGACTTAGCTGCATCTATTGTATAAATTTAAATTAAAAATCAAATCGATTTTTACTACTATATATCCTGTATGGTATAATATTTTTATCTACAGATATACATGCTTACGAATGCCAAAACTGTCTATCTACATCATTTTTTTGCATTTGAGTGTGAATGTGCGCATGCAAAGATAGAGTAAAAGTTGAAAAACCAGACCATACGACTATGTCAGGGTAACCAAGGATGACCAAAAAACAGTCAAAAATAACAATAACATTATTAAAAAGCCATTTGATGCATTATATTTGTGTTATGCTTTTTTTTTAAACTATAAAGCAGCAATTCCCTTTTGGCTCCAATTTGAATCAAAATTTGCACGGAGAATCACTGATGGAAATAAGAAACTTAATTTGGAGGAAAAAAGTTTGGCCAGATTTTTGGCGGAGTTACAGGGTGCACAACACTGACAAAAATCGGCAAAATTTAATCTAAAAATAATAATGGGAAATTTTGAAATATATATTAAAAATAATTTTTTTCTTAAAGCTGGTAAAAGTACCTTTTCAAGATTATAAAAATTGGGAAGGGGACTTTACGATTTAATGAGATGTGGTGGTTTACTCGTCACTGCTTTTTATTTTAAAGAGTTCATACTTAATTGTTTCCAAGCAACTGCTTTAACTATCTCGCATCATTAAACAAATTATCTTATCCAATACAAGTTTAAATTCTCTTCTATAAAAACAGTTCAGTTGTAACCCAGCGCACAAAAAAGCACTCCCAAAGGCTTTTTTGAGTGCTTACAAGTCAGCTGAAAGCGTGAAAGTTCTGACTTGACGTATGACACACCATTGTAATTTTGACATTGTATGTCATAGGAAAAAAGCACTCCAATTTAACTAACTATGGCTTTAAAAGGCCTCTCTTGGAAAGCTTTTGGTCAGCGGTTCATTTCTGATTTCAAGCTTATTGGACTGTTCGCTTGCACAACAACAAAATAAAGTGCAGATAAAAAGTACATATTTAGATAATATATAATAATAATAAAAAAGTAATAAAAATTTATGAATAAAAAAGTAATATAAATTATAGAAGTAGTGGTGAAGTAGTATAAGAGAGTCGTAATAAAAGTAAAAGTAGTAGCATGAAGTTGTTTTTGGGTATGATTTAAAGTGAAATAGCCGACCAAATTTTGTATTTGATATGGCTGATAGTGAAAATGGCATATAAACAAATTCTTGGAATAAAATTACAATTATATCGACTTTTAATAAAATTAAAGGGGGTACCTTACCCTCCTTACCCCATTTAGTTTCGCCCCTAAATGCAGCAATATTTTAGCTGTACTTAAATTTAGGCCAAGATTTTTAACCGTGTATTTTTACGATAATCTTAAAGTTCTGCAAATGTACTGTAATTCTTCAATTATTTAATTTTTGTATATCTTGATTCTAATAATTGTAATAAATTTTCATATGACATTCAAAATTGTTAAAAAACAACGTCCTTTAGTAACAAATTATTAAAAATGATTTAAATAATACATTTATAGATAGACAATTTTGAATAAAAGCCCTCGATTTGGCTGAGGCGTTCAAAAACAATGTTTGGAAGGTGTCTTAATCGGAATAGTGTAAATGTTATGACAAATGGTTTGAGCTTAAAAGATAATATTTCGAAAAACAATAAATTTGTTTTCAATTATGGATAATTGAATCCTTATTATTATTACCGAAATATATGTACACTCAAAATATTTATTAGAAAAAATTTTACGAATGATATTTGCAAACAAAATATTCGTACATTCTACAAATATTCGTACAATATACAAAGTATTTGTCTTGCGATATCTTTACGGATTCATTCGTAAAATATAACTAATTCCTGAATCTACGAACATATTCGTTCTTTATACTTATGATATTCGTAAACAAAAATTGATCCATTCGTATTAGTGTACTGTACAAACGATTGTGTACATATAAATAATAATATTCGTAAATTTCTCGTACGAATAACTCCGTAATTTTTTCCATTACATTCGTAGTATTTGGTAATGCTTTTGTACTTTTTACGAACGAAAAATCGTATTAGTAGAAAAAATCCATTCGTAGGTTGACCGTACGAATTATAAGTTGAGTTTAAAAAATCTAAAACCGAAATCGTTCAGCCTGGCTAGCCGAACAACTACAGAACATAAGGAACTGTATGATTGTAAAATGGTTGTAGCCTACTGGTGGAGTGCGTGGCCTGTAATCTAAAGAGCCGAGGTTCAAACCCCAGCTCAGAAAGAATGATATTTTTTTTGCTGGTTTGTCGAAGAACTACAGAATATAAGGAACTGGACGATTGTAAAGTGGCTGTAGCCTACTGGTAGAATATGTGACCTGTTACCTAAAGAGCTGAGGTTCAAACTCCAGCGGTTTTTTTTTCGTTATTTGATATTATGATCATACGTAAATGTAACAAATGTATTCGTACAATATGCATTTGTTTTTGTACGAATACGAATAAAATTATTTACTTATATACGTCGATGCTATGAATCTTATTCGTAGCTGAAAACTACGAATAAAATTCGTAGAACGAGCGCAGTTATTAGTAAGATTTACACACAAATATTTTTGAGTGTAGCAACCCTCGTACTTAATTTGAATACAATATACTGTGACTGAGAAAAGTCTACTTATAGAGCATTGCATTTTTAATTTCTGAAAATAGTAGTGCTTGGTTTTCTCTATGTCATTTTCAATGGTCAATTTCGTTGTCAGTCAAATGAAAAATGAAAACACGTTGGTTTTTTTTTATCTTTGACAATGTTAGAAAATTAAAAACAACTAATTTATTGAATTTAGCTATGAAGAAAATGAATAATAATGTTATTTAGGTGATATTTAAGGTTATTAATTTTTACGTCGTCATAAAACTGACATAGTGAAAACCAGGCATAAAAATGATAATGAAAAACAAAGTATGAAAATTCATAGGAGATGATTATTAAGGAGCGATAATACAACAAAACATTTGGTCGCTTTTAATCGCATTTCAAAACAAACTCAATAAAAAAGCGACAAATTTAATTTTGAAAAAAGCGAAAATTTAAAAAATTAAAAAAAAAATGTTAACCAAAGATCAAAAAAGGTATAAACCCAGATGGAAATTTGCTGCTTACAATATCACTGCTGTATTACATACTATGAAGCACGAAGCGCCTCAAGTTCAAGCCTCAGAATCAGTGAATTTTCGAGACACATTGTTTGGGGCAAAGTATCAAGTATAGGTGCTAGGGAGTCCAATCCCGGAAGCTTTTCTTGATCCCGGGATTATCGGAATTAAAAATCTCAATCCTGGGATCCCGGGTTAGTTCGGGATTGAAAACTTTAAGAAGTAAATAATTCAAAACGTTTTTAATACAATTTTTTTATTAGTTGAAACTAAAAAAATGTTAATTAATTCATTTATAAATCAACAGGCCAGGGCCGTAGCAAAGGGGGATTTCGGAGTTCAAACTCTCCAGAGGGTCGAAATTTAAATAAAAAATAATGCATTAAAATAATTATTTCATTGAATCACTTAATATGTTCTAAAAAACTTAAAGCATATACTGAAGTTGTGTTTACGTGTCATAAAGTCTTTGTTAGGAGTTGAATCGTGTAAACAACAATAGTGAAAACCAATGTATCGTGATTTATCGTATCAAACGTGATACATTCAAAACTATCATTACTATTGTTTTCACTATACTTGAAATCGGTAACTAATGGTAGTAATTTCATTTTTCTTTTTTTTTAATATCTTAAAAAAATTTCAGGTTTTTTTTTAAATTAATATTTTATCTTTAATACGTATAAATTTAAGAAATTCTGGCAATGAATTGAAGCACTCAAAGCCTTTTTAACGATATCTTAAAAGTGAGAATCTCATTAGAAATAGTAAAATTATTTCAATTTTAGTGAAAATAAATTCAAAAAATTTAAAAAAGGCACGAAAAACAGCATTATCTTGAATGCTATTGAAAAACTTTAAAAATTTTTGATATTGATTAGAGGAGCCTTTTCCAGCTGTAAATATCTAACAGTTTATTTTTTTACAACTATTCTACCAGCCAATATATTTGCGAAAAATATGATTTTTTGAGGTTTTCGCAAAATGTTTTACATCACTGGCGGCTATCGTAACAAACAAAGTATTTTGGGAATCATAAAATTGACTAAGGTTATTTTTTAGAGGGGCACACATGGAAATTTTTTCTAATGGAATTCGAGAAACTTTAATATATTTACTTGCATATATATATATATATAAAACTTAACTTGAGAATAAAACAAAACCTTATATATTTTAATTTTGAATAAAAAAATGAGTAGTTCCTGGATGCAGTGCTGGTTTAAAGTAATATTATATAAATGTTAAACATTTTTTTTTAGACACCGTCTTTATATTTTTTATGTTTAATGCAAATTAAGGTCGGAAAAGACTTTCCAAAATTGAATTTTTTGTTTAATTTATTATTAAATTAATACATTAAGCTGATCAACGCGTCTAATTTTTCATTAGAGAGTTTTGTTCAGATACTATTACAAATGTAACCCGTTAATGAGAAGCACCGTTGTAATTCTATGCCAGTTATGCTTAAGAAATAGTTTACGATAATCGTAAGCAATTTGTAAGTTTCGATCCCAATTGCCTTCACTTTTGTGGTAATAATTTCCTAAGTCAAAATTTCAGACAATTTTCAAATACATAGCTGACTTCCCGATGTTGCAAAATCTTCTAAAACTTTCCAAAGTCTTTGCACAAGTGATTCAATACCTAACAATCTTTTTTAGCCTAAAAGGTTTTTCTAATTCTATTTTCATATCAACTTAAATTGAAGTGGTTGCATTTACATGAATATATATAATAAAAATTTTAATAAAAATCCCGGGATCCTGGAAAGAAAATCCCGGGATTTAAATGGGCTTAAATCGTCTGGGATCACGGGATCCCAGGATTGACTTCCCTAATGGGTACTTCTTGCATCTGCAAATGCATGGGGAAATAAGTAGACCTACTACGTTCTTAAGTGTCAATCCGAGCTAGGATACTATTCAGTTAGTATTTAGGAAAATAAGTAGACCTTACTACTTTCTCGATACAATTGTCTGTAAAAAAGTATCGATCCGAGCTATAACAATCATTTGTTAGTGATGAGGGAAGCAAGAAACAGGACCTTACACCTAATCTAAACGAGACATAATTTTTTTTATAGAGGCTCGGGGCTATTCGCCTTCGATTTTGAATTTTTAAAAATTAACATTTTTAAAATGTTAGATTGCTTTCTGGTACTTCACGAATGGCTTTCTGGTACTCCTTCTCAGTGAATAAAAGCAACAGTACTTTCACGAAATGTATTCAGAGTAAAAAAAAGGAAATAAGAGCTGCTCTTATGCACAAAGGCAATAAAAGCAAAAAAAAAATGAGGGATTGATCCTTTTTCTCTATTACTTCTTTTTTTACATTCAAAGTGAGCGAGTTAGTAGTAAAATAATCTTTGTGCTCAGATTAGGCACACATCGATTATCAAGCAGTAGATTCCGGCATACATGTATGTACTTATGTTTTAGGACACAAAAGTAGCGCTATGGAAGTAATGTATGAAAATATGCAAATACTCTTGTTATTTCCTTCAGGGTATATAGAGTCCAGGCACAGTAAAGACAAGTATAAAATATTAAATCGCATCTAAATCCATTAACTATGATACGGCCCACGGAGATTGGTACAAGTTAGACCTAAAATATTATTTTGTGAATTTTGTTAGTTTTCGATATACCCTACCGGAAATTTTGAAGTGCTTTATTCACTGTAAAACCTAAGTTTTATTTTAAACAGTGCCTTAAAATCATCAATAGCCTTCATTTCATCGTCATCTTTATATTAAGTTTATGCGGCCTTAATTTCACACAGTAGGAAGTTGAAATTCAAAATTTTAAAGCGTGCCTGTTGAAAATCATGCAGACTTACTCTTGTTTTCAGCAGGGCTCACATTAATTTGACGTATATGCTGCTTTTCCACTAATAACAAGGGCTAGAATCAGCGAAGCTACTGCTGCTTTTACAATTTAACTGCCCTAAAATAAGACAGTATTGGATGCTGGTTTCAGCGAAAGCTGTCTTAAAGCTGTTGCAGTTTACTTTAAGACAGATTTTTCACCTAATAATAATATTTACTTTTTACAGTGTTAAAAAGCGAGTAAAAAGGTCTTCATTCTGCCTATTAATAGTGCTTTTGAGAAGTGCTTTGCTCTCTCTACAAATTAAGCTAAAAACAAGGCTGTTTGCTTTCAAGATTTTTCGGTCTTTTTCGTTATCTACTCTGATGACTACTCGTACTCTCATCACTAACATCACTTGTACTTTTCTCATCATTACCCATCACAAGTATACGCAAAAAGTTTGATTCGTGAAAAAGTGTTGCTGCAAAATATTAAAAAATATAAGGTAAAATCGTTTATTAACTGTTCAAATCTAATGTTTTCATAAAAAAGGTAATAAAATGAGTGCCAAGTGGTTTGAATATTCAAAAAGTAATTTTGAAAGATTAGTTCGGGCAAAAATATACGACCGAAAAAGATAAATTGTACGGGAGAACAAAGCGATTTTTTAAATCACTTTTAATCACTAATACCAGAGCAAGTGCTTTTTTTAATCACTTTTCATAGCGAGAACAAAGGTCTTTTTCTTGCTAATGACATTACAATGTTAAAAAAAGCTCTATTTAAATCGAGAACAAAGTGCTATTGTGGTTTTGTAAAATACTTTGAAAGTAGTTTCGAGTAGTTTACTTCGGTAGCAAAATTAAACATAAACGAATTATATGTGATCAGGCGCGGATCTATAGCGGGTAAAGGGTGTAATTACCCCTCTAGAACTATTTATTACAATTTATCAGATGACAATAATTGTATCTACAGCTTAATGCAATTATTTATACATTTTTAATGAATTTCGTATCTTTATATTCGATTAATTCGATTTTTCGCAATGTCTCTGCAAAAAGATTTCTACGAAAAGCACTTTAGCACTACTTTGTTTTTACTACTGCAATATTTAGAGACACTAAAGAACGCCAGGTTAAATATCACACCAATTCAAAATTCTGTGGCGATCATGAAAAAAGTAGTGCTATTTGAGGATTAGTGAGGGAACGCAAACCCAATTTTTATACGGTAACTCACAATTTTGAGGTTCTTAGACAACATTTATGCGCTGTTTTTTTTTGTACTCGACCTGACCTTAAACGTACACTAAGTCACTTTGAAAGTGCAGGTTTACTGTCACAATTTGTAATGTATATTATTACAATCTTATTTCAATCCTTTATTACAAATTTACTTTTGTAATTTATGGAGTCATCAACTAGAAACAGAGCCAAAGAGTCAGATGTAATCGCACCGTACGCTTACAGTTATATTATTAAATTAATAAAAAGTCAATTAATAACCGCGAAAGAGTAAGGACATTGCTTACAATGCTCACAAAATATTTGAAAAAAAAAATTAAATATCTTTCTCATCATTCTGACCATTCTTACAGAACATGTTTACATTGCATATCCTGATTAAATTCAATCGGACGCATTACATTTTAAAAAGAAAAATATATAATAAGACCTAAAAATAAGTGAACTTAGCTTTAAAATCAGAGTTTTTGTAAAAATAGTTTTTATATTTATGTTAAGACGTTATTAAATTAAGACGGTACTAAAGGTTAGTTAAATATTGCGTCAATGGGCTGGTTATATTCGAATTTTATAATCAAACTTGAGGCAAAAAAATGTTGCAAGTCACTGCAGCGTAGACTTATTTAAAAATAAATGAGTTTCTAGAATATGGTGTTGGAGTTCCATAGTAGCGCATTGTTAAGGAGTTTGATATCAATTTTTAATACTTCAAAGAAATGGTACTGAAAATCGAAAATGAGCTACGTCCAAATTGTCTGACGTATTTAAGGGTGAATTTTATGGCTCTATGAAATAAGGCCCCAAACAATTCCATACAAAACAACAACACAAATAATTGGGATGTTATTTCCTGTTTTGGGGCTTTATTTCATTTTTGAAAAATTTGGTTTTATTTCATAATGAAATAAGGCCCCAAGAGTAAAATGAAATAAGAACCCAAAAATTATTTTAGGAATTAAAAGCAATAATATTTGGGGTGTTATTTCGATTTGTGGCCTTATATAATTTTTTAAATAAGGTTTTTATTCCATATTAAAATGGCCACCAAAAATTTCAACACTCCTTCAGGGTCAGACTTGGATACGGTTGTTATAACAACTTTTCGATTTTTGTAATTTAAAATCAATTAAAAATTTCTCAGTTGAAAAATTTTTAAAAATATTTCAAGTTTTCATACTTATGCCACTTAGTGAGGCCATAATAAAAAATTAAAAAATGAAAAGAATTGTGAAAAATTTCGTGGTAAAAGAAGGACCAGTGAACTTCTCTATGTACTCGATCAAAAAATGATATAAAGAAAAAAATCCACTTATAAAACTATAACAAAACATGAATGTCGTCAAGAAACTTGTAAAGCAAGAGTTAACCTTTTGTCGGAAGGAAAACTTTGCGACGTTCGCACTTCACAAGATCCCTTAGGAGTAGGAAAAAAACTCTTTGAACTTAAATTGGACTCTTTTGAAATAAAACTTTAGGCACAAGATATAAGAGAACTAACAAAGTTTTCTTTATAATTACGTATTTGTAAATTAAGATAGATTTACAAAACTATAATTATATCATCTAAGCTCAAAATATTTGGATTACAAATTTATAAAAATATTTCATACACGGAAAATGAATTCTTGAAGATATTAATTCATTCATGTTTACAAATAAATATAATAGCAATTAAAGGGTGTTTTTATTTATTGTGGGGTCATTCTTCTTAAATTTTGGGGTGCTAATTCCTTAATGTTAGGGTTTGATTCCGTTTTAAGATTTGAGGCCTTTTGTTTTGGGGTGCATTTTTGCGCAGTCTTTTAAGAATCTGACATATTTAAGTTTGGGGCCTTATTGGAGTTTATTTCGGGCATAGTTGAAGAAAGGTGAAAGCTCAAATTTTACAATTTTACATTTCATTTTAAATTTCAGGCCACTTTCAAGTGGTTTGGAAGATAAAGGGTTCCAAAATTGTTAAAATTGGCCTGAAAAACTTGTGATAATTTTTTATTTCCATACAAAACTAATAAGTATGGGTATCAAAAGAAAGGCTATTCTGTTACCTATTCAACGAGCTATTTATCATAAAAATCCATGAATTACTTTAAAAGATATATTATTTTACGTATTATGCACAGCTTACACAAATTATGTTTCATTATAAAGGGAATTATATCCAGAAGTACTGTAGACAGCATAGCCGGTGTTTGACTAACTGAACTGTAATCCTTGAGCAGCGGCCGAAGGCCGCAAATTCAAAAGATAATTAATTTGGACTTCCAGCTACATGTATATATTCATATATAGAAAAACAAATTTTCACATTTGAAGCCACGATTTATAATTCGTATTTCTTAAAGTACTCAAGGATTTCATTTATTAATATCTCATTTAATAGATCACATTTAAACCTTTCAAAAAGTCGTTTTCATATACATACTTGAAATAGTAATTTTTTGCAACTTCTAAACCAGTCGAGAGAAATTTTTTTTTAAAAATGGCTTTAAAACATATGATTTAAAATTTTAAAATTCGAGTTTTCATTATTCTTCAATTGTTCCTTTATTTCATAAGAACTTGTTCCATGATGAAGTATAGTCCCAATTTTGGGGCCTTATTTCATTTTAGGTTGTGGCTTTATTTCGTCGAATTGGGGCTTTATTTCGTAGGGTGTTATTTCATAATGAAATAAAGCCCCATATTTGGGGCCTTTTTTCGTTTTTGTTTTGGGGCTTTATTTACTGGGGCCTTATTTCACAGAGCCGAATTTTATGTTAATGAAACGGCGTGAAACCTCAATAATCTAATTTTTTATGCTCTGACTTTCATTAAAATATTGATGAATATGCATAGGCAACTAGTTGTAAACTGACTTATGACCAGTAAGAAACAAAGTGGTTCTACAATGAGTTAAAAAAAATAATTTCATTTCAGCTGATGCAATTTGCGTGTCAATGATGTGGATATGGCCAAGTCAAACCATAAACTTGTGGCGCTGTAGACGACCAAGCCAAGCCAAACAACTATGCCAAGTTTGCGATAGCAACGAGACAGCTACAACAACTGCACTACAAAGATAAATATTTCAATGCCAAGAGCAAAGATATAAAAATAAAAACATTTTTAAGTTCAGCTTGTCTTTTTTACGCTGGACATAATGTTGCTCGTATTTTTAGAGCTGGTCCCTTCATTTTAAAGGGGCGAGTGAAAAGAGCTTAAAGCAGCCAACCTGGCCTAACCTGGCCTAGCCTTACTCTGAAAACTTTGCAACTATCTGTCTCGCTATCTTTTCGTCAGTCTCGACCGTCTAAATGGCTGTCTATCCGTTGTTTGTAGCCGCTCGGACTTCTTTTTCGCTGACGTACGCTTGGAATAAACTCAATAAATGAGTTTCCATCTCTATAAATCGTATTCAAGTCCACGTTCACATCGCTGCCAATCCCAGAAAAATGTAAAAAAATAAAAAGTAAAACCGACAAATAAAAATATTTCCACGTTTTACTTGCCTTTTTTCAGTGTTAAGCGCATTCTTGCCATGTCTTGCTTGCTGACAGTAAATTTTGCCATTTTCTCCCTCACTGCCTAACCTGCGCAGCCGGCCCCTTCTAACGTGGCAATTAAAAGTGGAACTGTTTATTATTATTTTTTTTTTTTTAATTTTAAAGCATTTCCCATCTAGAGCACAGGAGAGCCAGCAGGCAATAAGGCTGTGCATTGAAGAAGGTCGGCCCTAAAAATGTGGCAAATAAGTAAAAGGGAAAACATAATATTTGCAAAATAATTAGAATGTTGCACTTTGCAGAGTTTTCTCCAACTTTATTTTATTCTTATATTTTTATTTTCCTGGAAGGCATTATTTTTTTAGGACTTTTGTGGTGAACTTGCACGAAGCACGTTGAGACACAAGCTTTATTTATTTTGCTAGTTTAGTTAATTTAGAAGTTTTCTTTTTGTGTTTTCATTAAATGGGACAAAAGTGAAATCCTTTCAAGTCCTTAGGCTTGCATTATAACTTTTTTCTAATATTTAACAAAACATAGGTAGGCACTTTAAAAAGACTTTACATAAAATTATGAAATGCTTTACAAAATAAAAATAAAAATTTGAAGGATTTAATGGCGATGATGATAAAAAGGTTGGCCCATCAATCTTAGTTTTGGGAACATTTCACAAAACTGTATTTATAACTGAAAGTAAATTGTTTGCTAAAATGCTGTACTGAAAAAACGGAAGGTTATCTAAACCTTTCTGGGATTAGTTTTAGCATAATTTTAACTCCATACAATTATAAAGTTGAGCATAACTTTTTAATCAAAAACACAAACAATGTATCATTGTAAGATTAAAATAACGAGAATATTTAAACCTTTAAATTTCAGTGAATTGCCTCAATCCCACAATGGGTGGTGAATGAGTAGGTAAGAAGTGACAATCAATTTTATAAATAAAAAACATATTAATCGTAATATTATCCTTTCCACAAACTTAACTTTATTAACAGCTGCACTCAAAAAATTTTGTGTGTAAATAATCCCAATAACTGCGTCGATTCTACGAATTTCATTCAGTAGTTTTCAGCCACGAATAGGATTCGTAGAATGGAAGTAGTTTGGTACACATTACGAATATTTTATTTGTATTCGTACAAATACAAATGTTTATTGAAAACAAATGTTTATTGTACGAATACAAATAAAATATTCGTAATGTGTACCAAACTACTTCCATTCTACGAAAACAAATGTGTATTGTACGAATACATTTGTTACATTTACGAATGATCATTACACCTAATTACGAAAAAAAGATATTCTGTCCAAGCTGGGGTTTGAACTGCTGTTCAAGGGGCCACGTACTCTTCCAGTCAGCTACAGCAACCTTGCAGTCATGCCTTTGCTTATATTCTGTAGTTGTTCAACAAACTAAACGATTCGGTTGTACATTTTTTAAACTCAACTAATATTATTTATACTCAACTAATATTACTCATATTATTTTTAATTCGTAAAAAGTACGAAACCATTAGTAAATACTACAAATGTACCTAATGGAAGAAATTACGAAGTTATTCGTATGAGAAATTGACGAGTGGTATTATTTTTATGTACAAAATAATTCGTAAAATGCATACACAAAATATTTGTGTGTAAATATTACTAATAACTGCGTCCATTCTACGAATTTTATTCAGCCACGAATAGGATTCGTAGAATCGACGTATATTAGTCATATTACGAATATTTTATTCGTATTCTTAAAAAAACAAATGTATATTGTACGAATATATTTATTATATTTACGAATGATCATAACATCTTATAACGGAAAACACAAATATTTTGTCTGAGCTGGGATTTGAACCTCGACTCTTTAGATTAAGAACCACGCACTCCACCAGTAGGCTACAGCCCCTTTACATTGATACAGTTCCTTATATTCTGTAGTTGTTCGACAAACCAGTCAAAAAAAAAATTCTGTCTGAGCTGGGGTTTGAACCTCTACAGTCACTTTACAATCATATGGTTCCTTACGTTCTGTAGAAGTTCGACAAACATAGCTGAACAATTTCAGTTTTCAATTTTTTAAGCTCTACTATTAATTAGTACATTCTACTAATAATTCGTACGGTCAGCCTACGAATGAATTGTTTCTACTAATATTATTTTTCATTCGTAAATAGTACGAAAGCATTAGTAAATACTACGAATGTAATGAAAGAAATTACGAAGTTATTCGTACGAAAAATTTACGAATATTATTATTTATATGTACACAATCATTCTTACAATGCACTAATACGAATAGCTTAATTTTTGTTTACGAATATCATTAGTATATAAAACAAATATATTCATAGAAACTACATCAGGCATTAGAAAAATTTTACGAATTAATTCGTAAAGATATCTCAATAAAAATACTTTGTATATTCTACGAATATTTGTAGAATGTACGAATATTTTTTTTACTAATATCATTCTTAGAAATTTTACAAATAAATTCTTGAGTGCACTCACACTTATTGTTTTATTTTTTTT
This sequence comes from Dichetophora obliterata, assembly GCA_963920525.1. Taxonomy (NCBI): domain Eukaryota; kingdom Metazoa; phylum Arthropoda; class Insecta; order Diptera; family Sciomyzidae; genus Dichetophora; species Dichetophora obliterata. Next base: position 176,539,148 of record OY986435.1, on the reverse strand, counting down.
AACGAATATCATTAATGTTTATAACAAATAAATTCGTAGATACTACTACAGGTATTATTACGTATATTTTACGAATATAGGTAGAATGCTCGAGTATTTTTGCCAAGAATGTCATTCGTAGCCATTTTACTAATAAATTTTTTGAGTGTAAGTATTTATAAAAGAAAAAAAACGAATTGGGCATTTCAGCTCTTGAGAGGACTTTGACTTTGGTCGAAAGACCGGGGACTTAATTTCCCACTTAATTTCAGACAGTAGGAAGTAGAAATTCAAAATTTTAAAACGTGCCTGTTTAAAATCATGAAGTCTTACTCTTGTTTTCAGCAGGGCTCACATTAATTGGACGTATAGGCTGCTTTTCCCCTAATAATAAGAGCTGGAATTCATACTACGGCTGTTGCAGCTTACTTTAAGACAGTTTTTTCACCTCATAATACGATTTACTTTTTAGAGTGTAATTCTTACTAGTTTTAGGGCATCTTTTGATACTATTTAGTGGTTTTTAGGTTATTTTATTGTAAGTTTTGAACATTTTAATTTTTAGAGCATTTTTCGATTTTTAGGTCATTTTAATGTAATTTTAAAATGATTTTTTTTCGTTTTTTTCCTAATAAAAAATGTAAAAATGAAAATTTTTCAACATATTCCTTTAACAACAGAGTCCTTTCAACAAAAAATACTATTTATACTATGCTTTTAATATACTTTTAATACTATGTAATTTTAATACTACTATGTTATACTATACTTTTAATACTATGAAATTAGAAGAGGAAGAGAAGTTGACATATCGTCTTTCAAATATGTTCCACTCGTCAGTGCAGAAGTAGATATAAGTATTTCTGATTACAAAAAGATTTTGCAGACAATCGACGTTATTTCAATTTTAATAACTTAAAAATGTACCTTGTATTTTACAGTAAAGCTATGTATAAAAATAATATAAAAAAATTTTAAGTCCAGTAATGTTTTATTTTTAAAGCTTGATTTTTTATGTAATTTTTGTCAGTTTTAAGGTCATTTTCTGCAGTTTTTAGGCAATTTTTGTCTTTTTGTTTAGGTCATTATTTGCAGTTTTTTAGGTCATCAAAATCCGAGCCCTGCTCGGATCCCTATGATTATTACTTTTATGTTTTTTATTTTCTTTTCATATTATTGTTTTTTTTTATTTTTTGATAAATTAATTTTATATGTATTTTAAATGAATTGTTAATTTTTTTGATAAATTAAATCCTCTATTAATTTTTGAACCGGGAATCAGTGGAGTAGATATGAGGTTTCGGAAGCATGGACCCCTTTCAGAGCCATGGAAACATTTCCAAAAATCTCACGTAATTGTGAATTGATTCTATTAAGTTAAGCTCGAATCTAAATGTATATGTATTGCCAAAATTTCTTTTTTTCTCAAGAAAGTTATCAAAACTTGATTTAGTTCAGTGTTTAATTTTTCTAAATCTGTCAACAATTGCTAGAGATATAAGGATATGTGTAGCTGCCAAAAATTTGATTTTCTTAGATTCAATTCAGCAAGCACATAATTTTTGTACCTAACTACCGTTTTTCAAAGTTTCAACAAAGTAAGGATGTGAAACATGAAATTTGGCGTCACAAAACAGTCATATAATCAGGCATTCAAAAGTAAACTTTTTAAGGATATTATATTTCTTACGGACCCCAAAATATCAACGCTACTACTTATAATCATATATTACAAAAATATTTTTAATTGCATTAGAGATTTAAGTGCATGTTACATGCGCATATTTTTGAATTTTTAGTACATGAGATTACTAGCCCTAGTATCAATATATCAAGCAAATACTACATCAATAGTTGTCGCTAATCGTTTTGTAAAAATATTTGGATCGCTTATAAGTAATTTTAACTTTTAAAAAAGAAATTGTTTAAGTGCCTAAATCGCAGTTAAAATCTTCACCTAAAACAATTGGCATATTATGATAATATTCACTCAGTTAAATGGAACCTGCTTGTGTGTTACATGAAAGTTATCTGTGAATAAATTTGATTATACAATCGATTTTGTTTTTTCGGTCGTATTCAGAGGTGAAATACAAATCAAAACCGTCAATATATGTTGTCTACTTATTAGAACGTATCATGTCTGCGAAAAATACTTTGAATTTTGCCAATTCAATATAAATGTTTTTAAAAATCAGCAGAAAAATGTTGCTATTAAAGTCTGCTTAAATATATATTTACATATTCCGCACTTTAGATACTTTGCGGATGCATGCATGCGTTAGTTAATTTTTATAATTTTATGTAAACCTTTTTTTTTATTACTTAAGAAACGCATTTTTGCAACGCACTTGTGATCAATTGATAATTTTTCCTTTTCAGCGCTATGTAAAAACAAAAAAAAATTTGCAAACAACAACACAAGCACATTAACATCAACAAGAAATAACACCTACTCAACGATGCTGATGACAACGTGTAGTAAGTACAAAACTTGATTAGACGGAATTCAATAGATTAAAATTCTATAGAGCACCTCTGGAATATAATGAAACTACCACACCAGGAAGCTAACCAGACCAGGCAGCAAACCAAAACTCATCTCCACTTCAGAAAACATTTGACTGAAGAATTACAGCCTACTGTAGCTCAAGTAACTACACTCTAAAAAATGTATTTAAATTCACTTCTATTTGAGTATTAATTTTAATGTTGAAAATTGTAATTTTCCTATCAATTTAGTATTAATTTCTATTTACTACTTAAATAGTAATAACTTCACTCAATTTTTGAAAATTCAACATTTTTACTACCAAGATGATAGTTAAAAACTTTTTACTACTAAAACTGCAGTGAAATTATTTATTGTACATCAGTAGTAATTGAACGAAATAGTAATTTTACATGAATGTACTAAAATTACTACAAAATTGGTTGTAAATTCTCTTCTTCTAATAGAACAAAATTTACTCGATGGTTGCTCAATTTAGCTGCAAAAATGGCAGTAAATCTTATTTTTATAACAATTCAGTGAAAGTTTTGAAATGAATAACACAGTTGTTTCAAGAAGTTTTCGTTCGAAATTTATAAAATGTTCAATTCGCGAATGCGGATATATTGGATCAAATTTGTATGAAATTTATCGTCATATCTTTAGGCATGAATTCCTATCGAAAAACATAAATTGCCTAATTTTATTCATTTAATAAATTCATTTTACAAAATTTTATTCATTTCTTTTTTTATTCTTTACATTAATTCCATACTAAAAAATGCTGTATTAAAAAAATATTTTTTTATCAATTTTGTTGTGTTTTGAGTATAAGATTACTTATATATCTTTCATGTCATTTTTTAAAATAAATATACACAAAGAAACATTATCGCGTATTTCGAAACAGAAAAAAAATTGAGTATCATTTTGCACTTTTTAGTCATCACTACTAATGTTGCTTAATTGGTTTGGCCTTCTTAAAAAGTATAAATCTAAAAATTTATTTTCTTGACTGTTCAAGTTTTTTTTAATTAAAGCTGACTTGCAATTCTCAGAACTCATTTTTTCCTCTTTTGAAAAATTTTCTATATAACATTTAAATTATCAGTTCTTAAAATTGTTTTTAAAAATTTGTTTAATAAGTCTTTTATCAATAAAAAAAGCTTGAACATTTTCAAGCAAGTCTTTAATTATATATAACAGGGCTTTAAATAATTACAACAAAGTAGTAATAATATTACTCTAATTAAGATGAATTTTACCACAAAATTTGACGGCCTTTGTAGTCTAGTGGAGAGTGCGCTAGACTCTCAACCCAGAGGTTCGAATCCGGGCTCGGGAATGGTACTTTTCACTTTCTTTGTTCTTTCCTACATTTAAGAATTATGGAAAATTAAAAGTCCACAACTAAGTTGTGGAAAATATGGAATTAAAGGAAAGAAACAACTAAGGGCTGGAAGTGCTTGCCGAGGTTAAGGCATAACACTAGCCTCGGTTAAAAGCAATTCAAATTGTCTTTCACGGTTGTTTCGCCTAATCAATAATTCACGTATTGTTCCAATCAATTCCTCTAAATAAATTTATCCCTTTCAGATCAAAGACCAAACCTTGTTTGTATAAGGCGCATGCCTTGGTAATTTGATCTATTAAAAAAAAAATAGTAAAATTATCACACCGTTCATTGAATATTCCCTCCAGGAAAAATCGGAAGGCTTCCATCTAAAAGTGATAAAGAAACATTACCCACCGTATCTTTTGAAAGCTTAAGGGTAGTTTTGTATTTATATTGTTTCCCCACTGAATCTTTTGGAAGCTTAAGGGTAGTTTTGTATTTATATTGTTTCCAAATCGCTTCTTTAAGAATGCATGTGGAAACTTTTATTTATTGTCAAGCAACGACAATAGAAAATAATAATATCATTGTTTTCTAGCCGCTTATTGTAGAATTCGAAAGTCTAGTGGTAGCGCGCTCGACTGTCGCTCAGGGGTCCCGGGTTCGAATCCTGGCCGAATCCATTTTCATAACAAGGGAGAGGAATGTTTCCACATGACTTTTTAACACAGCGGGGAGGAATGTTTCCCTCTAATGACATGCTATGTTAAAAAAGCAATGGAGTGTGCAACAAAGGGGAATGCTTCCTACATTCCATGGAATTTTTCCTGGTAACATCCGGGAATGCTCACATTTCCTGGAGAGTTACTACAAAAATAGTAATAAAAGTGATTTTGTAGAGTTTACTGTTAAAGTAGTTATCCCAATTTTTTACGTTTCAGCTATATGGTAATAAATTGTGATGGCACTTTACTGCTTTTTTGGTATCATAACGATTGCCTACTATTATAGCAGTAAATTTCAGCCAATAAATTTTAGAGTGTACTGGTTGACTTTATGCCATCGACGATGCAGGTCGTAATTAAAGCCGAGGGAGGATCTGCACTCTACTAAAACATTTTTTAGTCAACATCCTAGACAGTAAAACATATCTTAAGTTGTGTAAGAAGTCAATTAAATATAATGAGTTCTAAAGTAATAAAAAAAAAATCAGAACTATATAAATCGAATATTTCACCAAAAGAATAAACATCTGTAGACGTGCACTAGAATGACATTTAGAAGATTTAATTTATCATTACTAAATTATAGACCCTCTACATCATATATCTATAAACAGATGATGGAATTCCATTCAAAATATATTTCATTTTAATTTTAAAACGAAACTCAAACTTAAAAGACCCTGTACAAAAAATTTAATTTGCATATTAATTTAACATCATCAGTTTAATTAAAAACATTTTTATGTTAATTTTCTATGATTTAAATACAAATTCTAAATGTTTGATAGTTTAAATCATTCTTGACTTTAAATACAAATTCTAGTTGTTTGAAAGTTTAAAATCGTTTATTAAGCTTTTTAGGTCAGGTTAGAACAATTAATTGCTCTAACGTATTTTTTTCAAAGAAAACAAGAACAACAACATTTTCAATATGAAAAAGAAGTCATCATTAGCTGATTTTATTGCAATTTCGGCCCTGCTACAGGCTTCATCAGAAATCTTTGTGATGCCACCACCTGGGATCGAACCCGAGCGTGGAATGCCGTGCCAGCGCATTAGCGCACTGCACCTCAGAGGCGATGGATAGAAAAAGTAGCATAATAATAAAGAATAGGTCATATAGAAAACTTTCAAAAACATTTTTTTTACTCCTTTATTTATTAATCCTATGTATTAAAAAATAAAAAGTCCGGTAATATTTTACGATGAAATTGTTGTTGCATTGTGTAATAAAAATAATAAAATTCGGGTAAGATTCAAATTAATAAACTTTAATTTTGCCCGAGTCTGAGTCTATTTAATGTTTTTCTTATTTTCCTAATTTCCAATCATCAGAAATTGAAAAAAAAACCATGATGTTCACTTTAAATTAAGAAAAAGTTGGTTGAAATGTAATTTCAAAAGGTTTAAATGCGGAACTGTTTTATACTGGCACGGGGTAAAAAGTTAGTCCCCCGTAAAACCGTAGAACAAAATTATTCAAACTCTTATTTCGTGCGTATTATTTATTATTTACAAAAAACTTTTCTGATAAGAATGCATGAAAAACAAAATGTGTTCAATTTTAGCGTTTTATTGTACTGATTTATTTGTCATACTAAGGCTCGATTTCTATATTTTTTTTAGATGTAAATTATCATTGTAAAGTTAAACACGCTAAAGGATATATTAAAAAAAAATATTGGATAAGTTAGTTATGTGTATTTCAACTGGACTGAGGCAACCTATAACGACTTAAAACTGCCACCATAAAAATAAAGCAATAAAGTTGGCAACATTGTAAAGGATTATAGCATCATTGCTGGGTTGTTGAAGAGCTAAGCTGATGACCAATAATGACATAAGATTCGTATTGAGTTAGTTACACTAGTTCGTATCAGGATTTAGCGTGACTTTTTTCCCTTCAAATGAGTTGCCTGAATGAAAACTCAAATGATTTTGCAACATAGTTGCAGACTTAAAAAACTTGCTTGAAAGGACTTTTTCTTTTTAACTTGTTATATGAATTGGTTCGGGATAAGTTATTTTTCTAGGAATTTTCCACTTATTTTACAGACATGTTCATAAATATCGATATTCACGATGTGAGTCATTTTTTTCTTGTATTATTTATCTTTAATGATTTTGATTCACAAAATAAAAAATTTTTGTGATAAATTTGATACAATATTTATTGGGACATTCGTGATATGTTGCATTTATTTGCTTGTGTTCTGTGAATTTATGAAAAAACCAGAAAGTATTTATTTATACATATAATAAATTTTAAACCAAAAATTATTATTGAATATTTTTTTAAAGTTGTTTAAACACTCAACAATTTGAAGGATGTGCATTCCGAAAATGTTATTTATAAAATTTTTGTTTGTCTGTACGTACGCGCATCACGTGAGAACTACTGGATGGATTCACTCCAAACTTGACATGTAGAGTTCTTACGTCTCTGGTAGGGACAAGTGGTACTTTTTATCACCCAAAAAAAATTCAATTCAAAATAATCGCTCTTTTGTAAAAACATGGCATTCCAGAACAGTGAAAAGTGGGTTAAAAACTGGAGATTCAGTTAAACAATGTATGAAAGAATATTGGCTTTTGAAAGGGTAACAAGCCCCACCTGAACTTATTTATCTCTAATGAATAGTCTACAAAATGCATTTTTTAATCCAATTTATATTGATGTATACCAACTTTTTCAAATTTTCCGTTAATTTGACACTAATGAAATTCATTGAATTCGACCTCGCCGAAACCAGTGGTACGACCAGGAGTGTCGCGACGCCACTGCAGAGAAAGACGCCACCTACAAAGCCACCCTGCAGTCGGTTGTAACGCGCGCTGCTAAGGAGCGATACAAAGAAAAGAGGAGGGAAGAGAGACGTATTTTCAGGCAGAAAAAAAGAAAGGCAGAAAAGCGCGAGCATTAAAAGATTGAGATGTATGGTGACAGGAATGAGGCCCGAAAATTTTTCAAAAAAATAAGACGCCTTGCCGATGATTTTAAAACCGGTACCTCTTCCTGCACGGATGAAATCGGGAATCTAGTGACAGATGTCCACAGTGCTCTGCCGTTATGGAGGGAACACTTCTTTAAGCTTCTAAATTGCGACGCTGACAACAATCCCGCTAATAGAGGTGATATTCCGGAAACCCCAATTACGGATGACAGCGTTGAGGTTCCACTGCCCGACTATGATGAAGTTCTGATAGCTCGGGTTAAAAATAACAAAGCCGCGGGAGCTGATGGCTTACCTGCTGAGCTGTTTAAGAACGGAGGCGAAGCTCTATTTAAATGCATTCACGAGCTTCTTTGCACAATATGGTCGGAAGAATGCATTCCGAACGATTGGAATCTCAGTGTGCTCTGCCCAATCCACAAGAAAGGCGATCCCACCATCTGTGCCAATTACCGTGGGATAAGCCTTCTTAACATCGCATATAAGGTCCTGTCGAGCGTTTTATGTGAAAGATTGAAGCCCATTGTAAACGAACTGATCGGACCTTATCAGTGTGGCTTTAGACCTGGAAAGTCCACCATCGACCAGATTTTCACGCTACGGCAAATCTTGGAGAAGACTCAAGAAAAACAAGTCAACTCCCAGTATCTTTTTGTCGACTACAAAGCCGCCTTCGACAGCCCAATAAGGAAGCACCTATACTCCACCATGTCTAAATTTGGTATTCCTGCAAAACTAATACGACTTTGCAGGATGACACTGAGCAACACCAGCAGCGCACTTAAAATCGGGAAGGACCTCTCCCCACCATTTGTTACCAAACGAGGTTTCAGACAAGGTGATTCCTTATCGTGCGACTTTTTCAACCTAATGATGGAAAAGATCATCCGAGCTGCTGATCTGAGACGTAGTGGCACAATATTCTACAAAAGTGCTCCAGATTAGAAAGAGAGTCAAGTCGAATGGATCTGGCAGTGAATGCAGATAGGACGAAATACTTGGTGTCAACAAACAAACAGTCCCAGCGTCTTGGAACCCACGTTACAGTTGACAATACCTCCCCTCCTTCGAGGTTGTGAAAGACTTCATCTCTCTGGGATCCAGCATAAACTCAACGACATCAGCATTGAGATCAAATGAAGAATAACTCTTGCCAACAGTTGTTTTTTTGGGCTCAGTAGGTAATTGCGAAGCGGAGCCCTCTCTCGACGAACGAGAATCATGCTATCCTACTGCTCGTCCTACTTTATGAATCACAAACCTGGACGCTAAGCAGTTCAAATGAAAGACTTTAGGAGCATTAGAGAGAAAGATTCTTCGTAAGATCTAAGGACCAATCTGCGTCAATGACAAGTACCGATTACGGTGGAATGATGAATTGTATGAGCTGTACGCTGACATCGACATAGTCAAGCGCATTAAAATCGAGCGGCTTCGCTGGCTTGGTCATTTTCAGCGCACAAAAGACGATGCTCCAGTGAAGAAAACATTCGATTCGGTACCCAGCGGCGCTCAACGCAGAAGAGGACGACCGCATCTTCGTTGGAAAGACCAAGTAGAGGACAACCTGACGAAGCTTGGAATTTCCAACTGGCGCCAGCAAGCGAAAGACAGAAATGGCTGGCGTAAATTCTTAGATGAGACCAAGACCGACGTACGGTTGTAGCGCCAACTAAGTAAGTAAGTAATAATACTCATATCTTTTGAAAACAATAGAATACCCTATAAAATGCATTTTTTTTATCCAGTATATGTTAATGTATAGATACTAACTTTTTCAATTTTCTTAACGATAATCAAGATGTTTATTTTGAAACAATAGAAAAATTTTATATGTTGTATGATTTTTTTTAATTTAACAAAACGGATTCGAAATTACAAATTTTGATTCTCCATGCAAATATCTTCGCTGTTTTTAATATAGGAGAATTGCATGTACCTTGGACCGCTTTGCGCTAAATCATTTCTCGGCTCTAAAAGAACCCCTAATTTCTTAATATAACAACTACACACTTTTGTCTGATTCATTAGCTATTATGGTAAAGAAAGAAAAATTTGAAAATCCGATTTGAATTTAAGTTATAAATATTTTTATTCAGAAAGCCAAAATGGTCCAAGGTACAATCAGGCATTGTACCTCGGGTCATGGTGTATTGTACCTTGAACAACAAAAAAAAAATTTAATTAAAATAAGCAAAAAGTGGATATTCAAAGGAAGCGACGCTTAGATCCGCAGGCTCTAAATATTTCTTCTATCGAAAACTCGCTTTCAGCACTAAAGTCAGAGTTTTCGCACTGAGCAAGTGCCACAGAGAGCTTGCAATCCGCCTTAGGTTTCCGTAATAATTTCTTTCTCGGCTTCGGAGTAGAGTTCTCAATATCTGAGGATGCGCTTGAGTTATTATCTCGGAGTTTCCTTTTGACAGTCTAAATTTTTGCGCGTTCTGATTTGATTTTGGTTTTTGTCTGCCATATTTCTTCTTTTTCAGGAGTATCTGTCAATATTCTGGTCCTTCCTTTCTTTCTGCCAGCTTTTGAGCATTTCCGGGCTGCTGCTTTTGGAAATGGCCGTATTACTTTTGTAAATGGCCGTTTCGATCGCTTCATCCTCTTGAAGTTGTGTTGCAGATGCATAATTCGAGCCCTCCACTGTAAAAAGGCAATTACCTTGATTTTGCGAGGGACTTTCTGGTGCTGTTACATGTTGATTTGCAAAGGGACGATCTGACACATAAGCAGATAAAAATTCGTCTTCTCCAAAAATATTTTCGTTCAATGGACAAATTCCAGATACTTCAAATCCTTTTACAATATTTTGCGTATTAAAGTATAATGTGTATGATTTACCAATTAATTCAGCAATATCATAAATGGTAATAGGTTTTCCTGGATTATTGAACATCCAATCATTTGCCACACTGTTATAGAATTTTTTGTATGGTCCAAAAACAGATCTATCAAGCGGTCGGAGCTTATGTGATGTATGAGGTGGTAAAGTTAGAAGCATTACACCATTATTTTTAGCTGCATCAATAACTCGAAGTGAAATATGGCTGTCATGGTTGTCCATTATTAAAAGAACCATTTCTTCAGAGGACGGCTTTACATGTTTTACAAAATGATCAAAATATTTTGAAAACAACTCCTCGTTAACCCATCCCGATTGAGTTGCTGCGCCAATAGATCCAGAAGGTGCTCCTTTCATCATGTGTTCTTTGAAGTTCACTCGAGGAAAAATAAGCATCGGGGGTACATGGTTGCCAATTGCGTTAATTGCAGCGATCATCGTTACGTTGGAACCCCGCTCACCCAATGTCATGCTGCCTATTTGCCTTTCTCCCTTAGCAGCAAGTACCTTTGGTGGAACGTGAACGGTCGAATTTCCTGTTTCGTCGACATTATATATTTGGCTTGGGGAAAATTTATAGCGTCTTAGACACTCCTTGAAGTTTTCAAAAAAATCTCCGACATCTTTTTTGTTAAAGCTTGTCGATCGCGACATGCTGGTGGCTTCTGGTTTCCTCAACGATATGGTTGGGTTTCTTTTCAAAAATCCATTAAGCCATTCCTTACCAGCAGCAATATTTTCGACCCAGGTCTGAGGAAACTTCTTTTTGTTTTTTTCTGCAAACTGGTATGCAAGCTTCATGGACTCTTTTCTAGATAGCCCATAATGCAACTTTGCAGCAGTTTTAAGGTAGGTAGCGCCAACATTCCCTCCTCTTCGCTGTTGAATACTTTTTTATGACCAATTTTGGTCGTGTATTCGAACGATTTGTTTTCTGAAGCACGGTATGCTGCCAAATGGCGCAATAAAGTTGATTTTGAGATTTTGTGCGATTTTGCAGCAGATGTAGCACTACAACCTCTTTGCACAACGTCGTCGACTGCTGCGGATAAGTCTGTTACCTTTATAGGACATCGATGGTGTCCTGTCTTACTTCTTGGCATGTTTCTATAATATATATAATAAAAGTTTCCTTTAAAATATTTTACCTTGGACCGGCCCAAGGTACATTCCAAGCATTGGTCCAAGGTACACGTCAGGCACACAATTTACAAAATGTTCAAAACTTTATTTTGTTCGAATAAATCAAGTTTTCAAAGTAAAATAATTAAAGAATAAACCTTACCGATCTATGTAATTGACTCTCAGCACTGAAAGATATCCGCGTTCGTATATATAAACTGTGAAAAACTGCACAAAAATTTACGAACCACGTGCTAATTTCGTTGTTGATTAGCTGACGAGCAAATATGAACTAAAGCGGCACAATAACAGCATTGCCAATGTCAAGAAAATAAACAGAACGAATGGTAGTGCAACACTTTTTTGCTAGAGATGGTAAATATGAAAAAGTAGCCTTTGGACCAAGGTACAATCGGCCCAAGGTACATGCACTTCCCCTACTTCATTCAATCTTCTTTTGTTTAAAGTACTTAAAAAATTGAACGATTAATTTTTAACCTATTCAAATGTGAAGCTTTTCAGAATAATTTTTTTAATTCAATGTAACTTTCCAATTAAAAGTTAGGACTTGAAAACTATTTTTACACGAATGACTGATTGTCTATATTAATAAAACTTATTTTCTGAATAAAAATTCTATATTCTTCGAGCCCCCGCCCTCTCTTTCCTACTGTTAAATTTGTTGAGTTCATTTTGCTTCAACTTTGGCAATTTTTTCAAAGTTCATTCAGTCTTTAGAAATAACTGAAGGTCTTAAATTTTGCTTTTATATATTTAATTCATTGAAAAAATTACTTGCTAAACAATATTTGCAATAAAAAAATTAAATTGAATTTTTCTATTTATTTATTTCTTGGAGTTTTATTTTTCTGCAGAGATGTATGTATTCATGTTACTGTAACAACAGTTGCTTTATAAATTAATTGACAATTATTTATTTATCAATCAAAATTTTTTTGTTTATTAACTAAGGAAATGACTGCGTTATATTTTTCTCATAAATTTTCGTAACTTTGTAGTGTGAGCGTTCATATTGATTCGACAGAACGTCAGCAGAATTTGTGTATCTTACCTTAGTCACAAATCAATGGCTTTTTTTACGCGATGCGCCCATCTGCACGAAACAACTTACAATTACTAAAAATTAAAAAAAAAAATTTGTCTTAAAAGACATCTTATTTTCTCATTTAATTACACATTCAATAGCAAGTCTTTCCTATTTTTAAGAAAAATTTAAATAAAATCCCCGAAAAATATAAGATAATATTCTTATAATAAAATACAAGAAAAATATAGGATAATAAATTTCAGACTAACACCGGGTAAATCAGCTGGTCAATAATATAACAGAAGCTAGTATGCCTTTATTCAAAAATTCTATTACAACAATGTGAAAATAAAATTGCATATTTTTACACATGTATACTTCATAAATACACAACATATCTTTAATCATGTCCCTAATATTTTTCAATAAATCTCTTTAAAAATTTTATTATACATGCGTACTGCGTAAAGGGTCACTCATTTGTCACTCCGTTTGTAACGCCTATAAGCAGGAGTAGCAAATAATATAATATTATGGCAACTTGACAATAGTCAACCAGTATTTTTAATATGTCTTTGCGTTTGTTGTAATTTTTTATTTCAAAAAAAAATATGAAGCTCAAAAACAAACTTTTTTAATGAAACAGTCACTATCTAAAAAGCAAGCACTTGACATTTTTTTTAAAAATTTATCATTTTTGAGATTATATCAATACTGGTTGACTATTGTCAAGTTGTCAGAACAGGGCTTTATATGTATATTCTTAATCAGCATCACCTTCAGAGTCGGCTTAGGTTGCATCCAGAGTGAACGCTGATTCAGACAAACAGGCAGGCAGACAGGCGCAAGCAGTAACTTGCGAAGAAAAGAGAGAGAAATAAAGCCAATCTGACTTTCATCTCGCTTGTTCTCAATTTGTATGCGCCTGCCTGCCTGTCTGACTGCCTGTCTGAATCGGCGGTCACTCTGGCCGCAACATAAGGGCGCGTTTATAGTGGCGACTTGTTGCTTTGCCGAGCCGAGCTGAAAGCGCGTCAAGCTAAAAGCAACTGGTAGTGCGTATAGTGCGCGTTTCCCGACGCTGATTTGTTGCGGATGGTTTTTGACTACTTTGTTTTGTTTGTATATATTACGTTTCTTTTTTGTTTCTTTTTGCAATCGAAGCATCAAAAAAGTCACTTGATTTCGTGTGTGATTTTAGCTTTCCTCAAAACAGCGCACAACCAGTGAAGAGACGAAAATGATATGCTGAAACGCACTTTAAGCCAATGTAAGTTGCTTTAAGTCACTTTACATCTCTGACTTGTTGCAGCTGGTTGACTATTTTGAGTTCGTTTGTGTATATAACGTGCTTTTTTATTATTATTTTTGCAATCGAAGCATGAAACAAGTCACGTGATATCATGTGTACTTCTTGCTTTCCTCAAACCAGAACAACAAGTCAAGAGACGAATATGCGAAAAACTATGCTCAAACGCACTTTAAGCCACTGTAAGTCGCTTTAAGTCACTTGCTATTACAGATTGTTTTGACTTGTATGCATTATTTTTTAACCCTGGGTAACCAATCATATTTCTAATACGTTATAACCAATATTAGTCGATTCGACTAACACGCTTCAAAACTCGTTTTAGAGGAGCTGTTGGTACATAAAATACATTAAAAGCTGTTGAAAATGAAAAACTATGTATATTTTTCTAGAAATAAAAAAAAACATTAATATTGGTCTATAGTTTTTTTTTATTATTTTCATAAGTTACTTATTTCATCAGTTCGAGATATATCACATAAGATTATTGAAAAAAAAATAGTAAAAAACAAAAAACTTAAAAGGCTCGTCTATCATTATACGAATAAAGCATTATTTATTATTAATAAATAATAAATAAAAAAGTTTAAATCAATTGTTTAGCAAAAGAGACACAATTCGCTGCACCACTATAACAAACTTCAGACAAAACACTATATTCCTACAACAATGGAATTAACTTCGACTGAACCGAAGTTAAAATACCCCCTTCCGTATTTAAGAATATATGAAGTTGTCAATTCTATATAATTCTTATTACGCTACTTTTATAGGGCGTGGTTTGCATCCAAATATATAAAATTTGAAACTCAGAATTCAAATGATTATTATAATGACGCCACTTTGAGTGTGAGGTGGGCGTGGTTTTCATCCAATTTTGACAAATTTCATAGATGTGGTAAATATTTTACTCTAAAGCTAATGTGCAAAATTCTAAGTTCATATATTAATTTTTGCGGCATTTTAAGAGATACCGTTTTGAGAAAGTCATTTCGTATGGGAGGTAGGCGTGGTTTTCTTTTGATTTTGCTCATTCCTAAATTTTGTCTTCATTTTTTTAATATAGGCATATATTTTCTATTTCATTACGATAGCTTAAAAATTATGACTGCAATCGTGTCGACAGAAAGACAGATGGACAGACGGGCATGGCTTGATGGACTCAGGAGGTGATGCTGATGAAAAATACGAACGGAGTGACAAAGTTAATTTACCCCTTACGCAGTACGTATAAAAAGTTACGTTAAAGCTAATGTTAGTCGTTTCGTCGCACACTACATTTATAAAAAGATTCACACCACCCACTTAAAAAGCCAAATACATCCGCATAACTGAATTAGCCTTAACTTATTAAAAGGCTTTCTAAACATTTGCCCGAATGCGGACTCTACACGATCAATCATTGGGCATCAATCATTTAAATGTGTTAGTAAATATTTGTTTGTATGCATTACACAGACTCGTTCATGGCTTTATTGACCAACATCTAATTATTCTGATATTTTGCATACACGTTAAAAACATGTAGACGTGGTTTTTAATACAAATTATTATTAATTTATTCCGGTTTTTTAAAATTTTAAAATTGTGAATTAATTGTTTATTGTTTTCCATGTTAAATGTAACTCGTTCAATTTAAATAATTTTTGAAAAATTGTGAGTTTTTAAATGTAGTTAGTGCATTAAATTCTTTGTTAATTATTGTTAAAAAATATTGTTACAATTCCTGATGATGCTAGCCGACGACGAGCGAAATATTGAAAATAACAAATTTTTCAAATTTAAACAAAACGTTTATTTTTTAACAAAGAGATTGGACCTTGAGCCCGTGAAACAATAACATTTATTATTTAATGAAAATAATAAGTAAGCATCGTGTAAAATAAAATTTACCACATGCAATCCGTGCGAGCGAGCGAGAAAGCAACAATCGGCACTCCGAATACAAGCGCACAAGTCGCTTTAAGCTACTTGTTCTTCTGGCACTTTACACACTTTAAGCTTATTTCATATAATTGCATGTGCAGCGTTTTTCAGCTTTCCCTTTCGGTTCGGTTCGGCAAAGCAACAAGTCGCCACTAAAAACGCGCCCTAAGACATGTTTGCTTGACCGCTTATCTTTATGATCTGACGATAATAGCCGTAATTTTGAAGCTATCGTACAAAATTCAATAGGTGAAAGAAGTTTCTTTAAAGAAAAATATTCAGACCAAGTTTCAAATTGAACCAATTTGGAAGAAAACTACGCCTATCTTTAATACAAAATGATTTTACTAAAAACTGCAAAGCCTTTTTAAATTTTACAAAAACCAATCTATTGATTTAAAGTTTTGTATATAAACCTAATCTATAATTATTCCTTCAGAGTATGAAACTAGCCATAGTAAAAAAAACTCGGCCTACCTCCTCCCATACAAAGTCGTTTTATGAAAGCGGTAAGATCTCTTTAAATTTCATAGATATAAATACAAGGAACTAAGATTTTGCACATAGCTTCTAATCTTTACTATGCATTCTACATTTGGATTTGAAATTTGGCTAAATAAAATTTAAATTTCGCCCATGCAAAGTGACGTTGACATAATACGAAAACTTTTACAAAATTTAACAAAAAATTTGTGTACTTATTGACTAGGCATTTTAAACATAAGCTTTGATATTCAAAACGTAATACTATAAGTTTGAAATTCAAAAATTTGGATGGATAGCATTCTCCGTAAGAAGTGACGTCATCAAAATAAAGCAACATTCAAAGCTTGAAAAACACAAAAAATAGCGCTGAGATTATTTTAATTTCGGCTCAGACGAAGATAATCTTTTCTAATTCTTAAAAATGATTTGGTCTTTAGCTTTTCATTAATTGAAGGACACAAAAAACTCCTAAAATTTTACCTCTGACTTGAACTTGTTCTTTTAGTTTCTCGCAACATCGCAAAATTGCGCAAAATTTTTTAATTGATTTACTTTTGCCTTTAAGAGCCATAGAGAGTTGTGTCTATTTTGGGAGGCACATCGACATGAATTGCTTTTAAATTTGTATTTGAAGAGCCGCAAAAAGTGTAAGTTCGGCACCCTACGTGAGACTATGCCGCAGTAGACTACCTACTCCGAATCACATCGCATCGTTGCTCAGCTAAATTGCGTCTTGTTGCGATGGCAACCAAAGTGTTAGCCTCCAACAGTTTAGCTTTGTAGTATCACTCTCGTTGCCAAGTATTTTTCGCATTTATTTCCTCCCCGATTTTTTACCCTAACTTTTACTTTAGAAGCAGCAAAATGGTAGACATAGCCGCAGGGCTTTCATTGCAGAATACGTTAGCGATGACACGGGTTGTGATGGTGGCTGGATTAGGCGCAAGTTGAAGTTCGGTGTAAACTTAAACAAGGCTCCACAAATATAACTTTATCTTTTATCTGTCGTCAATATTAATACAAAAAGGG
This sequence comes from Dichetophora obliterata, assembly GCA_963920525.1. Lineage (NCBI taxonomy): Eukaryota > Metazoa > Arthropoda > Insecta > Diptera > Sciomyzidae > Dichetophora > Dichetophora obliterata. The sequence goes on along the minus strand of OY986435.1, from coordinate 176,521,895 downwards.
GGAAAACAAATGCGTACCTAAGTTTCAAATAGGCAAGAAAGCAGATGATTATAGGGGCTAAAACGCCTTAAAATTCAGCAACAGAGTGGCCATAAATACTTTAACTTTTACCCAACAACTAAAAAGAAAAGTAGCCATAGTAGGGTGGGGCGATTTGAACATCTTAATGGGCGCTTCGCGTTTCTGATTCTTGGGATTGTACTGAGCAAAAAAGTCCACTAGACCATACGTCTACGGTGAAAATCGAGCTTCCAGATTTTGACTTGCAGTTTTTTCTCAGACTTTTGTCACGTTTTTTTTTTTTGGGATATTTTGGCCTATAACAGTCAAACCATTGAGATTTTTGCCTTAGTATTGGATCGAAAATCTCAATGGTGGACTCAACAAAAAATTTGGAGAGGATAGATTATGTGTCATCAAGCATTCTTTTTTTGCGTAAAAAACCATCACCGAAACCAAGGAAAGGCTAAATAAATACTACGGGGTATACCAGCACAAACAACGCTGAACGTTCAGGACGCCCAAAAGAGGTTCACGCCAGAAATTGTTGATGAAATCCATTGGATGATATTGGACGATCGGAGAATGAAAGTGCGTGCAGTGGCTGGACAGTTGGTTTCGCAACTAAGCGGGTATATCGCATTTAACATGAAAAAGCTATCCGCGAGATGTATGCCGCCATTGCTCACCCTTCCTCACTTCAGCAGAGTGTTCAGCAATTTTCAATTACAATCCAAAAAAGCTCTTGCACCGTTTTGTAACCGTAGACGCAACATGGGTTTATCGCAATACACCAGATACAAAGGATCAGTCAAAGCTGACGACTTCTTCAACAAGGTCATGGCGACAGTTTTTGGAATGCATGCTGGCGAATATTATTTGCAGCTGTTGGACAGATTTTTCATTGATTTGAAGTAATAACGATCGCATTTGGCTCAGATCTGCTACCATGACAACGCAACGGTGCACAAGTCTGTAGTAGAATGTGTCATTTGCATAAGTTTCTCAGATCCTCCCTCCGCAGGCAAATTTTGTATGCAGCATACAATTTGAAAATCACGAAGGACGAAAAAATGTTTTGAAATTGGTAAAAACTTAATTGGCGTCGCCACCTAAAAGAGTGATTTTTTGAGGTACATTTTCTAAAATTTCACTTATTGATTTTTAATCACTGCTAAAGTTCGATCTCTTCACTGTGACCTTCGACCGAAATCGCTTTCGTTCTCAGATGAGCACAGAATAGGGTTAAAAACGACTCTGTTTCTATTTTCAGTTTGCCGCTCAGTCTAAACCAACGACTTTTCAACGAGATATCATAAATTTGATGTAAAAATAACGGGAATTTTTCAAAATGTACTGCTTGTACGAAATTTCACCATCCCAATATTTTTGTTCGCACATGTTGCATAAACAAATGCTTATTGTAGGATATCCGTAAGAGATAACGAAAAATATCTTTTATTTTTTGTACATCTCCGCAATGTCTAAAATTTCTTCTTACACCTCTTCCATCTCCTTTAGCTTAGCTTTTATTTAAGAAATATCTTTGAACGATCAAATTTCAGGTCAAAGGTCACAAAAAGTATTCTGTACACTCCTCCCTACTATGATTCATTTAAAAAAAAAAATTATCTAAATTGATGTAGAAACACGGGAGAAAATGGTACCGAACTGTTTTTCCTACGCCTGTTTATATATAGATTTATTGGGGGAAAAAATGTATCCATACAGAAGCAAAATTGTACGCTTAATCCAACTGTGCAATTATATTTTGGATAACGGTTTAGTTTGTGGGGAAATTCAGCCCGCGAACTTGAAATTCGTTAATTTTTATCAATTTTTTTTGAATGCAATCGTTTGCCACGTCATGGTAAGTGACATTATAAAAAAAAATTATTGCACATTAAAGACGATTTCATTACCTTTCTTTTAAAATCAAAATTTTTTCCATTGCATTGTTTTTTTGTTTAATTTTCAAAATGTTTTTTTAACAAGTCGAGGCACCTTGCAAAAAAGTTCCATTTGTGCCTCTTACATGGACACAAATCATGTTTTTCATAAATATATTGGCTGGTGTAAGTGTAAGGGGCTGTTTAAGTATAACGTCAGCATATTTTTTGCAATTATTTACCCCCAATCTCTTTCGTCAGCAAGATTAAGCAAAGCTCTTAGCCCCCCCCACTCCCCCTATGCTTACTTAAACATTGTTATATGCTTCGGGAATTCTAGAAAATGTGTTTCGTGCTAAAGCATAAACAAATAGGGTTGCCGTTGTGTTCAAACCAAAATCGACTAAATTTTGTAAAAAAATCGAAAAAGAAAAAAATAAATACGGCTTACGTAATCACCAATCAAGCCCCCCCCATGTCATAAAAAAATAAGCAAAGCAAAGACACCGATCCCCCCGCGCTTGCGTAATTCTTGAATAACCCCTAAAATCATAAACTGTCAGAAATTATAGTCCGGAAAAAGCTCTTCCAATCTGCATCAAAAACTTTTGAATACACCTATTACACCAGTCAGGTGCTACGACTTGTAAAAAAAATATTTTGAAAATTTAATAAAACAAAAAAAATGCAATGGAAAAATTTGAAATCATTTGATTTTACAAGAAGGTAATGAAACTGTCTTTTATAAATATCGAAATTTTGTTTGCCTTTCGTGGCCTTCAAATATGCTATATTCAGAATCTGTCTGCGGAGCGAGGATGTGAGATACTTTTGCAAAATGTGTGGAGCAAAGTTTTTGCAGTCTAGTCTGTAGTCGTCATGGCAAAAGTCTTTACATTTGGCTACGAACTACTACCCCATCCACCAAATTCTCCAGATTAAGCCCCCTGCGACTATTTCCTATTTTTAAACCCTAAAAAATGGTTCGGAGTTAAGAGATTTGGTTTGAATGAAGAGGTCATCACTGAAACAAACGACTAATTTGAGGATTTGAGGAAAAATTTATAAAACCTATTATTTGGAAGGCATAAAAAAATTGAAAATACACTGGACTAAATAAATTAATCTAAAAGAAGTGAAAAATGAAACAAGGAATGACTTTAACGGCCAAAAATGTTTTCTTTCTCAATATAGTCTCCTTTTAGCTCGATACACTTCGTCCAACGTTCCTCCAATTTTTTGATCTCTTTCGAAAAATACGTTTTCGGAAGGTCCTCAAAATAGGCCTCTGTTTCGGTGATGAGCTTCTCTATGGTGATGGTATATCCGCTGAGCCATTTCTTCAGGTTTGGAAACAGAAAATAGTCGAAGGGGGCCAAATCTGGAGAATATGCTGGATGAGGAAGCAATTCGTAATTGAATTAATGGAATTTTGCCATGGGAGCTGGGCATGTGTGAACGCACGCATTGCCTTGATGGAAGAACACTTTTTTCCTCGCCAAATGGGGACGTTTCTCTTTCAAATCGTCGTTGAAACGGTCTAATTCGGCTGCATAGTATTCGCTATTAATAGTTCTTTTCGGTGGAAGGTAATCGATGTAGATTATACCGCGTATATCAAAAACTAATGTCGCCATAACCTTTCCGGCGGATAGCATCGTCTTCGCCTTCTTCGGAGCAAGTTCGGTCGGTGAAGTCCACGGTTTCGACTATTCCTTTGTCTCTCGTCTGCAGTGATGGATCCATGTTTCGTCCACGGTTACTAATCGACGGAAAAAAATCCATCTTATCTTTGTTCATCACACCTTTGAATCAGTCACACGATCGCGTTTATGGTCGCGTTTATTTTGCGGATAATTTTTATATCCAAATGATTTTTGAAATGATGAACATACGTTCATCTGCTATCGGCCAACACGATATCGTGAATTTTAGTGACCATTTCTCATGTGGTGACCTCATTTGGGCGTCCAGAACGTTCGACGTCACTTGTGCTTGTATGACCGCATCAGATTTCAGTAGAAAACTTGTAAATCATTCCAATCGATGGTGCAGTCTCCATAGTATTTATCAAGCCTTTTCTTGGTTTGGCCGATTGATTTTTTGCACAAAAAATAATTTTTGATGAGCACATGAAATTCAAATTTTTCCATTTTCGCCAAAATTTGCAAGGTCGTCTGCTGTCATTGGCTGCCAAACACAAACTAAGCGTCGCAGCGAACTAAAATTTTGACAGTAGTCTATTAATAGATGGTAGTTAACAGGATCAGTGTTGCATTTAAAGCTACTACGCGGGAAATTAGATAATTCACTAACCCACTAAGAAAAAAATAACTTTTATTTAAAAAAAATCATTATCAAACTGCCCTCGTAACTGCAACGAGTTTTACTGTTCTTTATCAAATCGATGAATGAATTCCCCCCCTTCACAAGAATTGTCTAGATCCGCCACTGCTTGCGAGCAACTAAACGCTATCTGACATGTTTTCGCCGGTAAAACGAATTAAATCAAATATTATTCTTTGACGTGTTTTAATTAAAAACTGGCTGCAAAAAAGTTGGTTGCTGCGGAAACGAGTTGAAAAACTTATTTTAGCTTTCATTTATTGAGTTTTATTATACCGAAGTTACTTTCAATTTAAGAATGTTTTTAAAAAAGCCTTTAAGAGAAACATTTACAACAAAACATCTCTCAAGATACCTCCTAACCGACTATAACTATATATATGTTCATTACAAAATAATACAAAAATTCTTTACTTAGTTACATATTATAGCTAACTATTATGCATATTTTTAGAATACGAGAATATTTTCATCCAGATAGTGTCTAATATTTTCTTAGCCACGAGGTAGAGCTGCAAAAAAAGTGACATGAACTGACATGAAGATGAAGGGGGGATCAGTTCATGACCGAGTAGACCGAAGGAGCTAGACCATAAGCAGTATTCGTGATATGCTGTAATTGCTTTTATTTTTCATCAAGTACAGCGTGAACTAAGCAAATTCAAGTGCAGGCCTACGTTAAATTTTCACGACCAAAATGCAGTCGGTCTTTTCTATTTGTATTCCATTTTCTTCGAATCGAACAAAATGCAAATGAAAGCAAAAACAAAACAAAAAAAACAAGTAAGGAAAATACAATTTAAGGCGATTATAAGAAATGTTGATGTGGAAATTCCACAGTTTAGCCACCAAAGCAAAGGGATACATTTTTAAGTTAGCTTCACAGCAATTGATAGAAAGTCGTTGAGGATTTAATGGGTTTTCTAGAACGAAGCAACAACTACATAAATTGCGCTTAGTTTGACCAAAAACCAATTAAGACTTAAATAAGAAAGGAAGACACTGAACAGATGTTTGTAATTTGAGAAAGTCAGCTGTAAGCTATGTTCAGGTTTTATTTATTTCTTGTAATTTTTTGCTATTTTGGTATCGTCAGTCACACAGTTTATTGTGTGAAATGTGGAACTGTTTTTATTGTTTCGATATATTTTTTCTCTAATATACTTTTGCAATCTTGGCCACCATAAAAACAAGCCTGCCATAAAATTGCACCAGCCATCAACCTTTTTTTTATCAAGAAAGTCATAATTAAACAATTCTATTTGGCTGTTATTGTTTTGCTCTTATCTATATTAGATAAAGAAAAAATTTTCCGCACGATAAGATAGTAATTTGAGGAAAGTTGTTTCAGTGATCAGCAACGTTCTAAAAATGCTGTTTAAGTTAATTCGAAACATATTTGCTTTTAATTAAGCTGTTTAATTAAAAAGAAGACAAGAAATACAGTTATATTTGTCAAGCTTGAAATCACGACATGCTTGTTTAGTGAAATTTTCAAACGGGGTGTATGTGTTGCTGCAAATGTACTCGTATTAACCCCAGGCTGCTACACTATTCGAATGGTGACATAGGCACTACACTGAGGTAACACACACCCCCAGCATTTCAACCTGATACTGTTCATTGAGTTTTTGTCACAGAGAGATAATATTTTTTTTTATTTAATTTACCGGAGTGTAGGAAATCGAATAAAAACAATATCAAATTGTGTGTGGAAAATATGCGATTTAATGCAAAAATTAAAAACAAAATTAATTTTTTCTAATTTCTATAGCATTTTACGAACTAACTGAATAATGTTGTAAAAATACTTTGATTACCTTAACCCCAACGTATTTTAAAATATTTACTGTATCACTTCTTAAACAACACAAAACTAAAGGTTATATAGTTTATAGTCGTAATGGAAAAATATACTCGTGTTCTTGCAACTACTACAGTGGAAACACCCTGGTGATGATAGAATTTGTGGGGTTTGGAGAACCTCAACGTCGCATCCTAGGGTTAAGCAAGTTAGCGTTGTCGTTGAAGTTTTTATAGCTTTTTATAAAGTTCAAACCTAAAAATCTGTATTCTAAATCTAAATCTAAGAGAATAAAAGTTGGCCAAACTAAGGACTTAGGACATATTGTATTTTCTTTTCGACGATGAGTTTTCGATGATTGAGACAGATACCTACAAGCGGTAGGGTTTTTTGACTTGTAAATTTGCTCACAAAAAAAGCAGTGCAAGTATGTACTCAAACCTCGTGTGTTACTTTTGTTGCTTAACACACTTTCAACATTGAAGTCAACAGATTTTGTAAAACGGAATATAATCCGTTTGAGTTGTTGGTTCGCTAAAGAGGTTCATTTAAACTTCGGGTAAGCCCCTTAGAGAGGTCAAATGTGTGATATGAACATTTCTTACGAAAGCACTCACCGCCTATCTGAAAGAAGAGTCGAAACCTGTTCATTAAAAAAAGGAAACTCTAAAGGTGTCAAATATATGGGATGGTCCTATAATTTTTTTTCACAGTCACATTTTTTTCGAACACATTAACCCACAAGCCTTCTGAGGGATGACCACCAATTGCCAGCATTTCTTCGAAGCACATCCAAGCCCTATCTGTGGATACCCATACAAAAATGACAAAAACGGCCAAAAATGACCAAACAAAAATACGTAACTATTAATTAAAGTCTTAATTGTGCACTCAAAATTGTGACAAAAGCTCAATTCGAATCAAAAGTTAAACTCGTACTTTGCAAATATAACGAATTTCATTTCCTCCCAAAAGTTAAATTCGTACTTTGTAAAAAGAACGAATTTAATTTCCTCCCAGAAGTTAAATTCGTACTAAGCAAAAAGTACGAATTTTACTTTTTGCGGACCAAAATTTTTGATTTGAGTCTCTGCTAAGTTAGCGTCGGATTGACTAATTTATCTTCACGCACTTCCTAAAAAGTACCTTTGTTAAAAACTCCCTAGTCTTCCTCTAGATGTTAAACTTGAGGGGTTGTTTCGTGGACCTTAAACATGGAATGTGCGCAGGTTTGGGTCCCGCCACATTATTACTGCGCAATGAAAGCCAGACCAACCTCGGATAAGAACCCTAACTACGTTGACGACCACCACAAACGAAAAACGGACAATGATTTCCGGATATGTACCTGGTATGTCCGGACCCTTTATATGGAAGGTGCCACTATCCAACTGGCGGAAGCCCTCAAAACAATAAAGGCTGACATCACCGCCATCCAGGAAATACAATGGAAAGGGCAAGGCTGCTTTAAACGAACAGACTGCGATATCTACTACAGCTGCCATGCGGAGAAGCGCGAATTCGCAGCCGGAAACTACGCCACCTTGTTTCCCGGTTCACATTCGTGAACGAAGGACTGGCCACGATCCGCATTAAGGCGAAATTTTTCTATATTAGCACAATTTGCGCGCACGACCCGACGGAGGAAAATTACGAAGCCGTCAAAGACCTTCGGCACCTTCCGGTCCATGACGTGCAAATAGTCCTCGGCGATTTTAATGCGAAAGTCGGAAGGGAAGGCATCTTTGGCTCCACTGTCGGTCAGTTCAGTCTTCAAGAAACCTCCACGAATAACGGTCTAAGACTGATCGACTTCGCCGCGGCACGAAACATGGTGGTTAGTAGCACCAGATATAAACACCTCGACATCCACAAAGTTACCTGGCAGTCCCCGGATCAAAAAATTCGAAATTAAATTGATCACGTTGTAACCGACGGAAGGCACGCCTCTAGTATTCTTGATGTGCGTACGTGTCGGAGGTCAACATTGACTCCGACCACTATCTTGTTGCAGCCAAGATCCGCATGCGATTGTGCAATGCGAAGAACATACGCACAGGAATGCAACGAAAGTTAAATGTCGCAAAGCTGCAATTACAACGGACTGCCGAGGCCTACTCCGATCAACTCTCGGTTAAGCTCAACCAAACAAGCTCTGAACCCGACGACGCAGGCGGACTTTGGGCGCACATATCGCACTCTATGTGTGCTGGCGCTGAGGAAGCGCCCGGTTTCCGGCGCCCGCAACCTCGGAACCAATGGTACCATCAGGAGTGTCGCATCGCGACAACAGTAAAAAGCGCCACATGCGGAAAAACGCTGCAGTCAGCTGTAACGCGAGCCGTGCGAGAAAACTACCGCGAAAGGAGGACGGAAAAGAGGCGCCTTTTAAGGCGCAAAAATAAGAAAAACCGAGAGTGAGGAATTAGAGGTGTACCAGGGCAAGAAGGATGCACGAAAATTGTATCAACAGGTTAAGCCTCTAAGCCAAGGTTGCAAGCCCGAAGCATCCACTTGTAGAGATGAAAATGGAGATCTGGTTACGTATACACAGTGTGTGCTGAGATTGTGGAGACAGTACTTCTCCAATCTACTTACTGTCGACGATTACACCTATTCTGCCCATGGAGAACACAGTGCACCGCCAACAATCAACGATGACGGAGTGGCAGTACCACCACCTAACCATAAAGAGGTTCGAGTTGCTATCCAGCGACTCAAAAACAATAAAACAGCGGGTGCTGATGGCCTGCCAGCTGAATTGTTTAAAACCGGCGGCGTTGAATTGATAAGACGCATGCATCAGCTCATCAGCAAAATATGGCTAAAGGAAAGCATACCCGATGATTGTAATCTCAGCGTACTGTGCCCTTTACTTAAGAAAGGAGACCCAACAATCTGCTCCAACTATCGAAGTATCAGTCTTATATCCATCGCATATAAGGTTCTCTCAAGCGTACTGTGTGAAAAATTATAGCCGATTACAAAACCACTGATTGGGCCTTATTAGTGTGGCTTTCGACCTGGAAAATCCACAATAGACCAGATTTTCACACAACGACAAATCTTGGAAAAAACCCACGAAAACCAAATTGACGAGTGTCAATCATCTCTTTGTCGATTATAAAGCTGCGTTCCATAGCCCGAGAAGGTATTGCCTATATGCAAAAATGTCTGAGTTCGGTTTACCTGCTAAGTTGGTAAGACTTTGCAGTATGACGTTGAGCAACACATGCAGCTCCGTCAAGGTAGGAAATGGCCTCTCCGAAACCTTCAATACCGAAAGAGGTTTCAGACAAGGCGATCCGTTATCTTGCGATCTCTTCAACATCATCATGGAGGGGATCGTACGAAAGGCCGGTGTTCATCGCAATGGCACCATTGTCTACAAAAGTGTCCAGCTCCTTGCGTACGCTGATGATATTGGTATTTTCAGCAGAACCAAGAAAGATGTTGCCACTGCTTTCACCGCTATCGAAAAGGAATCAGCAAAAATGGGTTTGACAATAAACGAGGGCAAAACAAAGTATATGCTGTCTACAAGCAGGGGAGCGCGGCGTCTAGACTTCCACGTTTCATCCGGCAGCTATAACTTTGAAATAGCCAAGGAGTTTATATACCTTGGCACCGCCATAAACAACAATAATGATATCAGCCTGTAGATAAAGCGAAGAACAGCAATTGCTAATAGGTGCTACTACGGGCTCAGCAAGCAACTAAGTTCTAGAGCCCTTTCTCGATCGACAAAACTAGCACTCTACAAGACGCTCGTCCTACCTGTACTTCTTTATGGCGCTGAGGCATGGGTAGTTTTGCAAACTGACGCAGTTGCTCTGGGGGTAAAAAGTTCTTCGCAAAATCTGCGGTCCTCTTCGAGTCGGCGATGACTATCGCATCCGAATGAACCACGAACTGTATAAGCTCTACGAAGACATTGACGTAGTTCAGCGTATAACTGTGCAGCGACTACGCAAGCTGGGTCATGTCCATCGTATAGACGACGAAGCTTCAGAGAAAAAGGTGCTCTAAGCGAGGGTCGTTGGTGGACGACGAAGAGGGAGACCATGCCTCCGATGGATGGACCAGACCGAGGAAGCCCTAACCGCACTGGGTGTATCTGATTGGAGAAGGCGCGCGCAAAGCAGAGGCGCCTGGCGAGAGCTGCTGAGGTCGGTTGAAACCCGAACACGGGTTGTTATGACCACCTAAATAAGTAAGTAACTGTTTTATTGTTAGCTAAACTGTTAAATTATTAAGATAAAAATCTTTTTAATATTTTGTTATCTATGAACAAATAGGCAAACATTTAGTTTTTCGAAAATTCTTTTCTTGCCATTTTTCAAGGGTATAATAACCCCTATAAAAATAATTTATTCTGATGCAATATAAAAAGTACCCAACTACAAATATTCAATAACTTTTTCTCATTATGTATTCGCACAACGAAAAATATAAAGAATATGACGCATGCTGTTAACGTCTACAATGCCAATGCCAAAAATTGTGCAAAACAGCGCCGATCGATGGTGCCAAAGAACAAAAACAACAACATGCAAACGCAGAACAACTATCGATGGTTCGAAAGAACAAATACAATAACATTAAGTAGCGAGGCTGAAATTGCAAACTGAATTCGGCGAATCACAACAATCATGAAATTATTGAAGTTGTTGTAAAAGAGTGGAAAGAGTTAGGCGCTGGGCATCGCTGGTTTAAACCAGAGTTGTAAATCCCATCGCTCTTTTAGCTCTTTGAGCTCACTTACAACAACTTCAATATTTCCGTGTGTGTGTGTTGTAATTCGAGGAATTATGAGCATGGCATTGTTGTTGTTTGCTCGCGTCGGAAGCTACCCAGTCGACATTTTAGCTAGCGATACGCAAAAGAAAACATGCAAGCAGAGCTCTTACTGGCGTCAATATACCTTCCATGATCGCTGCGTTGATGAGTGCTTCTGTAAGGCCTACCTTTTTCTGTTATTTTATGTAAAAAATTTTTAAAAATATTTTGAAAAAATTATAAATGATCAGATCAATTAAAAAAAAAAATCAAATCTTAAAGAAAACACAAAAAAAAATTATTTTTTTCCGAGTTGGGACGCGAACCCAGGTCTCCGAAATCTAACACATCTAAAATGTGTTAGAAAAATTCTAAGTCTTTTCTATTATTTTTGTATGAAGAAATTTACAAAAAAATTCCAAAAAAATTTTAAATTAACAGAATAATTTGTAAAAAAATGTAGATTTTTAAAAAAATACAAAAAAAATTTGTTTTGGTCCGAGCTGGGTCGCGAACCCGCGCTCCCGAAAGCTTACTTTTATTTGTAATGATGCAAAATAAGCTGAAGTTTGTTAACATCTGAGGTGGACGAGTGGGTAAGATGCCAGACAGCCAGATGAGAGGACGCTGGTTCAAATCTGGAAATTGTCAAAAGTTTTTTATTTCTAGTTGATATTTATATTGCTTTTCTTTCTAATGTACATTCTAAAGAAGGGCTTCTAGCAGGTTTCTTTAGAGTCGCGAGAGAGGAAGGCCTAGAAAATTTTCTCGTTTCATATTAAAAAGGTTATGGGCTTGGAAACGAGCACGGAAGGGCTAAGAAATCCATATGATGGCCTGCTAGAAGCACTTCAAAGACCTGCTTTTGCCCACTGGGTAGCTATCAATATTATTGCTGATTTACATTTTTTTGTTGGTATGTTCTCGTTGCGCACACTCAAAGTAGTGGCGAGTTTTTTGTTGCAGCATTTTCAAATTTGGGCCTCGTGAGATCCTTAAAACCTATTTTTGCAATTTTTTTTTAAAAGAGACATTAGCTCAGTGTGCTCATGTTGTTGTTTTTGTTTTTAATTTCTTTCGTCGCCTCTGGTTTAAACGGCACCAGCTCAGTGAAGGGCAGTAGTATTCTTTTAAAAAGCATCTTTTTTTGCGCAACATCTGCACTTCAATGACAGTAGTTCATTTAATCGATGTTGGTATTCAGGAAAGTCTTGGTTTATAATTTCGAGCTACTTGTAAACACATTTGTTAGAATTTTTGTTTGCTACTCCTACACTTCTATCAAACTTAATTAGAAAAAGAATTAATCTTTTTTTTTGCTTCTAACATGTAAAATTTTACATAAAATATGCCAAGTAAAAGTGCAAAAATAACAAAAATACATTATTGTCAATTAAAATTTAAAACTAAATTATTCAACACAGCAGCAATACTTGCAACAATTAGGTTGAGGGTAGGTATTGTTAGAGAATTGATTGCATGTGACAAAACGTGCATTTTGTTGTTATGTTGTTGACATAATCACAACTTAATCAATAAAACTACCTCTAGAATAACCCCTTTCTTTCGAAAATTTAAAACAATGTCCGGGGTCTCCAATCAATATATGAAGCAACAGTTTTAGACACAGCTCTTATATTATACAAGAAATGTTAAAAATACTATTATAAAAATTAAAACATAAATATTAAATTTACTGCAATTTTGAATAATGAATATGTTGATATCGATGATTATGCTCACTAAAAGTGATAAATGTCACTAAAGCGGTTAAATAAAACGTAAATCTCATGTTTCAATCTTGATAATTCGTGAATCTAAAACTTTCTAAAGATTCTAAATTATTATAAAACTCATACAAAAATATGATCACTAATTGTATACTTTAGCTAACAAGAAATTACATCTTAATATTTAGAAAAAACTTTAATTTGTATGAAATTTAAAAAAAAAGTTAAGATGCTAAGAAGCCAATAAATCAGATAATTTGTAACCGATTTAAGCAAAAATAGTTCGCATGATCAATTATCATAAGGTTTTTCATTTTTTACCTATTTTAATTTTTTACACCAAAAATTTAATGAAGAAAAAACAAAAGAAAAGCTCAAAACAAAGAAAAATTCGCAATGGCTGCATTCAGCGGAAGGAACTGTTGCACAACTTTCGGGCTGCTGAATGGTATGCGCTCACAGAACATGTTCCCTGAGCGGTCGCAATCTTATGTGGCGAAAGTATTTTATGCTACTTCGATACCTGAGCGCTTTTTCAGATAGAATGCAGCCAATGTCAATATGTGCAAACAGTGTTGCAAAGCATGAAAAAAGGAGTGCAACATTAAAGGTATTTTCACAATGTTGTGTTTTACGTGTTTTTATATAAGAAACAAGTTTACGTGTGCAAAAAACGTCCTTTTAGCCTTAAAATACGTCAAACGTTATTTGGGTGCAAAATACGTCAAAAATGCGTATTTAACGTCATTCTACATAAGCGAGAAGATCAAAGAAACTTGCGGCACCGCTCAAAACTATTCTACAAAGTACTTAATTGCAATTTAGGGTGCTCGCAATTATCAAAACTACTCAATCTACTACCAACTACCTAACTACCCAAGTCAGTGTGAATACCCCTATTGTGTTGTTTCGTACAGCTAGTTTAAGAAATGTTTTTATTTTGAAATTTTTTAAAATCTTTTTTCTTTGGTTGCATCATTGAATTTTTTGTAAATGTTCACGAAATTATTTAAGAAAAAAATTAATAATATAATAATATTATTTTTTCTAAGTAAGAATTATATACAGTGATATTTTGTACAGCTTGTTTAAGGAATTTTTTGTTTTTAATTTTTAAGGCCACATTTTGGTATTTCTAAGATAGTATCACGTCATATTTTGTATAGCTAGTTAAAAAATATTTTTATTTTTGTATGATTAAAATCACATTTCAGATTTTCTTAGGAAGTATCATGTGTTCAACACATTAGTCGATTAATTGCCTACTTTAAATTTAGTGTGAGCTTTTCTGGCATTATTCTGACTTTGTCTTATATGTGAACATAATTAAATTAAATTAAATAATAATTATTTCTATAGAATTAGTTGTCAAAAATCTAACACTAAGTTTAGGGTCGACATTAAAATGACTATTGGTAAGGCCTACTGTGTTCTTTTGTACAGATAGTTTCAGAGGTTTTTATTTCAAAATTTTTTAAATCACGTAAATTTTTTTCTTAGGTAGTATCATTGTATTTTTGGATCGCGAAAATCCCGGGATTGCAAGGCCTTAACTGTCGGGACTAAGAAAATTCCGGGATCCCAGGATTGGATGCGCTATCAACTACTAATCGTATAAGTTGTTTTTTTTTTGTCCGTACACGGATGATTTTGGCAAAAGCATGTTTGCCGATGTCACTTCTTCTCAAATAACAGCTCTTTTGTCTTACGTGGATATCTATTAATACCTCAAAGGTTTTTGAACAAAAAAGTAAAACTAAATGCTTGAAGGTCTTTTATGGATGGCATTTATGGATGGAATTCAGGTCTTAGTAGCTATGGCATATCATTATAAGCTAATCCCCTCTTTTACCTCTTTTCAGAGGGTAGATACTCTTTTTTAAATAAAGCGTTATCTATCTTTGAACATTTAGGTATGTAAGTTAGTTGTATCAAAATATTGTGATATCCTTTTTCTGTATTCTTTTTTTCATGAAGCTGGAGTTTAGGAACACAGGCTTGTGATATTTTTTTCACCGAAAGTTCTACAAGATTGTAATTGTGCTTTTCGCAGTTGTTTCTTATATTCCTTTTAAGTCATTTTGTAATTAGTCGACGCATAAACAAAATTCGGTGGATTTAGCATAATTAAGGAATTTTCCAATCTCATTTTGGAGCTCTTTAAGTTCGGTCTTCAACCAGTCTCTACCTTCTCTGACGAAACTTAGAGATAGATAGATGTATCTACAATAATTTCAAAAGATGCTATATTTGACAGTAAGTTTGAGTAACAACAAAACCATTAAAACAATTCAAATGCAATGCAAATTTTACAAAACGCATATACACAATTTTACAGCCCTATTCTGGCAAATTAACAATTTTTTACCAGTATTTTGACTATTTCAATGTGTTTGTTGCAGTTTTTTGATTTCAAAACAAAATTTGAAGCTCACAAATAATAACTTGTTATATAAATTGTCAACTGCATTTCAGTTATTGACAATTTCATTCAAACATTTTGTTTTTGAGCTTAAAAATTGGTTTTGAAAAAAACAAACATATAGAAATATAAAAATACTTCTTAACAATTGTTAATTTGCCAGAATGGGGCTGTTAGTCTGGTAGAATGAAGAAAAATTTAAGTGATGAATACAAAAACTATGCATTATCCGCTAACAACATTTCTGCTGTCATAATTAATCACAATTAATCCAGAGCAAGATAAAAAATATTGGGGGTTGGAATTAATTTTAAAGGTTTTTTTTCGGTTTTTGAGCATTTATTTAGAAACAACGGTACAATGTATATTATTCAAAGTATTGTCCATCGTTAGCTACAACATTTTCCCATCTTTCTGGCAGCATATGGATTCCGCGCCGGAAGAACGATTCGTCTTTTGAGGCAATCCACGAATCGACCCATTTTTTGGTATCCTCGTAAGAAGTGAAGCGCTGCTCAGCCAAGCCGTGCGTCATCGATCTGAATAGGTTGTAGTCGGAAGGGGCTATGTCTGGGCTATAAGGCGGGTGGGGTAGCACATCCCAATTCAGCGCCTCCAACGTTTCCTTGACGGTTCTTGCAACATGTGGCCGTGCGTTGTCATGTTGAAAAACCACTTTGTCGTGTCTTTTGGCATATTCCGGCCGTTTAACCTTTAATGCTCGGCTCAATTGCATCAATTGTTGTTGGTAGCGTTCCCCAGTGATGGTTTCGTTAGGTTTTAGCAGCTCATAGTACACGACACCCTTCTGATCCCACCAAATACACAGCATAAGCTTGGCGCCATGAATATTCGGCTTGGCCCTCGATGTTGATGCATGGCCGGGTGGTCCCCACGATTTTTTTCGCTTAGGATTATCGTAATGGATCCACTTTTCACCGCCAGTGACAATACGATGCAAAAACTCTTCTTTTTATGCCGTTGAAGCAGTTGTTCGCACATGCAAAAGCGCCGTTCAACGTCTCTCGGCTTCAACTGGTACGGCACCCAATTTTCTTGCTTTTGAATCATTCCCATGGCCTTCAAGCGTTTGCCGACCGTTGATAAGTCGACTCCCAATGATTCTGACAATTCTTGAAGGGTTTGACACGGGTCTCCATCGAGCAAAGCCTCCAATTCCTCATCTTCAAACTTTTTCGGCTGGCCCGGACGCTCTTTGTCTTCCGTATCAAATCACCACTTTTAAACCGACGGAATAAGTAGAAATCGATGGAGCATAGTCCCCGTAAGCCTCAGTAAGCGTGCGTTGTGCTTCAACCGCTTTTTTCTTCAAATGGAAGCACAAAAGTAAACCTTCCCGCAAATTGCGTTTTGTTGGAACGAAAGTCGACATGTTCACAGAGAAAAAAATATATGTTGTTTACACTTCAGTGGAATGACACATACTGAAAAATGAAGCTTAGACAATGTGCTTTGAAATGAATATAGTCACAGGTGTGCCGGATGCGATCTATTGATAGTTACGCCATCTCTAGAAAACCTTTAAAACTAATTCCAACCCCCAATACACGAAAAAATATTAAATAAATTCGTTACAGTAATATTTAACGCGTTGCTTATATAAATCTGTTGACTAAGAAGAAAAAACACAGCAGCACACAGAGGATAAAATAATATTTCCGCGATAATTATCGCGTCACAATCCATTAAGTAATCATTGTTGAAAGCAAATTTTTCAAGTACTCTCTTCTTGCATATTTATTATTTTTGTAGCATTATTTCGAAAGCAAATGCTACACAAAAATATAGTTAAGCAATAAATTAAAAGTCGGTGCAGTCAGTCGGTATTGTTTGCAAGAATAATCAAGTGGAAAGAAATACAAGTGCGTTGGTGAAGGAATATGTTAGCAAGCGACAAAAAGAATGGCAATCATGGCGTCTGTGAGCCGCCACCACCAGCTTGCTAGCCAAACAAAGTCAAGCAAAAGAAAAGCGGCACAGCAAGAGATGGCGATTGTTGACAATTTCTTTTATGATTGTATTGTAATCTTTGCTGCAAGTGAATAGCTGGCCATATAGAAAATTTGTATCTACTTCATATGAGGCAAACCTGACTACAAATTGGCAAACAGCCAAAAAAATTGTTCTAGAATATGCTGAGAGCACGCGCCAAAAGTATGAGTATTAAATAACGAAAGGAAGAAAAGAAGAAAAAAATAATGCACTAATGAAATGAGTGGAAATGGGGAATTTTGGTGCAGGTGGTTCATTTAGGTAGTAAGCTATGGGACTGTTGATAAATTGATTCGCTTTCGCTTAAAATTTGTCACTTGATAGAAAATCTAAGAATTTGTTATTCGCTTAAATTTTAAGCAACTGATATATATTTCAAGAGCTATTCTTGAAAAGTTTGACCCTCAATTTTTAGGTTAGTTCAGTTGGGAGGATTACGAATGCAAAGTTATATGGGAGAAATTCAGTAAAATCCTATTTGAAATTAAAAAAAAAAAAAATTATTATTTCATCAAAACTACTTTTTTTCGCAGACTTTGTAGAAGTCTGGAAAATTTCAGAAATTCTTCCTTGAGAATAGTGCTGGAACATCAGGTCTCAAAAATTAGCCAGCACCCGAGTAAAAATATTAACGAGCGGACAGCGGTCGAACATGAGCGCGGGGCAGTACAAGGGTCGAACAAGGCCTGAAATAATCTAAAAAGCCTAGCGGTCGAAAGTTGGGTCGAACAACGGCCGAACAAGACGCAAAGTATGTTGTACGGCCGTTGTATGCCACCAAATTCAGTCAGGATCTTTTGGGCATATTTTTAAGATGTTGCTAGTGTCCGACCGAATATTCGGTTTCGGTTACGGCCAGTTTCGGCCCTTTCTGTCAGTTTCGGCTGGTTTCGGCTATTCGGCCATATTGAGGCCGAAACTAGCCGACACTTTTGGTAAACATTTCATGCATCAGTCATTTAGTTCAAATGTATAAGTTTGGTTTAATAAAAATATTTAAACGCATTGTACAAAACAAATATTAATAATTCGTCTCTAATTTGATTTATCGTGTTAACGAAAAATATTTTGGTTAATTTTATGAGTTCGATACTACCGTTTTCGATTTTATCATCTCTGTTGCAATTAATATTCAAGTTTTATAGGTATTGAAGCCAAAAATTGATAATTGTACTTGCGAACGAATTATGTGTGTGTGGAATAAAGGAAAAGAAAACGAAATATTTCTATTTTATAAAACTAAATCTTTAAAAAAACGAAAATACTTTCTTTTGTAGTTACATAAAAATGTGCATTGTAGGTGCATACTATTTTGAGTGTGTACGGAAGATATAAAGTATGCAATAATTTTGTAATAAAAAATAAAATAAAAAATTATCTTATTTATTATTATATATAGCCTCAATATAAACTTCAATATTCAAATAATAATTTTTTATATTGAAATTTTTTGTTATGTGTTTAAAAGTACTTTTGTTTCCTTTTAATAACAAAAAATGTATTTGTAAAAACTTAAATTTTCATATTAATAACCAGTTTCGGTTTCGGACGAATATTATAAAATGGCCGAATATTCGGTTCTGGTTTCGGCCAAAATTCCGGTTAAAGTCGCACACTATCTGTTAATTTTATATATTAACCCATTGGTGACAACAAATAATATATCAGACGCGATTAAAGCATTTTTCAAAAATTCCTCACAAATCCTCAGCCACTGTAAAGCTTTTGCTTCCAACAGTGTGAGAAAACCAAAAGCTGTTTCCAACAAAAAAAATTGACATTTTAATCCTTTTTGTTTACTTGTTCGCGCCTGTTAATGCAGTATTAAAAAAAGTGAAAAATGTTACTCAGGTGAGTTATTTTGTTTTATATACATCAAGAAAAAAGAAAATATAATTAAAAAAGTGCATTACGTAAAAGTTGAACACCTACGCTACGAAATGAAAATTTTCCAATTTATCATTTTTCTATTTTTTTTTTTTTTTTTTTTTTTTTATTGCTCTACTTAAAGACCCTTTATGCGTTTATGATCATACGCTTCGCCAAACCCAAATGCTTTGAATTTTTTTTTAAAAACTTCAAAGTTTTCCGTCTTATATTAATACAAATTTATGCTGAAAATTGTAAAAGCTAAACTCAACGGATTCTGATAGTGAGCATTAATGGGTTCATATTGTGGTATACAAAAATATTTTTTTTTTTTTTTGAATATAGATATAGCGGAGATAGGACCCTGTTTAAAAATGGTTGACATGATTTCTCAGCTCTGGAACCTCCGAAAAAAAAATCAAAATTCTTATTCAAAAATAAGCTACTCGCTATGTCCGGTAGTAAAATCAAGTATTTGGGCAAAAAAAAACAAAATTACCGAGTTTTAAATTTTTCATCCTTTTTTTATGTTAGGTACATTATGTTAGGCACATAATTTTACTACGAGATATAAGTACACACTAGTATTGCATATCAAATAGATTTTTCTTTTGTTGTTTTTCTAATTTTTATTAAAATATATTTTGCCAAGAATTTTGTCGCCTTCTTCATGCTGCCTCTGCCGAAGTCGGGTATTTTTCTGCATACGGTTAAGCTATTTCAAAAACAGCTGAGTTGGAACAGCTACACAAACATGCTTTATCAAATTATCGCAAAAAAATGTTATTCTCCCCTCGCAATGCCATAAAGATATCCCTATACTCAGCCACTATGATAAAAATATTTGAAAACAAAAAATTTTTAATTCTTATTTGATCTTAATCCAATCAAAAAAGCCACATTTTATTCCACAATGATCACAGGTGATATTAATTCTATTATTTTTCTATCTATTTAACAATTTTGTGTAAGCAATGTTTTTCGTAAACACTCTTTCATCGTAGTTTGTTTTACGCTGACGCGGCGGCAAGTTCATTCTGTTTAGGCTATCAGTTCGAGGAGATAGTAATTAAGAAACAGCAACAACAACAACAATGCCCAACAGCTCTGTTGAAGAGTCTGAGTCACTCTCGCATTCTACTCTTCCTCGTGTATGCTACAGCAACGATGTTCAACAGAGCTCTGTCGCTGTGCATTTTGTTGTTGTATCTCACTGCCCCATTGGGAAAAAGTTTTTTTTATATTCGCTTAGTTTTACCTAACTTAATGGCAAACATGTTAGAATAAAAATTATATTCTGGAAGTCTACTCGAAAGTAACTTTGAATCGATATAAGATGTATGTGAATACGTTCTCGTTAACACAGGTAAAATGGTACAACAAAGTTTCTGTTTGAGTATTAATACATAGATATGTACAAAAATATATGAAAATTTAAGCCCGATCGGTTGAGTAGTTTTTTCGTAATCACGTCAACGCGGTCGAAAAACGTCTCGAGAAAAAAACGTGTTCAAGTTTTTTTGCCATTGATGCCATCTGGACGCGCCTACTAAATAAGTTTCTTATACATGTTTTTCCATATTGGTGACTTAAGTAAGATATTGTACACTATTTCTAATGATACCTAGAAAATTGATTTATGGAAAAAATAGAACCAGACAGCAAACGTATGCGCAACAACAAAAACAAGCCTCACTATCAACATCAGTATCGGTTATTTAGCAAAAAAATTGTTAAGTATTAAGTTAGTAAAAAAAAAAACGTGAAAATAACCACCTTTCAGTTAGAACACTAGCTTCTGGCGAAGCAAAAAACTCGTTTCATTTCTATGGTGCATTTCGACAAACTATCGAGCACAAATGAATATTGAAATAAATAAAGAAGCAACTGGAACAGATGGCAACCTTGATAGATTTGATGGCGGTGATCTATAAATAGCCTACTGCTTTGAAATGTCATATGATTAGCAGCCATACAATTCAAAAGAATGAATTCCAAAATCTGCGCACTCATATACTAGTTTAAACAGTGTGTTGATCACAGCTTAATCACTCAAAGACTACTGAAGAGGAAAATGCAGCGATTTCCGAAACAGTCTGTATAGTCAGCTAAGTGATTGACTCTATACAGAGTTGTTGTTGTTGTTGTTGTTGTTGCCTTCTTTAAAAACTTACTTGATCTAAAGCTCACAATTTTAATTCATGTGATAATTTCATAGATCATAAAACTAATTTGCTCATTTTCATTGTAGAATAATCACTGGTTCGGTCAATGTACGTTAGCTGTACGATCCTTATACAGCCGCTGTTTGGCCAAAAAATCCTGCAAACAGCCCATAAGAGGCTTTGTTCGGCTGCTGTTTGGCCTTAGCTAAACAGTTTTAATTTTTAATCGTGCCTTGTTTTTAAGATATAGAAAAAAAAAATTAGAAAAATGTAATAATCAAGTTGGGTTTTTTTCAGTATAACCTTAACAATGGTTTATTTGCAAGAGTGCTTTAATAAAACTTAAGCTAGTGCAAAAGGCAAATCATGTGGGCAAATGGAAATTGAGCATAATCGAAAATGTAAGATGCGCCATTTGTTAGTGAAGTTTGTCCTTACCATTCTTAATTATGTTAAGACATAAGATAATGTTCGCTATATAGACAAATGTGATTGTTAATGTAACAAATCATGTATTGATTTCACTTTGGGATACTAAACAGTTCATCTGTAAATATAGTAAACATAAAAATATAACAACAGAAATTACTCCAGCTTATCCGCAGAAAAGTGCTGTTGTAGTTTTGTATTTATTTTCATATTGATAAGATAAAATTTATAGTCTGAAAAAACGTTGTTCACATCGTGAACACCTCTATTAACTCTAACAAATTGGTATTTTTAAAATGTTTACAGCACGGGCTTCACTTTTGTTTGCACAACAAAACTTTTAATAAAGATATAAGTGAATGCAGTTCAAATTTACAATTAGTACTCACACATTTAAACGGGGCGGGACGGAAGGGTGGACCCAATGCTTGGAGTTAAGTAAACGTTGAGTGTCGGTTAAGTATTTATGTAAGTGTTCAGCAAAATATTAAGCGTATGACTCACCTGAAATGAGAAATAAACAAAAAACGAAGAATAATAAAATTAGTATTTAAATATAAACAAAAATTGAGTTAATTAAAAATTTTACTAAGCAGATAATGATAACTATTTTAATTTTTATATAATAGTACGAGCAAATGTGTTTATCAAAGATAAGTAAATAAAGTTGGCATGAAAATGAAATGCCAGCCAACATTGGTGTGTAGAACGGTTCAAGAGTAAGACTCAAGATTTTAGTGGTGATAAAAAGTTATATTTTTTATTGTGGATAAATTTAATGTAGGTACTCACTCTAACTGATGGCAGAACTTTTGTTTTTGTTAACTGACAGCTGAAAAAAATGAATCAGTATACAAACGTGTTGTATTGTCATTTTGTATGGTATCGAATGGGTTGGATATTTGCTCGCTTAAATTGGCATTTAAAATCAATATTTGTCGCAAAAAGCACCACAACAACAAAGCATACATAAATGAATAAAGTCAGTCCGTGTTTTTTTTTTCTTTCTATCAACTTCATTGACAAGTTATAATTAAAAAAATTTAAGTGTCTTTAATAGCTGTGCTTTCTTCGTGTTGGACTCTAAGAGACAAAACTACTGGCAATTAAAATCGGTGATGTCTGATTGAGCAGAAAGTTTACTTTCATAATTTTTTTAAAATTAGCTTAATATATTGAAGTAAAAGCTTAACGGACAGGCATTTAAGCTATGTTTTGTGAAGAGTGCAATAAGTGGTGAAGTTGATGCTATCATTTAAGACACCAAAAAATTGTGGTTGCTATTGGTTTTTGTAACAAGTTATTTGATTAAATTTTTAAAAATTAAAGAAAAATACGAATTTATAAAATAAGTACAAACTATATCGGTTTTTTGCTTCAAAATTTTTTGCAATAATTTTATAATGGAACAAAGACCAACATTTAAAAAATATATAAAGCCTTCTTTACGAAATAACACCTTTGCTTTTTGCTTTATATAGAAATGGATGTTTTATAAGGAAGGTTTTTTTTTGACGTCTTATTTAACAGAGGCATAAAATACAAGTAGTGGGAAAGTAAAAAAATAAAGTTTTATAAAATTAAGCATGCTAAATATTAGTAATGAGAAAACGAGAACCTTAATACTGATACTGATTATACTGACCTCAAAATTTTCAATGGTTATATGAAGTAATTTAAGATTTTAATTTATTTCAGAGGATATCAAATACATTTTTTAACACAGAAGAAGAAGAATCTTATGTCCTACAATAAAACTTCTTTACAAAATAAAGCAAAAACACTGGAGGTTTGTATATTTCAAGAGAAGGTAGAGCTGGTTGTCAGCACCTCTTACCAGAGTACGTTCCAGCAGTAGTTAGAGTAGGTTTGAAGTGGGAATGGGGTTGTTTCCAACTTCAGGTTACCGTTAATGTACAGGTTCTGGTAACTTTAAAATTTTTCTACACCCCTTTTTTATGGTTTAACGCGAAATTTGCTAAATCTAGATGAGGTGCATTAAGTTAAAATACCCACACTTTGTTTATTCGAAGTCGTGAAGGTTGTGTTACTTTGGTGACGTCACTTTTATAGGGCGTGGTTTTTATCCACGAATTGTAAAGATTACATGGAATTTGTTAAGATTTCACTATTATGATGACGTCACTTTGTATGAGAGGTGGGCGGAATTTTCAGGTTTTTTTAATAAAATTCCAAAAATCTAATGAATAGTTAAGATATAAACTAATTTTCTAATTTAGAAGCCATTGCACTAATTTTGGTAGCATTTGAGGAGATTTACCGATTTCATAAATTCACTTTGTATGGGAGGTAGCCTTGATTTTCCATTCGAGTGCTACAAATTTCATACCCAAAGTGTATATTACAGTTTGTGTGCAAAATTTTAAGTCATATCATTTTTTGTGAAATTTAAAGAGATATCACCGTTTTGGTGAAATTTGGCAATTCCTTACACATAAACCTAAAACCTTTACATTTGAGTTAAAAAATTTTAGATTTTTTCCAAAATTAATTTTTTTTTTCTTTTAATAGTTATTGAGCTGGCGTCTTAACATTAGAAACCATTCAACTAATCCCAAAAAAATTCCAAACTTTCATAGATAATGATTACTTTGGTTTGGTTTTTCCGGAATGGTAATTTTTGTAACGCAGTGTACAAAAATTCTTCATAATTTTTTATTCGAAAATGATTAACTTACCAAAAAAATTTTTGTAGGATTAAAAAGTTCAGAACCATCCAATGCGTATAGTTTTTTAAGAATTTACGTAGTAATTTTTGAATAAATTCTAAATTTCTCAAAACTTTTTATAGAACAAAAAAAGCTTAGAAATAGTTAACCCTCCTCGTGTCCACTATATTTTTGCGTACGTTATGTGTCCACTGTGACGATTTTGTTAAAGCTATATTTCCCCCTATTTTTGTTCCTTTTAGAGACATCTTTTAAACCTAAATTTGATTTGGGGTTTTAGTTTTTGGTTTTAATGAAAGAATAAGAAGGTTTTGTTTAAAAATATTTGTACAGTTTTGCACAATTAATTTTGCAGTCTGAGATACAGCAACACCTCAAAAAGTTGGAGGATGATATCGTCATAGTAGGCACAGGGGGTGTTAAAGAGTGCGTGTAATTTTCTAAAAAATTGCCTATTTAGAAAATTCAAAAATAAAAGGGTTCTTCAAGTTTTTATGTAAAACTAATCTAATGTCAGATTCCGACAAACGTAAAAAACCCACTTCTTTAAAAGTTTTCAATAAAACTATCTTTCAATTTAATTCTTCTTTTTTTGTATTATTTCTTTTTACTAGAGTTCTATATTTGAACTTGCGTGAAAAAATGCAAGTTTTGTCGAATCCATTGAAAAAGGTTACACGGGCAAACAAACAAATATTCTTAACATCTTCAGCGATTTACAAAATATTAATTAACGCTATTAGATGTTTACATTTCTATATATTTATACTATTATAAAAAATTTAAATACAAATTTTTATGAAGCATTTAACTCTAAAAGTACTGGGAAGACTTCAATGAAAAAATTTTATAATATCATATTTGTGCTATAGCCTTTGTAGGGGTACTTTTCCATATATTTTTAATATGTAAAAAATATATTTCATTCAAGTGTTAAATTTTTTAAGACATCATCCCAAATGCCACGCATTGCTTAAACGTTTTAGATATATAAATGCAGTGCAGCGCTCTAAACCAAAGAGTTAATATTTCTTAGGACAACATTTCCAGGAAGTATTTGAAGCTACTTTTTAAAGAGCCTCCACTTACTTACTTATATTTAGTATTTCGAAAAGCAAATACCCGTATTAAAAGCTGTAGCACATATACGATGTTTTACAAATTTTTCATGAAAACCAGCCCAGTACTTTTGGCGTTTATTGTATGCATGAACATAGAGTTAGTTTCATACGATGTGCATGTAATTTTGTCAGTAATGCAATTTCGATTTTTCGAAAGTTAATATTTTGTTGGAAAGGCGAGGTAAATTAACCTAATAAGCTTAAAACGTTATATTTCCACTAGTAAATGCCGTTGAATATATGTTCTTATAACGATAAGAAATCACAAAATTAATATGAACAGTAAGTTTTGCAATTTTTTACGTCTTTTACCTTTTTAACTTATTTTGAAAAACATTGTTTGAGCTTTTGTTAGAACTTTCTGCAACACATGTGATTTAAAAAAATAAAATGATACCCCCTCCCCCACTTTAATTTAAATGATAATATAATGACGTACCTAAAAGTGGTTTTGGGATGATTTTTCAATACTAGGTTACTGGATTAAGGTAAAAAATTAAGGGTCCCGCTATAGGGTTAAAGTTTGCATTTCAGTTCTGTGCTTGCAAGAAAAAAAGAAATCACAAAAGTTAAGTTTTAATTTCCGTTCAACAGATGAAGGAAGAAGATACATACATCCGCTCAGATCGCATTTAAAAATATTGTCAGATAGCTTACTACCAAAAACAGCAAAAAAATAAGAATGGCGCCAAAATACACAAAAAGGCAAAAAAGTAAAATACTCGTAAACACAGCACAAATTGGCAAACAAATCACAGCGAATAAATAATAATAAAAATCAAATTTACTGTGCTTATTAAATAGCATGTGACTCGTAACGATAACTTATTAGCATGAACTAAAGACAACACTCAATATTTACGTCAACACTCACACCTACACACACATTTAGTGTTAGAAGCGTGCCTTTAGATTTATGTTCAACAGATATTAAAACCTGTTAACAAAAATAATATGAATAAAAGAAAAACAAAACAATAAAAAACAGTTAAAAGAAATCTAAAATGGAATTCAAAATTCACACGCAAAATTCCAATAAATTGGCAAAATTGGAAAAAAAAATTACTTTTTAACCTCTTGACTGCCAGGAAGTTTTCTTGTTATGTGTCTTTTTAATTTCATCATAAAAGAAAACAGTTACTTTTTAGAAAAACACTAGTTAAGAGTGAAGTTTAACTTTAACCCATTTTATACCCTCATACGATTTTTCGTACACTAAGGGCCAATTTTTCAGTGCGAGCTTAAACTCTAGTCAAATTAAACTGAGGTTAACTTACCAAAATTGGACGTTTAAGCTCGGTTTAACTAGATATTTTAGAATTTATTGACTTAAATTATCATATAATGTGTTTCTTTTTTGCCTAAACCGAGCTTAAACGTTCAATTTCGGTGAAATTAAACCTCAGTTTAATTTGACTAGAGTTAAAGCTCGCACTGAAAAATTGGCCCTAATTTTGACATCGAATTACAAATATTTGATAATATACAGTAAAATTTTCATAGGCACAAATTAAAAGGATGTTCTTTTGAGTGTAAAATGAAAGTTGCAGCCAATTCTCCCATCCCCCCTCTTTTTTTGGGACGCGTGTCAAAAAACCCTTACGAACAGACCATTTTTGGAAATTTTTTTTAAAAAGAACAAATAATTACATTTCTTCATAACATACATTAGGGCCAAGTAGTTGATGGACTGAAGTACGCCAAACACATGTCACCTGGTTTGTCGTACCGTTACCTGATACCGCCAGTTGTGGTCAAAAATGGTGTACGAAAAATCGTACGGTGGTCGCCGATGCACATTCAATGTTTCTGACATTTAGTGCCATTTTTGTGCATAAGAGTACGTAGCGACACCCCTTCGGAGTTTTCAGTTAATGTTATTGTTTGCAAAATATTTTGTTTATTGTGAACTTTTCGTCAAAAAGGTCATTTGTATTATTTTCATACAGAATAAAGTGAATGTTGTGTCATGTTTAGGCAAAATGAGTCGACGTCAGTATTTACAAGCATATGAGCTTGAAGCAATCATCGATGGATGGTCGTCGGATGAGGAAGAAATTAGCCAAATTTTGCCAAATGTCCGAGAGATACCTTTACCAGTTCATTCCATATGGTTGTGCCGGCGGATTCCCCAAAGATACTGGCCTAGGAGCACACACGGTCTTGCGTCTTTTATCCATTGTCGATTATCCAACCCGTCATGATGTATACTTTGACAATTTTTTACATCTCACTATTTGATGTGCCTGTTGTCGGAGAGGAATTTCTTTACCACAGAGACGGTCAATCGGTTGGCCGGCGTTTCTCTGAAGACCGGTGCGAAAAATTTGCCTCTATGCACAATCAATTATGCATTCGAAGAAACGAATGATATCCTCATTGCACGCTGGAACGATAACAAGGACGTCACGATTGCAACTAATCACCAATGAGTCTTTGGCTAAGGCCAGCAGAAGAAAAAGTCAACGTTGACATGCCATTGGTAATCGCTTAGTATAATCACCATATGGAAGGTGTAGACCTTCACGAGAGTGCTGTCGCCAACTATCGGGTTGCCATTCGTGGCAAGAAGTGGTAGTGGACTCTATTTGCATCGAGTCTGAACAGACATTTTTTTTTGCAGTAAGGGTAGGGTATAAAATGAGTTAAGGAATAAAAGTATAAAACAAACTTTTACTTTTAAACAAAACAGTACAAAATAAGAGTGCTTTCTCTTCGGGTTGCGTAGGAATCAAATTTTTAAAAAAAATTTCCTGTATATTTCTTTTGGAAACATTTTAAAACATGAATTTTTGTATCTAAAGCCTAGTACTCTGTTCGTTCGCGTGAAATTTCACTGGCAACATCTATTTGTTTGTTTCGTGAAATTTCTGACTTAAAGTTTGTTGCGAGAAATTATTATGGCAATTAAATTGTCGTGAAAAATGTTGCTCAGAAACATGTTGCGATAATTTCACGCAGCGGAACAGAGTACCGCTCTGACGAACATGTTGTGAAAATTATCACGCTTGTTTCGCAGCTGTCACTTTTTGTATGGAGATTTTAGTGGAATTTCATATGAAACTGAACAGAGTACTATGCTTAAAGCTGTCATTTTTGTTCTTTATTTTTTGTTATTCTTTTTTAAAGTAAACTAATTATGAATAAAAAAAATATATTTGCATCATTTGTTTGTTAACTTAACGAAATACCGTTTTAAAGTTAGTAGGGTGCAGAGGAAACCCAAATAGTTTTACGTAACAAAAAACAAGGCATGGTTTGTAGGGTTAAGTATGTATTTAAACACTTTTATTTGAAAAACTTAGTTATAAGAACTTTATTTAATAAAAGTATTGACATAAAAATACTGTGAAAACGTAAGAATTTTAATATTCTCATCGGCAATTTAATTCACATTAAAATTCTTACAAATTTGTTCGAACAAGTGTCAAACCATATCAGATTGGTCACAGCTTAATCACTCAAGACTACTGAAGAGCGAGGCTTAGCAGCCTCCGAAACAGTTCTGTTTAGTCCAGTGTTGCCAGAATGACGTTAAATACGTCTGTTTGACGTATTTTGAACCCAAATGAGGTTTGAAATTTTTTCCTGTATAAAAACACTTCAAACTCAATATTGTGAGTATGTCTTTAAAGTTGCACTAATATTTTCATGCAACACTGTTTGCACATATTAGCAGCCCTATTATGGCAGCTTAACTAAGCTCACCACATTAACAAAATAGTTAATATTAACAATTTGTTAAGGTTTCGTATTCTGCTGCACTTTTAAAAGCTCTTTTCTTTACAATTTTGTTAATGAGAAAAAGTATTGAAAAAGTATTAACAACGAATGAAATTTATGTGCTTAGAAAGAAAATTGTTTTGCAAATAAAAAAAAAATTCAAATTATAATATAATATTGAGTTTAAATACACTCTAACAAAAATGCACAAGAATTAACTACAATAATTGCTGGCAACTGATTGCCTACATTTATTGTCGTTTAATCCCATAGAGCAAAATTATAAATATTAATCGTTAAAAATGCGTGAATCCTCTCACCTACAATTATTTCTTTCGCTCTCTTGTAAAAACTCTCTTCTAAAATTATTTCTTTCAATCCTGTCTACACTTATAAAAAAAGCTAGAAATGCGTGAAGTCTCTCAAGTAAGTTTTGAACATGGCAACAACAACAACTCTGTATAGAGTCAATAACTCAGCAGAAGGCGCTACTCTTTCCTACTTCTATAGGCTTGAGTAATTAAGCTGTGACCAATCTACTGTTTAAGTTGTATATAATTTAAGACTTGTTCGAATAAACTCTTTGAAATCATGTGACGTTAAAGAAGGGGTGTTTATTTAAGGACAAGCGTAAAATACCACTGCTGGTGCGTTTTTAGGACTATCTGAGCGAGAACACGCTGAAATAGTGTGCAAGGTAGGGAAAATATACATATTTTAAGACTCTCTGAGCGAAAACACGCTGAAATAGCGTGAAAAGTAAAAAGTAGTACATATTTTAGAATTCTCTGAGCGAAAACACGCTGGAATAGCGTGAAAAGTAGAGAATATATATTTTTGTAAGGCTCTCTGAGCGAAAACACGCTAAATTAGCGTGAAAAGTAGAGAGATATACATATTTTAAGACTCTCTGAGCGAAAACACGCTCAAACAGCGTGAATAGTAGAGTAAATATACATATTTTGGAAAAAGACGCTGATTTTTAAAACAAAATTGAAAAAACTCTCTGCATAGCGTGGTTTTTTTATAAAATCGCCGATAAATGTCGTGAAAAATCACAGCATTTATTGCAGAGATTTTTCCATCAGTTCTTAGAGTGTACATTAAACTGAAAAATGGAAGAATTTTTACTGATTTTAAGTGTTGATAATGAAATCTTTCAGTGGCCGTCGCAACATTTTCAAGCGCTTGCAAAGTCAAAAGCTGCACTCGAAGCATCTGTTCATATCGCACATCTCTTCTTTCAATAGGCATATCGATTTTCACCATGCATATTGAACTTTAAAACCTTTTTAAGCTTTTATGTTAAAATGATTTTTAAGAATATTAACATTTACATAACATAACAATCTGCTTAACAAGAGCTCCTTAACTATTTCTTGTTAATGTAACAACCAGAATAGGGCTGTAGGTCTGTTCCCGTCCTTGATTCAAGTAGCTTGAAGTTGCTTGAAAGCTTTATTTTGAAGCTCGAGAGAGAGGAATAACATGTCAAATGACACTCTCTAATCTATTACAATTAATTAAAGTTAGTACGGGAACAGACCTATTGACATTGTAAACGTTGTGTGTTTCGATTGTGTTTTCCGTTTGTGTTTTCCTTTTGTTTTCAATTTTATTTCTATTTGTTCAAATTTTGTGAACTCATGCTTGGAAATGAAGAAATAAATGCAAAAATGTCAGTATTTTAAATATTATATTCTCATATATGAGCTGTTCAGAGCACAAGTGGCGTAAGTCCATTTTTTAGGGAAATTGAGTTAAGTACGTAGAAGTGAAGAGGAAAATGTAACCTATTTATGAGTACGGGCTAGAAACTCCTAGCTTACGTAATCTCTGAACAAAATGCAATACTTTGTTATTGTTCTGACAAATACCATTATTTTTTCAGAGCACAAGTGGCGTAAGTCCATTTTTGGTAGTTTTGAGAAAATTGAACGTTTAGAAAAATTCTTAAATAATTCTAAGTATGAAGAACTCAGTTTTGCTTATAAGCTTGGTCAAGAGCATAATTGGAGCTATCCATATCGTAAAAAATAAACTAAATAATACACGAAAACGATATTGCATATTAGTAAAAACATTTGGAATTGCGCCACTGAAAATTATTTTAAATTTCTCGTTTCCGTTGTAGAAATCTAATAGGAGATATTTTTCAAAAACTTTTTGATGACGAATGGCAGCATTTTTACCAAGAAGTTAGACAAAACCACCCCTTAGCGGTTATTTGCATTATTAAGGGAGATATAAAATGAATGGACTTACGCCACTTGTCATCTGAAAATTATTAAAAATTTATCTTTTCCGCTGTAAAAATGTAATGGAAATAATTTTTAGGAATTTTTTGATGAGGAATGACAGCATTTTTACATAGAAGTTGAACAAAACTACCCATAAGCGATTATCTCCATTATTAAGGGAGATATAAAATGAATGGACTTACGCCACTTGTCCTCTGAAAATTTTTAAAAATTTCTCTTTTCCGCTGTAAAAATGTAATGGAAAATATTTTTAGGAATTTTTTAATGAGAAATGACAGCATTTTTTCATAGAAGTTGGACAAAATTACCCATTAGCGATTATCTCCATTATTAAGGGAGATATAAAATGAATGGACTTACGCCACTTGTCCTCTGAAAATTTTTTAAAATTCCTCCTTTCCGCTGTAAAAATGTAATGGAAAATATTTTTATGAATTTTTTGATGAGGAATGGCAGCAATTTTACCTAAAAGTTGGACAAAACCACCCCTTAGCGATTATTTGCATTATTAAGGGAGATATAAAATGAATGGACTTACGCCACTTGTCCTCTGAAAATTTTTTAAAATTCCCCTTTTCCACTGTAAAATGTAATGGACTACATTTTTAAGAATTTTTACATAGAAGTTGGAAAAAAATTCTTACAAATATTTTCCATTACATTTTTACAGCGGAAAAGAAAAATTTTTTAAAATTTTCAGAGGACAATTGGCGTAAGTCTATTCATTTTGTATCTCCCTTAATAATGGAGATAATCGCAAATGGGTAGTTTTGTCCAACTCCTATGAAAAAATGCTGTCACTCCTCATCAAAAAATTCTTAAAAATATTTTCCATTACATTTTTACAGCGGAAAGGAGAAATTTTAAAAAATTTTCAGAGGACAAGTGGCGTAAATCCATTCATTTTATATCTCCCTTAGTAATGAAGATAATTGCTAATGGGTAGTTTTGTCAAATTTCTATGTAAAAATGCTGTTATTCCTCATCAAAAAGTTTTTGAAAAATATCTCCTATTAGATTTCTACAGCGGAAACGAGAAATATAAAATAATTTTCAGTGGCGCAATTCCAAATTTTTTTACTAATATGCAATATTCTGCACCATTTTTATGTTCTATTTAGTTTATTTTGTACGATATTGATAGCTCCATTTATGCTCTTGACCTAGCTTATACGCAAAACTGAGTTCTTTATACTTGGAATTTATTATAAGAATTTTTCTAAATGTTCAGTTTTCTCAAAACTACCAAAAATGGACTTACGCCACTTGTGCTCTGAACAGCTCATATAATGAACAACAACATATCGTTGCTGAAAATGCCAATGTGCAAATAAATTGGTTTAGAGTTTTTAATTGTATCTGATGCATTTTAATAGCAATAATATTCCCTCAAAACAAGAAAATCCATTTCAGTAAAAAAAAACCATACAATTCGATGTTAAAATCACCTATGTGATTTTTTGATTTTTTTTTTTCATGCCAAAATCGCTTTTTTGTACATTTTTTAGATTAAAAATTGCGAAAATTAGTAAATAAGCTTTAATTTTTTTTTTTTTTTTTTTTTGAGAATACGTGCAGAATAATTTTTTCATTCCACGTGAATCGGTGGTTTTTCTTCTTTCTTTTTTTTGACCCATAATTAATTTTTCTATCAAAAATTGTGGATTTTCAAAGTCAAAAAATTTCCCAAAATCGAAATGGAGACTACTTGCCTATTTATCAGAATACATTGCGCTCACTCTTCTTCAAAAAATAGAAAAAGAATCACTGATCTATCTCTATTCAAGCGAGTACAAACTCAATTTTAGTGGAAAAATGTGCACTTTGGCATCTTTGGCGATACTGAAATTTTGTGCTTGC
This sequence comes from Dichetophora obliterata, assembly GCA_963920525.1. Classification (NCBI taxonomy): domain Eukaryota; kingdom Metazoa; phylum Arthropoda; class Insecta; order Diptera; family Sciomyzidae; genus Dichetophora; species Dichetophora obliterata. Next base: position 176,488,794 of record OY986435.1, on the reverse strand, counting down.
GACTCTATAAAAGCTTTGGTAATAAAGATAATTGCAAAATTGTTTTTTGCAATGTCTTGAATAAGTAGTTTCAGTTAATTTTTCTCTTTTCATCTGGGAATTTTTTTTTTTGTTATAAGGAAACAACTGACCACTCTACCAGAAAAACGCAATTTTTGAGATTGTAAAAAAAACTATGAATGGTTTATGGTAAATGGCAGGCCGGTATAGAAAAGTTGTCCCCGATAAAATGTTCATTTAAATAAATTATGATGACGTGGCATTCCAGGAAGTGGGAATCTGCAGGTTCAAAGGACAAATTTCGTATTCGATCGAGATACCAAAGGCATACATGAAAGAACAAGCAATCAGCAAGGAGAAAATGCAAGATCTGCGCAAGATGTGCCAGTATACGATTATTCTTAGGAAATATCATACCTTGTAACTTGGAATAAAAGGATCGGCCAGATACGGAATGCTTTACCAGAGCCAGCAATGGACGAAAAAACGGATATGGAGTCATCAGAAGGAGCGCCCAAATCCGAGTAGTCATGGTAGAAATTACTAATTGCGGAGCAACACAAATAGTCAAAGACTCACAATAAAACCGTGATAATCAGAAGGAGCGACCATATCCGAGCGCCCAAATCCACACATTATGGCAGTAAATTCATATTAATTTTTGGAAAAGCATTAGTACGTTGGAAAAAAATGGACTTAATTTAAAACATTTATTGTGAAAAGATTATAATACAAAGAGACAAAAAATTTTTACATAAATAACACTGTGCAACACATTTTTCTAACGGAAAAGCGGATAACACAGGATGACAGTACTAGTGTATAGTAAGAAAACCCTAAAAGGCATTTGCAAAGTTAGCTCGCTTTTAAAAGATATATGCATTAAAAGTTTGCTTCTTGCAGAGTATTTTTTAAAAATAAAGTGCTCATTAAGGCGTATCGAATTGCAATTTTTTTTTAATTTCACATTCCAAGAGGTCTCAAAAGTTGCATGTTGGTCAAGATCTACAAAAAAAAAATAAAGAGAAAAAAAAGGATGTATTCCTCTTACACAAGGACAAAGTCGTTTTTTGATAAAAATAGTAAAAAATAGTGATCTACAAATGCTTTGATTTTTATAAGAAAAACTACATATGTCTTAAAGTAAAATGAAATACAGACTTTAACTAAGAATATCTCGCCAAACAGGATGCAAATCTCGATTTCTACCCTCATTGTGCTATATGAGAGATACTCGAATCCAAAGGTACACTCGAACACGATTGTCTAAGTGTTGGTGTTATTGATTGAAGTGTTTGCGTTTTCTTTAAACTTGGCGAATTAAATATTTGCATGTTTTTCGCAAATGCATTTTCTTGTTTTCGAGAAATGTATTTTGAATGCAATTTTATAAGTTTTTCAAAAAAATTAAGATAAAGTCTTATATATTTTTGGCATACAAAGTGGTACCGAAGATAATTTTGTGAATTTGGATTCCTAAAATATTTCTGAACGAAATACTATCTGAAAGTATTTTTTGTAAAACACCAGGTTAAGACCACGATTCTTTTTTGTGTTTCGATTTTTAAAAAAAAAATTTCTGCCTAGTATGAAATTTACTATTTCGTCAAAACACCGTTGATGAGTATCAACTGATTTAACAATTGCTTTTATGATGTGTTTTAAAAAAAAATAATAGCCTTAACGGAGATATCTGAAGAATTCAAAAAGCGAAAATTATTTTCGGTACCACTTCTGATGCTTCAGATATAAAGCCTTATATTAGTTTTTTTCAAAAAGTTGAAAAATTGCGTTCAAGTATGCTTTTCTCAAAAAAATAGTAAATGAATAGGCCAAAAAATATGCAAATTTTAAATACACAAATATAAAGAAAACGTAAATACTTTAATAAATACCCCTAAAATTAACACAATCAGATAACAATCAAAAGTTCTGTGCTATTTCGAGTCTAATTCGAATATCATTCACACAGGACAATATGAGTAAAAATAAAGAGTGGCATCTTGTTTGGCGAGATATTGTTAGTTAAAGTCTATATTTACTTTTGCTTTAAGACATATGTAGTTTTTCTTACAAAAATCAAAGCATTTAAAGATCGTTCATTTTTACTTTTTTTCTCAAAAAACAACTTTGTCCTTGTGTAAGAGGAATACATCCTTTTTTTCTTAAAATTGAATTGAGAATTAGGAGATTTTGACCACCCTATGGAATTTTGGAGACCTCTTAGAATGAGAAATTAAAAAAAGAATTTTAAATTCGATACGCCCTTATGAGCACTTCATTTTTAAAAAATAATCTGCAAGAAGCAAACTTTCAATGCCTATATCTTTTAAACGCGAGTTTACTTTGCAATACCCTTTTAGGGTTTTGTTGGTCTAGATCAGTACCATCGATCTGTGTTGGTCGCTTTTTCGTTAGATTCCATGACCCTTGAATTGTCGCATAGTGTAATACACAAAAACATATTCGAAAATTTTTTTGTTTTTGTTTGTAAATGCATTTTTTTTCTCGCTAGGTGGCGCCGAAAAAAAGAACCGTTTCCTGGGTTCAAATATGTTGGTCCCAATTTATAGGGATGAAAAATTAGAAAACTAAAATGCAAAAACAAAAATTTTAAAAGTTTTTTAATTTGTTATTAAAAGTAATCGAAGTTTTTTTACTTCAAGCAAATTGAAAATTATTTCTATAAATTTGCAAATAAAACATGAGTCAATTAAACTTATCTACATATTTGGTATGGATATATTGCTACTTCGTATTTTTATTTTTTTTTTTTTTGTGAGATACCTCTATCATTTGATACCCATGCTGGCATGTTTGGAAGGTTCTAAGTATTTTAATAAATTTTTTACGCAAATACATGTATTGAAACCTGTTCAAAAGAGGGATACTTGAACCTTTTTAAAACTCCTTTTAAAATTCCTTTTACAAAATAAACCTGACATTTTAGAGTAAAAGTGAGAACGCAGTTTTACTATCCATTCCCTCTACACCCAAAAAATATTTAGGATAAAATTACGAATACAATTTTTGTAGAAATAAAAACAGAGGCTATTCGTAGAATGTACAAATGTTTTGTATATACTAGTACAAACGTTTGCAGTGTTGGCCGCATGAAAAAAATTTTTGAATTCGTAACTTTGTACATTCTACAAACGCTAGTTTGTAAAAATCTATAATGTATAAATTTGTGAACTGAACGAACATTGTTTGATAATATACAAAGCGGTGGCAGCAGCGTTCGTATCTTTGTAGATGAAACGAATACGTTTGTAAAATATACAAATATTTTTTTTGTACAATGTACAAACGGTCATTTGTATTATTCACAAAGTCGTTCGTAGGCTGAAAAGAACAAACAGCTTTGTATAATATAATAATTGTTTTGTACATAGTACGAAGCTTTTTTTTTTGGTGTAGTTTGTGTCGTGTGTGAGATGTGTTGTCGCACGGTGTAATAGGCTAGATCAGTCCCAGTGGGCATGCTAGTAGTGCTCTTATTGGCGTTAATATACCTTCCATGCTCGCTGTATTGATGAGTGCTTCTGTAAGGCCTTCCTTAAGAAGGTTTGGAGTCTTTTCATATTATTTTTTTGTATGAAAAAATTTTTTAAAAAATTTAGAAAAAAATATAAACGATCAGACCAATTAAAAAAAATTTTAACTTTTATTTACAAATTCTAAGTCTTTTTTTATTATTTTTGTATGAAGAAATTTTACAAAGAAATTCCAAAAAAACTTTAAATGAACAGAAAAATTTGTAAAAAAATTTAGATTTAAAAAAAATACAAAAAACATTTGTTTTTGTTTTTGGTCGGAGCTGGGTCTCGAACCCGCGCTCCCGAACGCTTACTTTCATTTGTAATGATGCAAAATAAGCTGAAGTTCGTTAAGAACTGCGGTAGACAAGTGGATAAGATGCCGGGCTGCCACATGATAGGACGTTGGTTGGATAGGAAGTTGATATTTATATTGCTTTTCTTTTTAATATATATTTTCAAGAAGGGCTCCTAGCAGGCTTCTAGAAATTGTTGTGCAAGACACAAATTGTGCAAGTATTAAGCAATAATTGCATTATTATAAAAAAACTATTTTTAGTATTTTATTATTATAAAGAAACAAAAATGGGAAGCCTTTTTAAATTCTATCAATTTGTGAATATTTACATTGCAATGAGTCCTGAATAAATTTTTCAATGTATTCTTTCTCTAGTTTCAGAACTAACGCAGTACGTTATTCATTTTTCACAAACGAATATTGAGGTTCCATATTTCTATAGTGCCTTTAAAAAACATATATTCCATTGTGCCACTGTGGGTTGGCAAGCCAAGCATTGTGGCAGTCCTTAAAAATGTTCTGCAAATAAAAAATCATATTTATATTCCGATATAATTTTTTACAGTGAATAAGCTGATCAAGCGGCGTTAACCTATTCGTTTGAAGTCTCAGCGCCGTACGTGTGACCGTGTCGGTGTAATGTTCGAGTTTGAATTCGAACTCGAGTTCGCGAACTATGAAATGGGGACGACTGGTCTAGATGCTTCAAATTTGACATTTCCCTCAATCTTTAAACAATTTAACTGAAAATTAGTTTGTGAGAGGCGGAATATTAAAATCTTTTTATGTATAAAAATGTTGGGGGATATAATGTCCACGGCCATAATGTCCAAAAGAAAACGGACAGAAGGTCCATGGACATTATATCCGCTCCAATATCCATTTTCTTTTTCTTAATGATTGGCCCTTGTACGGAATTTGGTTTTGAAATTCCGTACAAGGGCAAATCATTTTATGGCCAAAATGTCCATCCCGAATAAAACATAATGTCCATGCTAATGTCTGCATACTTGGTAGACATAACGTCCATGGACATTATGTTTTATTCGGGATTATGTCTTACACAGGCCGGAATTACACTATATTTTATTCGCTTGCCTACAAAAAACGGTATTTTGGCCCCGGATCGCGAATTCGAGGGTATGTTCGAAAAACCAAGTATGCAGTTCTTTTATGCTCCACTAGACCTTCAACCTCCACCATGTTTTCAGCCACTTTACATTGTCCTACTGTGTGTTATGACATGTCAAAATTTCCGTTTGATAGAATGTGACATGGTGTAAAAAAGGGAAACAAAATGTGTTTGAATTTGTTTGGATTTTTTGGCATGTCGTAATACATTTGATATTTTAGGTTTGTTTCTAATTTCATTACACAATCTATCCAACCGCAGATGCATTTTACTATAAACTTACTTGGAATTTATTATTTAAGTCGGACAATTTTAAACTCGTAAATGGAATGGCAAAAGGAAGCGGTTCTACAGCTTATTAAACTTTCGAGAGGCTTTGAATGTGTCTACAACAGATTAATTACAAACATTTTCAAATTTTAGTGTATTGTAAAATATAAAAGTCTGATGTGACTCTGTGAGTTGTGTAAAAGGGAAAAATTGATTTCATCATACAAAAATTAAAATTGGCAGAATGATGAAATTCGATTACACTTTCTATTTCACATGTTGAGCACACAGTAGGACAATGTAAAGTGGATTTAAATAAGTTGAACTTATTGTTGTTTTGTGTTTTATTAAATACGGTTTTGTTTTACATGTAGTTTTTTATTGGTAGCATTAGTAAAAAAATATGCAATTTTCTTTATGCGTTTCTTTTTAGTGTTTTTTCGAAAATATTTTAAAATTACGTATTTTGACGTATTTTGAATCGTTTTCTGCTCACAAAAATATGGCAACACTGGTCTAGTCTGCTGTGTGATTGATTCTATACAGAGTAGTAGTTTTTTTTTGTCGTTGTTGTTGTTTTTGTTTTTGCTGCATTCTTCAAACATACTTGATCTAAAAAGCTCATAATTAAAATCATGTATTAATTCAAAGAATAGATCACAATTAATTATCTAAATCAAATAAAGCAACTCATTAAGTTGTTGTTTCAAATGTTGCCGTAAGAACGGGTAAATATCATAACCATATTTAGTTAATGATCGCTTCTTGTGTCAAACTAAAAATGCGATATTATTCTGGGTACAAAAAAAATTGCTTTCTTAAAATATTATAGTAGACTTAAAATACGTTTTAAACCAAAAAATTGGTAATAAAAAAAATTTCAGTGGGCAGCTAAATGTCAAATGCGTAAAATATGAAGTCAATTTTTGAAAGAGCTTTCAGATAATTCTCGTTTTTTCATTTACTCGCCTTTTTTGATAGAATCTTTCATTAAAGTTTTTTTAAATTTGTTGTATTTGCAAGTTGATCTCACATATATCTTATTAAGTTTTTTATGGCTAAATGAAATTTTAATAAAAAAAAACTCTTAACTACTCCGAGTTCATTAAAAGTTGACTGCTGTGAAATGTATTCGAACTTTTTTCATGTGGTCTTCAAAATAATCTTTAATTTCAGCCAATGACACTAGTGCTATAGGGTTAGCACTCTATATCTATTAGCTATCTGGTAAAAAGCAAGCATGACGGAAACAACGGCATTGTTTGCTATGTGTTAATGACATTCAACTCTTAAGACTTAATATTGACTAATGATACTAGCATGCTTAGCAGTAAAAACCTATTGCATCCGAACTCCATTTCTCCATTTATTTGCCTCTTTCTATAGCTTGTGTGTGCCTACTTCAGTTCATCCACGCTTTACAGATCCGCTACAGATTTCATTAACATACGCTCGCTCGCTCGCTTACAGCGGCATCCTCCAGATAAATAGATATACCCAGTTAAAGTCACATTTATCTCATTTAATGACTTGTGTTGTTGTGCAAACATTTTTTATACAAAAAAAGAAAAATAACTACAAGCTAAAAACTCACAAACTAGAACCGAACAACAAACCAATTCGCACACAAGTCGTATATATTTATGTCTGTTCTGTGATTGTGAAAAGTAAATAAAAACAAAATCTAACCAAGCAAATCAAGGCAAAGAAAAGCAAAGCAGCAGGATGCAGATGCAGGTACACAATTTTATAGATAACTAGATACTAGATAGTAGATGATTTTGCTTGGTTTTTGCTCAAACCTGGATTGTTGCATTCAATTGACAAATTTGTCTTCTTTTTTTTCTGATTTCTTTATTTCCTCTGATATGTTTAAAGTTTTGACAAATGTGGTTTATATCTGTTGTTACTCTGATGTGGTATAAAGAACAGATTTCTATTTTTTTATTTTTTTTCAGTTAGCTGCTTGGCTGGCTAGCAGCATGTTTGTCAGTTTGTCGGTTTGTTTTGGGTTTTCTACAACTAAGCCTATACTATGTATGTAGTTATTTTTATATCTTTATAAATTTGCCGTAATGTTCACGCGATTTTGTTGGCAATAAATTATGCAAAGTTGCTGTTAGCTGGTTGTGAATTGGTGCAGAGCAGCAGCAGCTGCAGCGGACGTTGGAAATTGTGAAAATCTATCCAAACTACATAATAACTACAATAAGTATAGAAATTTCGAATTTCTTTTGAATTGGTATTTAAATAAAATTTTCTTTTTCTTTCAACCTTGTCGATTGCATCTTGTAGATATGCGGATATAAAAAATAGCAAGCCAAGTTGTACTCGTATTACTTGTAGTGGAAGAAATTTATGATATTTTGTGGTAAGAGTAAAAAAAAAGACTGAAGTCCATTAAAGGATTAAAAAAATGTTATTTTAAAGATCTACATATGTATATGCTATTTCTTTATACATATAACTTTTTTCTTGTTTGGTCCTTTTTTGTCACAAATAAAAGTACATTTTATATTCTTTATCTTATGACTGTGCTATTTATTTGTTTTCTTTATTCTTGACTTTTTTTTAAATGCCTTTTTGTTGCTTTATTTGTTTTGTTTTATTAATTTCTTGATTGACTTCGTCATTAACTTAATTTAAAGGTTTTTATTAATGCAATTATTGCGGCTATAAAATCGTTAAATTATTGTTCTTCTGTTTGTGTTGTAGATCTACATTCAAGTAGATTTAATCTGTTTTTTTGTCTTGTATGATTAAAACATTTTAAAACTATACGCCACAACTTATCAAAATATTTTATTCTACAAATTTTGACGAAATACTAATAAAGACAATTAAATAATTTTTAATCTTGCAAAATAATCAAAATCTGACAGTAGATAAAAAGGGGTACATTAATTTGGTCAGAACGTTTATAAGTTTGATGAAACGGGGCAATGCAGGCATATTTGGTGAGATATATTAATGATCAGTGTCGGTAAATTCATTATCAGTCAAATAAGCTGTGCCTGTATTTCAAGGCACATGATTATTACGGCGTCTCACGCTCTATAGAAAAAAAAACTTTGTTCGGCACAAATACTCAAAATAATTAGCCATCCGTGAGCTGGAATGGTTTTAAATAGCCTTTAAAAATCGAGTTTTTTGTAAAAATATTGGCTAGTGTAATAATTGTAAAAAAATTAACTGTCAGAAATTATAGGCCAGAAATAGCTCCTTTAATCTGCATCAAAAAATTATAAATGTTTGCAATCAGATTAAAAATAAAAATTTTTTATTTTATTTCCATTGAAAAACTTTCAAAATTCAAATAAATTCATTAATTTTTTTTTTTTTATTTTTTACAATATTTTTTCAGTAGGTGTTTATTTTAAAATTAATAGTAGAGTTTTAATATAAATCAATTTATTGTAAGCAATTCTGAATCAATGCGAGTACTCAAAACCTTTCCAACCATATCTTGAAAGGGTGGATCGCATTAGAAATAATAAAGTTTTCTTAATTTTAGTGAAACTGAGTTAAAAAAAATGCATGAAAAACAGCATTATCTTTAATCCGAATGCCAAATTTTTATTTTTTGATGCAGATTGGAAGAGCTGTTTTCAGGCTGCAATTTCTGAGAGTTTATTTTTTACAACTATTACAAAATCCAAAATGGTTATAAAAAACCTCGATTTTTGAGGTCATTTCAAACCATTCCAGCTCACGGATGGCTAACGCTAGAGTCAAAATATTTGGAGAGTCATCATAACATAAACCAAGGATTATCTCAAGCAATTGTGCCGAACAACTTTTTTCGTGAGGCGCCTTAATCAAGTTTGAAACTTAGCAAAACACAAGCCACTTTTTGATATTATCGTCGAACGTAAAAGTACTATGGTACTAAGTCGAGTGAAGACAGTGCTTAATTTATTATTTTTGTTTCAAAAATTAAGTTTCCAAACTAAGCGGAGAAGCTATGAAGTCAGTACAGAGATATCTATATAAAATCTATGTACTGCATCTTGTATGGGTGCACAGTAAAAAATATGAGCATAAATATTATTCTATTTGGTATACATATAAATCCAAACCAAAAATGTTTTAAAAGTTATACCATCAAATATTATAAATTTTTCCAGATCATTTTTGTCGTCAGACCAATCGAAACCACTATTTTTTTAAATTTCCCAATATCGTTGAATGTTTTACTTTCGAACCCGAATTTTAATTTACACATGCATGAATTTTTAAATTATATTTGTTTTATTATTTTATAATATGGAGTAGTATAAAATTTATAAATTATTTGGAATAAATAAAGTTTATACCGCACAAATATTATAAAAAATATAAAATTTACCCTCAAATTTTTTACTGTGTACGCAACGAGAACTATATGTACTGGGTAATGGGGGCTTGTACTGGTTACATATCAATATATTCACTTAGTAAAATGAATGACAATTGTATTCAATAACTACATAGAATTATGTGTTGAATACATTTCAGACTTAAATAAATACAAGCAACGTGTACTGAATCAATATTTCTTGTAATGTTTTTCAAGAAATGTAATCAATATCCCGAAGGATTTTGGCCAATCCCGGGATTCCAGAATTTTTCGGGATCCCGAAATGCCAAAATTTTAATATAATGGCATGTAGCTGTATTGAAAGCAGTAGCTTTTTCTCTTAATTCCTGCGTTTTGGCAAAAGGAATTACATATTTTTTACGTTTTTTTATTTTTGAAATAGAAATCCAAACGTTGTCCCTATTCATATTTAAAATATTAAAAACAATCAAAAGTTTTCAAGACAACACTAAGACGAAATCATAATTACTAATGCAGACAAGGGTTACAAAACAGTTGTAATGTGCAAAGAAAAATATAAGGAAAAAAGTTCAACAATAATTGAAAGATAAAGTCGAATTCTGAAATCCCATTTTGTATTTGTAGGGGAAACACTAGTATCAGAAAATAATTAAAAATAAACATCACCTGATTAAACCAGATCGAAAAAATATTATATTAAAAAATAGCAATATAGTACGATTTTTCTAATAAAAAATCATAACCTTTATGGTCCTTAATAAAAGATATTTGCTAAGTTTTTTAATATTTAAATTAAGTAATAAGTTTATTTAATAAAAAGTGTTATAATTTTTATATTTCAGAAAAATTCAACATTTATTTCAGAATGGAAACAAAAATATTTAAAAACATTAAATAATATTTCACTTTACAAACAAAAAACAAATAAAAAAACAAAAGAAAACAAAATTTTTTATCCAAATTAATTATTGAGCTGTTTGTAAAAAGTATGATGTGAATAAAATATTTCTTTTATAGTAGAAAAAATTAAAGTATATGGGCAAAACCAAAGAAAAGTTTACCGTGACCAAAAAATTATAACTTATTAAAAACGTATTATTTTATATGTCATATAAGAGAAACATTTTAATTTTATTAATTTAAGCAATTTATGCATAAATTCATTAACCATGATGATCAAATCTTCTGCACTGTTTCACAAATGTAGTTTCCTTTTTCGTAAATGTTTAGTAAATGTTTCGTAAGCTTTTTGTTTTAGTAAAAATGGAAGATATTGGCTAAAGATAATGAAAAAATGGTTGAGGAAAGGAAATAAAAATACATTAAATATGTTTTTTAATTACCAATTTTCATAATTACTTAACTTTCTCATTACTTACACATTTTATTACCGACACATAACGTCCGAACAAATAAAATTCTTAACTGTGACTTTAAAAATACGATATTTGAAATGATGTTGGCCCTTTTTCAAACTTATTAAATTTACAATTTTTTCTAATAAACTTTCGAGGTGCGATCGACAATATCGCAGAAATATTCTAAGTTCGAGTGTTAGTCTCACAAGAACTTGATTTTTAAGTAATGTTTGTATGCACGAAAAAAAGAACAAATTTCAGATAAACTGCGGTAAGATACAGGATGCTATAATTGTTATTAATTACACTCATGAAGAACTATTTAACCAGATGCATCTTAATTGAAAAACTGTTAATAAAATTTGCGAAATTTATAAAAAATTAATCGAATGTGACGTCCGAACGCTAGGATTTACTAATATGTATATAGGATATAGGATTTACTAATAATAAAGCTATTGCTACCTTCGAAATTCCATGAAAGTTGAACAGCCTAGTAAACAAAGGCTTTTAAGATCACAACCAAAACAAACTAAAAAATAGACTTTCCAAGTGTATTGAGAGATAAAAAAAGAGCTGTGTAATTTCATTTATAAAAAAACGTTCACATAGCAGTTGCATTTAGTTTCTGAAAATTTTTATATTTTCTAGTGAATAAAATCCCGGGATCTTGGGTTTGGAATTCCAGGATTCCGGGACTAGAAATTGGTTCGGGATCCCGAAATTCAAAGCCCTACTCAGTACAAGTGGCACTTGTATTCAATACATAAAATATGGACTCCTTACACACAAGAAACATGTATTTTACACATAAAATATGGACTCAATACACGTCTCACTTGCACATGGGCTTACAATCTTGCTGTTTTATGTCATTCGTTTCTTGGTTTGAAAAGAAGCAACACATGTGTGAGCGATGCATATAAATATAAGCGAAATTAAAAACGTGTTAAATTAAAGTAAAAGAAACCAATCAGCAAGCCCAAGTACGAATTGTAAATGTACTAAGGTAAGTATTAGTAGATTAGGTGCATTTTAATTCCTGTTCATTTTCATATTTGTTCATGTTTAAGAACATTTCAAATTTTTCACTTTTGTGCTCTTAACCATTGTTATATATCCAGTTTAAGAAAGAACTGGGTTATTGATGTTGCTGTGCTTCACGCATTTAGCACTATAAGCAAACACAATCTGCAGCTTCGTGCGAGATTCTAGCAACTTTCATATAACGTTATAAAAATTTCAAAGATTTCTCGAAATATTGAAATCAGACCTAAGCTTATCGACAAAGATATATAATTTAAAGTAACAAATTTAATAGAAATTACCCATCAATGTAATCTTTATGTTTTTTATAGGTGCTATTGATATGTTTTTCTAAGAGTTCCATGTGCTAAATATGAAATATCTAAATGACTGCCGCAATATTTTTACGTTCATTGAGATATGGTTTTACAAGCCTCTCTTTATTGCTACCAATAATGGACGAAACAAAATCGTCAATGTTGCTATTGACAATTTTATTGCAACTCTGCTGCAAATGATATCAAAACCGACATAGCGTGGTTTTTATATTTTTATTTACAAATATATATTGTATAGCATCCGGAAAATAAATATTTAAGCTTTTATTTATATGTCTTGTTTTTTTAGTCTCTTTTTCTCAAGCATTTGTCGTTTTTAGAACAAAAGATATTTTTCAAATTAGATGTACATTAGACCGTATCACCTTGTATGGAAAAAAATAAACCTATTTTGACACCTACTCAATCGCTAGACATTTAAGATGGTGCCTATGGTGCTATTTTGATTTTTTCGTTATATCTTTGGTGTTTTTCATTCGATCCGGAAAAAAATTTATGTGTGTGCTTGTTGATGTAATGCAAATAAATTTGTATTTTTTTTTTCCTCAAATGTTTTTTTTAGACTTATTGCACAATCTATCTCAGTTCCTACTATGTCATCATGTTCCAAAAATACATACCAAAAAACGAAAGCTTACAAAAAATCATTATAACCATGGGAACAAATGAAATCGAAAAAATGCATTTTAGAAGCACTTCCGACTGATTATATGCAAAGAATAACACTTTAATATCATAAAAAATTGTTTTTTAATCTTCCAAATCTTTTCGAGATTCAAGGTTGCTGTAGCGCTCGCAACTATCAAGCTTCGCGAAAATGTGCCCCAAACGATTTTCGTCAGTGACTGCTGTAGCTGACTGGTGCACAATTTGAACGAAACGCTCCGTGTTTTGCGAGTGGCAAAGATAATCTGTTGAAAATATAACATGAAATATACGATTTAGATTTTAAAGTTAAATACGCATAGATTAATTTATTATACAAGTATGAAAGTGTATTGCAGTGCGTACCTGGAATTTTAATCAATTGATCAGAATATTGCATATCAGACAGTTGGTCTTGGGTGTGAAATTGAAGGCATGGTGGCTCAGTGATCTCAAATTGTGTCCAATCAATCATTTCGGTGTAAATGTTGCTGCTGTAGTTGATGTAGGGTTGGTGCTTGGGCCCACGAAATTGCCGAATTCGACCTGGCGCGTTTAAACGTGCTTGCAAAATTTTGCTGTATCCATCTGCACGCACCGTTGCATCCGGATCAGTTATCATAGAAAGTAATATATTTTCATGGTGAAAATAATAGGCATTGCTTTCGATGGTTGGTTTGATGGCTAACTGAACGTAGTTCGGCAAATCGCGTATCCATGAAATGTACTTAAAGACATTGCGGCTGCCATGAATGGCAAGTGGCTGGCTTTTGACTAAAAACCAGAATGGCGCATACACTCTGACCACGAACATAGCAAGATCTCTTAATTTCTGGGACGGCTGCGCTTGCGTTACGTACCAGCGCAAGATGCGAGATGCTGTTGTAAGCCATCGCGCTGTACTGGTAGCACCGGGCTGTTCGCTGGCTAAATTCTTACCACAGTGGCCACTATCAACCGCAAGAGCCATGCGGTATAAGTAACTTTGATCGCTTCGTATTAGCCACGTATCAATGTTTGAAGGCATTTCACCCATTGATATTGGCTCGAAATTCGGTAGCAGCTAAGAAAAAACATAAACAAAGCATAAATAAAAATTATACAAACAGAATGTTATTGAAATTCAATTTCAAACATACAGGAAAATCCATGCAGCAATTTATTCCAACACCGATATCTCCTGGCCACAGCCCAGGACCCTTCTGTTTTCCAAGCCATGTTCTAAGCAGAGCAGTAAATGGCAGCTCGTTGAAATGGAACAGACAGATGAACCATTGCAATGGTCTGCGCAAATACGATTCCAAATACGTTATAGCACCCCCTTTGTAGCCACTGTTTGTGACTGTGCCATCACAACTGATCGCTACTAAATTGTCTAAATTGTAATTGTTTTTTTGCAAAAAATCCACAATTGCAGTTTGGATACCTCTTGCGGAACCTTCCGAAGGTGTAGCGTATCCGATAAATTTTGAATTTGGTTCTTTCAAAATTGTGATGTGCTCTTCAATTTCTATGACATTGCACGTCTTTAGAGTTCGCTCTTTTTTTCCATCGAATGAGATGCACGTTAGTAACTCATGGCATTGTGCGGCTGTTTTCGCTTCCTTTCGGAACTTTTGCCTTTCACGGAAAACTTTATTTTTATCTATAACGATGTCTTCAAGTATCTTCAGCATTTGTTCTCGTACGTCAGCGGATACCGACTCCTTTGTAGCAATAGCATCTTGTAAGTCCTTGATAAGCATCGAGGCGTGCAAAGCACCATGGCGGTTTGATGTATCGCTCCGATCTAGTGCAGAAGAAAAATACCTCAAGCGGATGTCGGATACTTTCAATTGAACGGCTACCATCGGTGTATCTGCGTCCTCCAACTGACTACTTTCAAATTCGTAGTCCTCTTCACTGTCGGGTGTCGGAGCATACTCAGTTGCACTGCATGCAGCTGTAGCACCTATGTCTGTAGTGAATACACTCGCGGAGACATCATCATCACCCGCATCCGGCAATAAACGCAAACGAGCACCACATTAGTCAATAAAAAAACCTTACACATTTTCTGGTATTTTGTGTTCATCGGCACACACGCACGGAAAATCATTTTCAATGGAGCACTTACATTGCGAAATACGGAAAAGGGTATCCCAATCGTTCGCATGGAACATCCGAGGGTTCTTTGTTTGAAAAGACGATTTCATAAGCAAGTCTGTAATCATTTTACGATTATATGTTCTGGACACTATTGGAATTTTTGCGTAACGCCACAATTTGGACACTTCTTCGAACACTTTTTCGGTGAATGCACTGCGTTTGATTTTTGAATCTTGCTGTAAAAACAACGCGTATTCCACATTTCTTTTTGTTGGCAACTTTGTTTTGTCAAGGTCGTGCATTTGGAAATTCATTTTGCTAAAACGTGATTTTTTTCTGTTCACAATGTACGCGAATGAAAATTTGATATAAATTATTATTATAAGAAATAATAATATTGACAGTTTGAGCAAAGGCTAAAAAGATCTTTGAACTGGGAATTTCGAACAAAATAAAAAAAAACGTGCCAAAAGAAGTCTTTGAACAGCGGCGATTTGTGCTTTTGCACACTAAGTACACGCACAGAAATAAAACGTTTGGAGGCCTTTTACAGCATAAGAATTAAGTTTGCAGCGTTTGACAAAGTGTTTTGGAAACTTAAAATTGTTTGCGGTAAATTTTATTTGTTCTTGGTAAAGCTAAATTTAATTGCATTACACAAACATAAGCTTTTTCGTGCTCGATAAATGAGTTTTTTCGTTTGCTTATAATGAAATTAATTTTGTATATCTCTCAAAATAACGAGTGTCCGCTCAAAAATACGAAGGCTCGATCAAAATGCCGACAACGATGTCTTCCACAAATCCTATTATTTGAAATAATACCTAAGCAACAAAATTCGTATAGCCTGTTTGGCTCAGAGGTAAAGCATCTGCTTGGCAGCCATAAGCTCCCGTGTTCGAACCCCGCTCTGGCCACGGTATGTTTTTAAAAATTTCTTTTTTTTTTATTAAACGTTTTCGTTACATATTTCATTGCATATTTCTATTTATAGGTTGCCCGTAAGTACATGCCGCAAACAAAGTTCAGTTGACTAATTTTTCGTTTCATTTATTGATATTAAAGTGTTATTCTTTGCATATAATTGGTCGGAAGTGCTTCTAAAATGCATTTTTTCGATTTCATTTGTTCCCATGGTTATAATGATTTTTTGTAAGCTTTCGTTTTTTGGTATTTTTGGAACATGATGACATAGTAGGAACTGAGATAGATTGTGCAATAAGTCTAAAAAAAAAACATTTGAGGAAAAAAAATGCAAATTTATTTGCATTACATCAACAAGCACACACATAAATTTTTTTCCGGATCGAATGAAAAACACCAAAGATATAACGAAAAAATCAAAATAGCACCATAGGGACCACTTAAAAAAAAAAAATTTTTTTTTTGAAAATGTCTTTTGAATGTCTAGCGATTGAGTCGGTGTCAAAAAGAGGTTAGTTTTGATGATACGCTCTAATGTACATCCCAATCAGACTATTGGATCTGGTACAAACCAGTAAAAAAGCAGAGTAGAAATGAGTTAATCTATTACATTCTCAAACAAAGGAAAGATTGAGGATTTGGTGGAATCTTACCCCTTCCTTTATAAATTTATTAATTGCATTTGATTGAGAGGGTGATTCAGGCATAAACAGATAATGTACTTTTCACATTAAATTATGTACTAAAAATATGTAATGAGTAAGATATGTATTTTTTTATCACATTAATTATGTGCTACAAATATGTAATGAGCAAGTAATGTATGTACTGTGTGCAATTAAAATATTTCTCAGATACTGTACTCATCACAAATATGCTGTACATAAATTTTTATAATGGGGCAATAATAAATGCACTAGGCACATCGGAACTGTGCTCATCACATACAATTATTTATTATTTTATGTAATGGATCAATAATCTATGCAGATACTCATTGCATACAGTAGTTTAATATTTTCTGAAATGGGTCAATAATCTATGTACTACATACATTGGAACTGTATTCATTACATAACATTATTAACAAGGTGAGTACATAAAGTCCTTTATTGACTATATGCAGCACTGCTTAAAAGCTTTATGTAGTCACACAGAACATGTACTCAGTACAAGAAAATCACCAAATTTATGTGTGCAGAATAATAATTTTAGTGGTAATTTGAATGTCTTCCATTAACCATTACCATTACTACCATTAGTAATTATCATTAAAAATGTAGTGGTAATGCAAATTTTCTTGCATTAACATTAAAATTGCCTTTACCATTAAAAATTTAGTGGTAATTAAAATTTTTTTCCACTACCATTACATACTAATGGTAATATAAATTTATTTTGCATTACCACTAGGTGGTAGTGGTAATGGAAAATTATTTTGCATTACCACTAGGTGATTAGTGGTAGTGATATTTCTTAATGCACTTATAATTCAATGCGTTATGCCCATCTATGCTAGCTGAGCACAAAGAGAAGGAGAAAAATCAATAGCAGCATGGAGTTTACTGAAACTCTCGCAACACAAACGCGTCAAAATACAATGAATAAGCAATGCGTGGCAGCTGGGATGATTCCTTCAAAATCTTAATACCTTAATTAAATAAACTTAACATTAAAATTTAGAAAAAAGACCTCTAAATAAATCTGTAGCACAAATATATTTTAAAATTTTTTTAAAAAAAAATCGGACCAGTACTTTTGAAGTAAAGTCGTTACTTTAAATTTTCACTTCAATTTTATATAATAGTATCGATCAGAGTATAGAAATTACAATTTCAGTTTCAATTTCAATAAATTACAATTTCAATTAAAAATTATAATCGTAATCTTTATTTTTTAAGATCTTAATCAAAATTAATGATCGAAATATTTTTAGTTACAGTTACAGTAATCGTAATTATTAAAATATTACAATTACAATTACTGTAATCGTAATCAAAAAATTTATTTATATACATTTCTGTAACCGTATACAGTAATTGTAAAACAGCATAATTATAATTACTATTACTGTAATCGTAATCATTTTTTTTGTAGTTGAATTACTGCATAAATGACTTCAGATTTGAAATCAGCAACCCCCAACACTATTAAATTATGTTTAAAACCTTTAAAATACATATTATTAGGTGGCAACCCTATTATAAAAAATTTCATAATTTTGAAATTCTGACAACGGATTCGGATTCAGCGACCCATTTTTACCTAGTGTTCGCGCCAGCACCGAATTCGTAAAAATTAAAAAAAATCTTGGTGGCAGCCCTATCCACCATATTGAATTTTACAATTTTGAGTTCAGATTCGAAATCAGCGATCGCTAACACTGTTAAATGATGTTTAAAACTCTTAAAAATTCATTTTACTAGGTGGCAATACTGTCGTAAAAATTTAGGTGGCAACCCTAACCTCCATCCTTAATTTTAAAAATGTGACATTAGATTCGAAATTAAATCCGTTGTCAGAATTTTAAAATTCGAAATCAAATACGTTGTCAGAAATTTAAATTTACAAGAATTCGCATTTCTTCCGACCTCAAAAACTGGTCCGACGCAGCTAATTTTCAATAAAGGCCATTGTAATAATACTGAAAACGTTTTCGTGTAATTATAATGGCATTAAAGTATTTATTTTTAAATATGAAGGCTACATAAAGATAACCCGAGAAATGGTCAGATTATCACCATTTTTGGTACGAATATTTCTTGAAGTTATTTTAGATCAAATATGCAATTTTTAAAAATATGTATTAAAGGAGTCCAATGATACATCATTTTTTAACTTTTTCTTATATGGAAGGTAGGCGTGGTCGAACAAGGTCTAATTTTAAATAATTTGTTCGGGCGTACAAGAGTCGCTTGCATGATTTTTTGGTCAAATGGCCTCTGTGAGGCCGTTTTGAAATCATATTGACTGTACAACGGGCGTAAAGTGGCCGTACATCGGCCCAACAGTGATGATTCTACAATGAAAATGATCAGGTTTTCAGTGAAAATTGGTACTTCATACAGAAATAAAATAAATATATGAGTAGTTCCGCCAAGTGTCCTTTTTTTATTTGAAAAATGGATAAATGATATGTGTAAAAATAAAATTTAAAGCTAGAATTACAGTTATCACACGGTATTACATCAAGAAATTGATTTGTATGCATTGTGTGTTTTTTTTTATTGGTTACAGGAATGACAAAATCGTCTTTATTTCGAGATCGCAGGCATCAGAGAAAACTAAAACGCTTTCCCGCACGTTTTTATCATATATTTGATAACTATTATAATGTGGTATACTTAATTTCATTTTAGTCTATCACTATCTGAATACACAGTTTGTTACAGAAATTAAAACTTTTTTGTTTTAAATATTAATAACATAACATATACGTTTAATATTGCACTGAGCTTCGCACTCAAAACCACTGGTGGATTTTTGAAGCTTGAGTATATTATAAATAGTATAAAGAGCCACACTAAAAGGGCGCTTAAACAATCCTTGTCTCTTTGGTTTGCGGACAAAAAGGCGTAAAATTAAAAAAGTAAAATCGTCGGACAAAAAGTTTGTAGATGAAACCTACGTAAAAATTTTTTTAACTATTTTAAATGGCACAAAAAGCACAGTATTGGTTATATTTTGACCTTATCATCTAGAACATTTAGAAATCGAAATGGCGGAAGCTACACTTTTTAAATTGTTATAATTTTGATCGAGGAGAGGTTACAGGAATGACATTTAAGGCCTCTTTTGGGCGTTTCCACCAAATGGAATTAGCTAATGTAGAAGTATTACTTTTAGTTATAATAACAATATCTTATAAAATTTTATTGCAAAAAATTTGTACAGGTTAGGTTAAGGTAGCGGCCGCTCAAAAATGTTCATAACTGTTTTAATCTTAATATTGGTTTTCTAATTTTTTTCAAACACTTTAAAATAAAAAATTTCAAATATGTACTTTTTACATGCTAGAGAATTTGTTTTAAGCTTGTATTCTCTTCATTATAGTATTGGTAGGATATATACTCGTATATATATAAAGAAATGCACAGCACGCTCTTTCCCAGCAAACATTTGGAAGACGATTGGAAGAGAACTTAATTTGGCGAAGCCCTTGTGACCTTAGGGATCGCCCAAGCGATGAATGCGCGATTCATGAAAAATCATCAAAATCTTCCTTCGCTCATTCTGGCGATCGTTCGAAGATGGATCGCTTTTCGATCGTTCAAGCGATGAATGCACGATTCAAAAATCTTTAAAATCTTTCTTCGCTTGTTTTGGCGATCGTTGGAAGATGGATCTTTTCGATCGCCCAAGCGATGAATGCGCGATTCAAAAAAATCTTCAAAATCTTCTTCCGCTCATTCCGGCGATCGTTGGAATATGGCTTTTTTAAAAATTTTAAAAATCGATTGTTGGAATATGAAGCATGCTATTATTCTATATACTTCTTCCCTAAAAATAATCATCGAAAAATTTAAAAAATTATTTTTTGTGTTAAATTGCCGTCACGATTGTCGATTGTCACGATTTGCGGTGGAAGACCTTTTTGTTGACCGATTTGACAAAGAATATCAAATATAAAACAACTTGTAACGTTCAATAAAGACGCTGAGGAACGCAAAAAGCGATTCCCTTGCCACTCTTGTCGGCGAATTGTTTTACTGCATGTTTATGTGAAATGAAACGAAGGCGGAACGAAAGAAACGAGCAACAACATTTTTTGATATGGAAAAATTAATTGCTAGCCGTGTCTCACACCACTTTCAGCCTTCGTTTCGTTTTACATAAACATGAAGTAACACTCCTTTTGACGATTCGTGTGAAGAGTCGCCGACTCTTCCTAGCGAATCGCTTACGCACCATTTAGGCAATTCTTTTGCGAATCTTCTCGGCGAATCGCTTTTAGGGCCTCAACTACTTACAGTCGGATGACTCCCAAATGAGCTCGCCGGCGATTGTCTCATCTTCCAAGCGATTCGCTGGCGGCTCTGAGGCGATTGAAAATTTTTGCAGCGTTGCTTGCTACGTGTTTTTAGAACATTTTGTCTTAATATTACTTGCAAAAAAATTACATTTTATTTGTTAAAAAGTAGAAATAACCTCTTGTAATGTTTGCTTCTAGTGTTGTTTTAGTTACTGTAGCTGTCGCTGATGTTGTCGATGTTATTGTTGGCAAGCAACACATGTGAATGCTGATGCTGATGCTGTTGCCGTTGTTGTTAGTGTGTTTGCTGTAAATGTAATAAAAGTATTGCAAACAACGAGGGAAAAACATGTATTGCTTTGCTTTTGTTATATTTGCAAAAAAAAATTACGATCTATATTTAAACATTTCCAACTAGCAGCAATTCCAGCAACATGTCTTTGTAGGTAATTTAAGAAGATTCACTATTTCTGTATTCGATACATCGATATGTCTATATTGAACTGTAAACTTATTTCATTTATTCCTTCATTCATGACTGAACGTTCAGTTCGTTCGTCCGCTTGCATTCGAACGCAAATCTATTGCAATGGATTCAATTTCATTTCCGTATTGGAGCAAAAAACTTGCAGAATAATAATAATAAACAACTAGCTTAATATAAATACAACAACAATCAAAACTGAGCATCAATGAATTGAAATCGATGAGATGCTTCATGTTTAAAATGTTGCTACCGCAAGCTTCACACACAGTGTTGCCATACTATTTGCTCGTTTACATTCATGTAATAGTTCGTTTTCAAATTGTTTTTGTATTGTATGAAATAAATTTTAATTAAAAAGATTTTCTCTTGATGAGGCGCCACCAGAGCGTCTCCAGTTGGCCGTCAGAACACTCAACTCTCGGAGTAACAAGTCAAGTGCATGACCCAAATAATACTCAACAAAACTAAATTTAATTGTGTGTCAAGAAGTGACTTAATCAAAATGTGATTGAAAATAAGAAAAAAGCATTATGACTTAAATTCGACTGCAGCTCAACTTAGCGCAACTCAACTCAAATGAATTAAAAAATCGTTGCTGGTTGTTGTTGTGGTTGCTACTGCTGTTAATTGAGGGCCCTGTGCTCTAAGGAATATCCATAAATTTTAATTAAAGCTTGAGTGTGTCTTCAGCACCTCTTTGTCCACCTCCCCCTTCGACTTATTCAGTATCGGCTGCTATCAGACATGCATTTCTTTGCTAGCAAACAATCAAGCTGTTGCTAAGGGTAAATTATTTCTTCTAATGTACTTGTTGTTATTGTAATTTTTAGATTGGTGCTAGTTTTATTGAATGGGTTTTTTATATCATCTCCATTCAAATGCCATTTAAATGATTTGCGATCATTGAATTGAGTGAGTTCGTTTGATGTAGTGTCAATGTGCGTTTGAAGTCGTTGGTTTTTATTTTGTGTTTGGCTATAGAATTAAAATGGTATGAAGGGAAAATTCGTAATTCCATATTAAAAAATTTAGTGTCAAAATAGTAGCTCCTTAGGTTCGTTTGACTCGATTGGCTCAGTTGTGTCAATTGGCTCAATTGAATTAAAGTTAATAAGCATCATTGTTGTCTTGTACAGGTTTTTACTTCAAGTGCAACTTCATAATACTAATTCAACTCTTGACATTTCAAATGTAACATTTTAGATGGAGATGAAACATATGGCTTGGCTGAAGATGAAACTTCGTCGTAAAGCTCAATTGTCTAAATCAAATAATAATTTATACGCCAAGTGAAAACAACTTATTTTTATATCATTGAACATGTCAAATTTCGTAAAAAATTGTATTTTCTTGGGATTTTTACTACTGCACTTTTAAAAAAATCACCAGCTGAAGCGTATAATTCTTGTGAAAGCTTTTGACGGCTATGATCTGGCAGAAAGTGATTTAGACTCTTCAAAGATCAAGCCTTATAATGCCTTATAATGAGTTGCTCAAATTCAAAGAAACCATCACGAAAGATCGCTACCGAATTCATCTTTTTTTTTTAATTTTTTTGACTGAACCAACGCTCAGGGTTGCCCCCTATAAATGTGTAAGCATTGTGTTGATTCCGAAGATGGGTGATAGCTAGTTGGAGGGTGGATTAAATTTGCACAGCTCAAAACTTCCGGGAAACACGCTAGCAGGGAGACTATTTCACAACTTTATCGCGCGACTAAAGAGGGAATTATCTCAATAATGCGAGTTTCGGTTGGACATCGAGGCAATGGAAAAGGGGTGAGCTTTGACAGCTGCCGGGTGGACTTGGGAAACACCATGTATCTCCCTTGAACTATTCCCATTGTAGTACCTATTCAGAAGGCTGAGACAGTCAAAATTACATCGATGCCCAAGAGAGTTGCGAGAGGATGAAATACTTTCATCCCCTATCATATGTATCGCACGACGTTGTATTCGATCTAGAAGCTCCAAATAACACCTTAAGGCCTGCCCAAATCTGTGAATTGTACTCCATTTTCGGCCTGATATATAAGGTCTAGATCATGCGAAGATCAGATGAAGTGAAATATTTTTTGTACTGTTTTAAAAAACCTAGGTACTTGCTCGCTTATTTCGACACATCGAAAATATGATAGTTCCAACGAAGATCAGATTGGATCGATTTGCCCAAAACGTACAGAGCGGCTGGGGGAGCTATGGGGCAATCCATCCGCTTGTGAGTTAATAAACAGCACTGGGTCTTGCTTGCATTGAATTCTACTCTATTAGAAAGACCCACTCTCGGAGATTTTTGTAGGTTATTAACCTTCATCTGGCATGCTCATCCTGAGTAACATACCTGGGCTCGTGGGGTACATACGAACCCTAATGATTAAAATCTTTGTACAAATTTAAGTATTGATTATTTTGTCTCAAAAAAAATTCAGAGATCATCTAAAGATACCACTTAACACTGTAGAATGTTGAAAACAATAGAGATCAGCGTTCATAAAAAATCCGGAAAACTAGAAAAAATTCCAAACAAATCAATACGAGAAAGAACGTGGGTTATGTACTTGTGATCCATCAAGCAAAGTTACCACTAAAACTATGTATATGCAATAAGTTTCGACACGAAACTCTGTCAAATGCTTTTGAAATATCCAAGCAGCCACCAACCCAGCCTATCGCCGAAAAAGTGAATGCATTGGTTTCATTTTTCGGTTAAGAACGCTATAAGATCACCAGTAGAGCGAGCCCTACGGAAACCATCTTGACAGTCACTGAGGAGTTTGTTGAGCTCCAGATAGTTCATGATGTAAAAGTTTATTACGCTCTCCATTACTTTGGAAAGCGTAGAGCATATCGCAATGGGTGGGTAGTTTGCACGGTTCGTGACATCGCCATTTTTAGGTGCTGAAGATGGAAACACTCCTGTTCTGTACAAAATGTTGAAAAGTTGCGCAAAGGCCGAGCCAGCGAAGAAGCACACATTTCAAGCACACTTGGCGGTATGCCTTTAGGTCCAGATGCTTTGTTTGCGTTGAGGTTTGTGAGGACCCTTTGCAAAAGTAAATCTCCTGCATTGTATAAGATTCACCCTCAGTAAAGGGCAGTGTCTGATTGCTATCCAGAGAATGGAATGTTGTGCTGCCGTTTTAATCCCTTTGGTGCAGGGAAGAGCCTGTTTACGAATGCGAGCTTCGTGCAGAACTTTTCGCGTTTGAAAATCGCATTACAGCGTTTTTTAGCCTCAATGCGAAGTCTTTTAGTATCAATATTCTTGTAGGAACGCCAATTAAGAAAGGATTCCTCTGTGAACCTGACTGCAATCCTGCAAGTCTGATGAAACCTTGAGTGATCTTTTAGTTTAATACTTCTTATCTAATTGGAAATGAAATGCCGCATACCCAATAAAATAATTTTGTGTGCCATGACAGCCGCGGCATTTAAATTTCTATCAGCGTAACATAATTTCCAATTGAAGTTGCCATAAAAATTATTTAACACAGTCGTCCAATTTGCCTTTCCATAAAACCATGCAGTCCTTTTCAGGGCTTTAGGCGTAGAGTTACAGAGTTAATAATATTTAAAAACAGCGGAGATGGTAAAATGGTTACCCAGAAGTGCGTTGACACTCACATCAAATTTCTATTAAAAAATGTTGATGCATTTTTCGATGCAACATACAAAAAAAAATTTTTTGATAAACTCGGTCCAAGATAATTCTTGGCTCATTGTAGTACCCTCCACGAAATGACTTCGAGAGGTGTTAACACTTAGACTTGCTGGAATTTTTAAAAAAATTAATAAATTTTTTGAGCCCTAGAAAATCGCGATGGTAATCATTTTTGAAATTTTTTTGTTTTTGCCAATTCATAGGATCAAAAAACTTGCCCATACAACAAGTGGTCTTTGCCCAAAATAAGCATTTTTTTAAAAAAAAATCCAGCAAGCCTAAGGGTTAACACATCGTGAAATCCTTTTGTGAAGGGTAATAGTAACAATGAGCCACGAAATATTTTAGACCAAGTTTAAGAAAAACTTTTTTTTCGACCTGACCTAATAAAAATGTATGTATTCAATTTTCTGGTGCCACAGGGGGCGTCTTCTAACAGTTGATTTTTAGGTCATCCATGATTTTCCGGAAAAATTGAAAATGATATTTTCAAAAATTTTGTTTTTTTTTTTTTTGTAAAATTGCGCCTGTTCAAAAAAATACTCAAAGTGCATATTTTGAAGTCGTCAATTTTTATACAGAATGATATGCACTTTGGTTTTTTAAAATTCATCGAGTAGATCTCGAAATTTTTTATGGATGAGTTCCAAAAACATAGTTTTGAGAAAAACGAGTTTAAAGTTTTTTTACAACTTTTAAAAACGAAAGAAAATTTATTGAAAGAATGTCAAGAAATAACTCTTGTGCTCTATAAGAAATATAAATATCATAAGCACACATAAACAGAGTATAGAAAAGCAAACTAGAGACAGATGTTACTCGGCGCTCAAAAACTCGTTTTTATTCAGACACGGAGGGCAATTTGGGCTGCAAACAATCCCAAACCAATTCATTTTGGGCAAGATTCTGAGCTTAGCCAAAATATGCTTGATATCAAGCAATAATGTGGTTGTTTATCAAAAAAATAAATACGCTCATTTGTGCCCAATGTAAGTAATTTTAGAATTGATTATCAAAAAAATAATATGCCACACGTGGGCTCGTTGAAAGAATATACCCAATCTAAGAAACATTTGGATTGTTTATCTTAAAGTGAATACGCTCACTTGTGCGCAATTTATGACATTTTGGGAGTGTTTATAAAAAATTCATTATGCTCCCTTATATCCATTTCATGTCATCTTTGGATTGTTAATCAAAAAAATTAATATGCCCAGTCTACGAATTTTTGGGATTGTTAATCAACTAGACAAAAGAACACGAGCCAGAAAAAAAACGACGAAACGAAGCTTATACTTTCAGTTTGAAATAATTTAAAAAATCATATTTTCACTGCCCAAATTAGAACAATTCAATATTTTATTTATATTGTATTGAATATATTTGTTCTAATTTGAGCAATGAAAATATAATTTAAATTATTTTCTGCACTTTTCACTGTTGCAGGAACAAAAACCGACTGAACCGATGTAATACGAGAGGCATAACGAACAATCGAGGGAAAATATGACGGAAAATTTACAAGCTACAAAGCGTCAAAGCGATCGAGCAAAAAAAATCAACACGAAAAAAATGTCGTTTGTTTTCTTGTACAACAACTACAACATTCTTTTTTTATAACCTATCACAAAATTACTTACATTGGACACAATTTGACGTGTTAATCAAAAAAAGAATTCAAGTCCAATTTTTGGCATAAACTGCGAACGTGAATGGCATATTTTGGGATGGTTTTGAGCTATATTGAGCTAATTTTACTTATGAACGGGTTGGGCTTGATTTTACAACATTTTCTTCTCTCCGTGTAAGCGTAAACAGTTGCAAATTTGTGTATAATTTTTTTTAGGGCCGAATTTTACAAAGCGGTTTTAGGAAAGTATTTTTATGATGTTATAAAACATTTTTATTAAGAAAAAAATCAATTTCTCTCGGATTTAGAAAGTAAAGGTCACCTTAAATTTTTATTTAAAGCCTGAATTTTTAGATTTTTATAGCTAGAAACCGGCGATAAGTGTCAATAACTTTGTTCTGGTCTACCAAGCTTTGGACACTAGAAAAAATGGTCTAATAGCATGTTCTCACGACACCTTGAATTACTTAATTCGGCTCTCATTCGTAATTCGAGGCTCAATTATGTTCCGAATTAAGTAATTCGACATACAATATTTGACAACCTGAATTACCTCATTCGAGGGTAATTCAGTTTGAATTACCATCCGAATGACGTAAAAATCGGTTTCATCTCTAATTTTGATCGAAAATTAATCGAAAACTGCACTTCTATAGAAGAAGAAAGAAAAACAGATAGCAGTCAAAGTGAGTATTTTTGTTTTAAAATTAATTTAAATAATAAATAAACATTTTACAACACCCTGCAACCCCTGTTTCTGCAACTCTGCCATCATTTTCACCAGTATGTGGATGGATCATTCTTCTCCAAATCCAGGTCGGTCGCAACATCATCCACGGCTCCGATGCAGTCGAGTTTGCTAACAAGGAAATTGGTTTGTGGTTCACTGAAAAGGAGCTCACCGGCTGGACTCCAGAGGCCATGAAATGGGTGTTCAAATAAATGCATCATTGCATCAGTGCAGAGCATCTCAGTGCTGCACAGTTGGTAGAATTTGCTATGTCTTATTTTGTGAGAAACAGAAGGATGTAAAGTTATCTCTTTTAAATAGTCGGCTTTCGGGTGAGAGACAATTTTTGTATTCATATTTATGCTAAGGAGGCCTAAATATATTTAATATAAAAAAAAAGAAAAAATATTCGGGTCCGTGCCATCAAGTAAAATTATTCAAATAAAATTAACAAAGAACAGCTGTCAAACCGAATTACGATTGCTTCGTGAGAACGGGGTAAATCGCAATCGTTTTTCACTTAATTCAGAGTGTAGTGAGAACATGCTATTAATAAAATATTAAAAAAAAAAATAATTGTTATTAGTAAAAAGTATTTATCACTATAAAAGTATGTTTAAGAAACATCAAAAAATTTTAGCTTAAAAAGAATTAAGTGAATTTGTACAAGCAATTATGTCAAAGCAGTATCTACCGAAAAATGTCTCCAAATTATGACTTGTTTTGAGAGAGAAAAGTTTAGCACTGTAACATTTACTGTTCCTTCAAAAAAATTGAGCAGACTTATCTAAGAAATTCTTGTTTATGCAATTAAAACATTTCTTAACTTTAATTTTAAAAATAGAAGCAAAAATTATGACATGACAAAAATGATTAAATTCCACTTTAAAACCACAGTGCGACGAACGATCGAATGATCGGAAGTAAAAGTGAAATTAAGCAAATTCAAAAACATATCGAAATAAACGGTTTCAGAATAAAGAAAGAGCTCATAAAAAGAATGCTTACTTAAGTGCACAAAGAAAAAGCAATAAATTCCATATTTGAACAGAATAAACTTTCGAATGTTTGCCAGAGAAAGGACAAAAAGAAGATGATGACTGTTATAAAGAAATAACGCTATCAAAAGTTAACAATATATAGAAGTTAGGTTAATTTCAATAAAATATGTTGTTTCTTATGAAAAATTCAGATAATAAAAAAGAAGAAATGTCTGCACTTGCAAGGTCAATTTAAAGTTAATCATCAACTCCAATAGTTCTTGAGCTTCCAAACACCGAAGTCATCTTATAAAAAACTTATTTTATGCCAGTCAGACCTCATTGTCTACGCGCATGATTGAAATAAATTTGCAACCCAGACAGACACACAAGAAAAGAGACAAACAAACTTAGCACTAACGGATGAGTGACATACCGTCAGACACCGGTAAGTTGTCAGCAAAACTGCTGCAATTGAAGCCAAAGAAAATTATAGATAATGGCTGCACTTTTTGGGGTAAGCGACATAAGTACAGCAGAAAAAATTAAAACAACAAAAACCTCATAAATGGATGAACGCAACTGTCATTGTGACAAAATGATTGACAGTGTCAACAACAACTTTACTGCAAAGGGGACTGTCAACACAAAAAAAAACAAAGTCGATATTAAGATAAAACAAAAAATAGTAAAGCAAATGTCAAAAGCAATTTAACTTAATTTATGCCATGTGAAATTTTCAAATAAAATTCAATATAAATGGTTATTCTATAAAATGGCGTTACGCGTTATAGCCGAATATCAATCATTATGCTGCTTAGTGGGTCAAGTAAACGGTAGACGCCTTTTCTATCATGTTCATCCAACAATAACATCGACAGCAACGGACAAAGTTTTATATTACAACAACATAAACAACAATAATAATAATAGCAATTATAATAATACAAGAGTTTTAACTGAGATCGGACCAACCAAATTCCGCGTTTCATGATGCAGCCAGCAACAGTGTCGGTTGTAGACCACAAACTATTTCCTCTTCCACCCCCCCCCCCCCCCCTACATCAGAGGGAAGTTAAAATAAAACTTTTCAAAAAATTGCTTTAGGTGCAGTCATTTTTTTCTCTTAACGGAGTATTTATTATGTTAAATGATATGGTTTTGAAGCGACGCGCGCTCATCTCTGCTAGCTAGCAACCGCACGCCATAAACCAAGAAAATTGCTGAATGATTAAAAGAATTGGCTAAGAAAATGTTAAAAGCTTTCGAATAATTTATGAAAAAAAAAAAACTTAGAAACTAAAAAAAAAGTAAATACTGTGTATCTCAAAACGAGATAACGTTTTTCGGTGTTAAGTTGCGGTTACAGCTTTAACAATAGACGACGAAAGCGTTGAAATGTCTGTTCTTGCCTAGGTGGCAACACTGTTTGCGCTGCAAAACTTGTTGCTGCTTTATTATTTGGTTTTTGTTTATCTCGTGGCGTTCATCTTTCCTTTTGTATGAAAACTCAAAAGATATTCAAATGAGTTCAAAGAACAAAAGCAGCAGTAGATACCAAAAAGTGGGTTAATTTTGTTATTTGCATTTCTTTTATTTAAAAAAAAAAACGACTTGAAAACTTCCTGATTTTGTTTTAATAGTTTTGATTTTCGGTTTTGCTCTAAAAATTCAGTTTAAGCAAGGCTTTTTGTCCCATGTTGGTTGGTTTTTGCGCTATTGGCAAGGTTTTTAATTGCTGCGTAACGCTTCCGTAATTACAACATGTTGCCTCACAAAAACTCTGATAAGAATGTTAAACAAATGTTCTCGTGCATTGAATTCTAGAATTTTTTAAAAACGAGCCTAGAACCGCTTCGATCATTTGTTGCAAAAGATAAATATCTGGAGGAAAAGGTGAAAACTATCGTAGAAGATTCGAATGCAAATGCCGATGGTGACATCGATGCACAGTGAATCGTGCAGAACATGCTAGCTGGACACAATTATTGTCTTGAATTTTTTCATTGTTACATATAAAGGGTGTTTTTATAGAGTGATACAAGTTTAAATCATAATAAAACATAGTAATATATTGGGGGTTGGAATTAGTTTTAAAGGTTTTCTAAGGGATGGCGTAACTATCAATAGATCGCATCGGGCACACCTGTGACTATATTCATTTCAAAGCACATTGTCTAAGCTTCATTTTTCAGTATGTGTCATTCCACTGAAGTGTAAACAACATATATTTTTTTCTCTGTGAACATGTCGACTTTCGTTCCAACAAAACGCAATTTGCGGGAAGGTTTACTTTTGTGCTTCCCTTTGAAGAAAAAAGCGGTTGAAGCACAACGCACGCTTACTGAGGCTTACGGGGACTATGCTCCATCGATTTCTACTTGTGAGTACTGGTTCCGTCGGTTTAAAAGTGGTGATTTTGATACGGAAGACAAAGAGCGTCCGGGCCAGCCGAAAAAGTTTAAAGATGAGGAATTGGAGGCTTTGCTCGATGAAGACCCGTGTCAAACCCTTCAAGAATTGTCAGAATCATTGGGAGTCGACTTATCAACGGTCGGCAAATGCTTGAAGGCCATGGGAATGATTCAAAAGCAAGGAAATTGGGTGCCGTACCAGTTGAAGCCGAGAGACGTTGAACGGCGATTTTGCATGTGCGAACAACTGCTTCAACGGCATAAAAGGAAGAGTTTTTTGCATCGTATTGTCACTGGCGATGAAAAGTGGATCCATTACGATAATCCTAAGCGAAAAAAATCGTGGGGACCACCCGGCCATGCATCAACATCGAGGGCCAAGCCGAATATTCATGGCGCCAAGCTTATGCTGTGTATTTGGTGGGATCAGAAGGGTGTCGTGTACTATGAGCTGCTAAAACCTAACAAAACCATCACTGGGGAACGCTACCAACAACAATTGATGCAATTGAGCCGAGCATTAAAGGTTAAACGGCCGGAATATGCCAAAAGACACGACAAAGTGGTTTTTCAACATGACAACGCACGGCCTCATGTTGCAAGAACCGTCAAGGAAACGTTGGAGGCGCTGAATTGGGATGTGCTACCCCACCCGCCTTATAGCCCAGACATAGCCCCTTCCGACTACCACCTATTCAGATCGATGACGCATGGCTTGGCTGAGCAGCGCTTCACTTCTTACGAGGATACCAAAAAATGGGTCGATTCGTGGATTGCCTCAAAAGACGAATCGTTCTTCCGGCGCGAAATCCATATGCTGCCAGAAAGATGGGAAAATGTTGTAGCTAACGATGGACAATACTTTGAATAATATACATTGTACCGTTGTTTCTAAATAAATTCTCAAAAACCGAAAAAAAAACCTTTAAAATTAATTCCAACCCCCAATATTTTTAATATCAATGAAACGGGATTTATTGAATAGAAAATGTTTTGACATTAAATATGATTTCGGCCATGTGGCCACCACGGCTGGCGCGTACAAGGCGCAATCTGGAACAACAATTTTCACAAACTTTTCGCAGCATTTGCGGCCGTATCTCGCCGATAACTCTTCGAATGTTGATTTCCAGGTGTTCAATTGTTTGTGGTTTATCGACGTAGACAAGTGACTTTACATAACCCCAAAGAAAATAATCAAATGGGGCTAAATCACACGATCTTGGAGGCCAATTAATTAGGCCATTTTTTAAATAATTTTTTCGTCAAAGGTTTCCTTGAGTAAATCAATTGTAGCGCCCGCTGTGTGGCATGTGGCTCCCTCCTGTTGGAACCACATATCAGCAAGATTAATGCCGGCTAATTGAAGTACGAAAAAACTTCGAATCATGTTCCTATACCGTTCACCATTGACAGTAACATTCTGACCATCATCGTTTTTGAATACATATGGGCCAATGACTCCGCCAGCCTATAAAGCGCACCAAACAGTAATTTTCTGTGGATGTTATGGTGTTTCGACAAAAGCTTGAGGATTCTCCTCACTCTAAATACGACAATTCTGTTTATTTACGTACCCATACGTGGCGGTCGTAGCCTAGTGGGTAGAGTGCGTGGCCCCTAAGCTAAAGAACTGCGGTAGCCCGGGTTCAATTCCAGCTCAGACAGAAAGTTTTTTCAATTGAAATAATTGCTCGCCGTATAATAGAAAATACGTTTGGAATTTTAACAGCCCGTTGGCGTGTACTCCGCACAACAATTGAATGCAGTCCCAATAATTGCGAAAAAATAGTTTTGGGATGCATTGCATTACTAACTTCATCATTTTAAATGATACTCAACGTTGGTATTTACCAGAAAATTACGCTGATTGGGAAGGATCAGACTTTGTGGTACATGATGGGGACTGGCATAGTGAGCTAGTGGAAGCTGGAGGTCCTTTGCGGTCCATGAGGTCTTTCCAGCGAAATGCATCTGTAAATGCGTTTCAAATTAGAGACAAACTGGCTATCTATTTTGTCAATGAGGGAGCTGTTCCTTTTCAGGACAGAATTGTTGATGCTATGTATGGAGACTAAGACTACAATGTATAACAGTTCGAAAAGAGCACCATTGTCTCGCATTTATCAATTTCTTAAATAAAAAAATTAATAAAATAAAGTTACGAAACTGTTTTTATCCGCAAAAAAAATTTGGCAAAAAGTGTTTCCTGGCAGAGCTACCCCATTGGGCTCCTTTACAGGCTGCATATCGTTACCAAAATGCACAAAGGCCCCAAACGACAATTTTTTCAAAATGGGTTTTTTTGCAAATTCTGATGTGTATTTCAGTATAGGCTATCAGAATTTGCAAAAAAACCCATTTTGAAAAAATTGTCGTTTGGGGCCTTTGTGCATTTTGATAACGATATATTCTTTATCAACATTACCACCAGAGTCGATTTAG
Source organism: Dichetophora obliterata (assembly GCA_963920525.1). NCBI lineage: Eukaryota > Metazoa > Arthropoda > Insecta > Diptera > Sciomyzidae > Dichetophora > Dichetophora obliterata. The sequence continues at coordinate 176,455,536 of OY986435.1, read as the reverse complement.
CTATGTCAGAATATAAGCGGTTGTGGGGTATTTTTGCTTCGGCTTAGTCAATATCATTACTTACTAATTTTCATTTTACTTTAGATTCGTACACTGAGGGAAATATGTGTTCAGATTAAATGAAATTGTGTTTAAATGAAACGAATTTGTTTTTGAAATAGAGCTTGAAAAAATGTCATTTAAGTTAAACACAAATGTTTTTAAAGTTTAGTTTAAAACAAACTTTTTTGTTTTTAAATAATTGTAAAACTTTTCAGTTTAAATACATTCTTTTAAACAAAAAATTTAATGCAAAAACTTTAATATTTAAAACAAGTATTTTAAAACATAATTTTAAAATATTGTTATTGAATTGAAAGCAAATTTATTAAACCGCCATTTTTTCGAAGCCATTTTTTAACTTTTTCGAATTTTTGAAGTCAGATATTTTAATTCAATCTCTTATAACGACGTATTTTTTCTTATTGGATGGAAATAATAAGAGAAATCTATACAAAAAACAGAAATAAGTTTATAGTTGAAAATTAAACACGCTTGTTTTAAAGTTTAGTTTATAAAAACGCAAATGAGTTAAAGTTCTCTTTTAAAATGTTTTGTTTAATTTTAAAGTCTGTTTTTTTTTCTCATTGCACTAGAAAATCGTACTGCTATGCATAATTTAAATACGGCGAAGTTTAATTAAAATTTGATTTCCTATGAAAATATTTGGTTCCGATCTTTGTTATTATATTTTACTTAACACTTGGCATTCAACATTACATTTATTGATTTCTGCAAAAAAAAAATTAAATTCAGCTTTGTTGAGTGAAGTTAATTGTAAACATTTATTCCATGAAAATTAAGAATACAAATATTTTAAGTATTGTTATGGTGACATTGCACGTAAAAAAAGGACTTAATTGGAAACGGTTATTGTGAAAGGACTATAATACATAGAGACTTAAAGTTTTTTCCAATACTTAAAGTAAACAATACAAAAAACAATAACCCAACAACTTTTTTATAATGCATCTTATTCTCGCTAAGTGGCGTAAAAAAGTATTTGTTACTATTTTTGGAATATAGTTTTTTGTATTATTTACGAAAAAATTTAAAGTCTCTATGTATTAAATTCCTTTTAGAATAAATATTTTCAATTGAGTCCTTTTTTAAACAAGCGGTCACCTTAAAAAGTATTTTAAGCGCTAAAAACTTCTTGAATTATTTAAATAGGAAATTGTGTTAAGGTCCTTATTTTTAATCTTCTGGCTCTAGCCTGATCTTCATAACAATTTCTGTAACCTTCTGCATCGTTCTTAGTTGCTTTTCTTCTGACATCTCAGAAATGATTCCACAAATCATCTGACCAAAACCATTAAGAGTTTCATTGCCAGCTCGAGCTTCTCTCGCCTTGCATATTTTTTTAAATGAACTCACTACCTCATGAAAGTCTATATCCAAATCCGAAGCGTTATCCTTTCTTTTTCTAGTAACTGGCTTAAGGGTAGAGTGCCTTGGTGATGTGTCCAATTCAATCGTTTCGAGAGGCATCGACGTTTCGAGAGGCGTCGAGGTTTCGAGAAGCGATGAGGTTTTCCGATGTGAAAACAATTCTCCTATTGGTGACGAACACAAATCATCAAGTGCCTGCGGTGATGGAGATCTTGGTAGCTCCTCACAGATGTTTATTGTGCAGCGGCTTCTGAAAATTGTATTAATATAAATTATTAATATTACAATCGTAATATAATCAAAATATATAATATTACGGTCTAGGCTTAACATGGTTTCTTAAAAAAAGCATCGAATCAAAAAGAGGCCAACATTCGATGTTGTGAGCGCCACTTCCAGATGGCTGTTCCAAACGACGGGATTCACGTGAAAACCGGTCTCTCAGAGTAGTCCATCGTCTGCGACATTGCTGTTCTGTAAATAAAAAGTATTAATATATATTGGAACAGTTCACCCACAATAATTTCCACACAAACCTGTCGACCCCAGTTCGCTGGCGATTCTCCTCCACACAGAATCTTTTAAATAATTCAGTTTATACGAAGACGAAGTTTTATTGTACAAGCAATCGTTGCTTTGGACAAGACTTATTAATTTTTCATCGTCTATGAATGTCTGCATCGCTTATTTAATTTTTATGTTAAAATGTCGTTGAACAAATATTCTGACTAGAAATGTCAAGTTGCGTTACGCAGCGTAGAATTCTATTTTCAATAGAACTCAGCGTTGCGCTGCGTTACCTTACGATTTCAATAACTACTTAAACGTAATGCTCATATAACAGACTTCTACGTGACAGTTGCTAACGTTACCTTGCGCTGCGATACGTTCGCATAATTGGACCTTTAATTTTGACACACAGATGAAATTCGGTATGTAATTTTTTTGACATGTCATCTGTAAGAAACATATAGTCTGGGGGCACCTTTAAATGGGTGGTCAAATAAAGCAGTGATGCCAACTCAAAGTTGTACCACTCTATAAAAAACACTCTTTATAACGATTATTTTAATGTTTAAACATTTCAGTATGAGACACGTCCTTAACTTAGATACCTTCCACACTTAATGTGTGCTTTGTATAACATCTGTGCCAACCGTGCCCCTGTTTGATATGGTTATTTTTATACGTAAAACTTTTGGTTATCAAAGTAATAGCTAAAAAATTCTTTTAATTTGTGTTAAATATGAGTAAGCGTGATTGTTAAGGGAGGTATTAGGCAAATGCGGTTTCAATTAAGGCATACTTGAGAAGATTTTTTTTAAAAAAGTTTATTATTTATGCTAAAAATTTTATTTGCATGTTAATTTTTTACATCATCAGAGTCATATATCATATTTTTTATGTATGAAGATGGCGCTGAGGTTAGTGTGCCTCAATAAAGGAGAAAATCGGGCCACATCATAGCTCGACTCTAGATCGTCAGCACAAAAAAAAAGAAAAATGCATTCGAAAATAGAATCTTCAGTGCACATTTTTTAACAAAATTTAATAAAAATATGGAAAATTAAGAAAATTATGAAGCGTTGACCATTATGTTGAGTGTAAAAACTAGAAAAATTTCACAAAGACGCTCATTTTGGTTAAAGATGTAAAGAATTACAATTTAAACAGATTAAAAAAAAAGTAAATTAAAATTGGTCGATTATTTTGTTTGCAGCAGTGTAGCACGTTTTGAAAAAGTATGTTTCGAGAAAAAACATTTACAGATACTCTGGTAAGTTAAAGGTACTCTGGCGCACCGGGTTTTAAGCGCCAAACCACAGAATCTGTATTATAAGCAGGATTGGTTAGATATTTTTTTTACATATTCTTGAATAGGATAAATATTCTTAATCAAAAATCAATTAAAAATAATTGTATTTTCAAAATATTGTTTGCCTGTAACCTCCCTTAACATATTTTGCATATTTACAATATTAAACATTGTTACACGAAGTGTTTAAAAAAAAAAATAAGAAACTAATTCAGTAATAATTTATTTTGTTTTACTGCAACACTTTACAAAATTAAGCTCATTAATTTTAATTTTCAAAACAAAAACAATTCTATCAAACGTTCCTTCCTATTCCCATATGGGCGTCACTTTATTAGTATTTTGCTAAGAAAACTTGTGAGTTTATTTTTAATGGATCTTAAAGACTCCTTATCAGCATCTACAAGATCAAATTTTGATTCAACGAACTTAAATAGATTTTCGCTTCTTTCGTTCTACGAAAATTTGCACCACATTTCATACAATTCCCGTTTAGTGATGGGGAATGTGTACTCTAAAAAAAAAGGAAATTAAATAGAAGCGAGCTTGTGCGAAACCCCAAATCAGTTTTAAAATGATGAATAAACACATATTCAATATACACTAAAAAAATCAGCCTGGTGTCAAGCGGTGGCAAATAAGTCCCACCTTCTGGAAGTTTAAAAATAAAAACAACTAGCACAGAAATAGCGCTTCCGACAGTTTTGAAAATTTTATAACACATGTATTTATTTTCACACTTGTTTTTAATAAGATTATATAAATCATACCTTCCACTCCAAATTCCATTGCAAACATTTAAAAAAATATTACAGAAAAATGCACTTGCGTCTTAAAAACTGCACTAATTTAAACTAATAATCAAAATAAAATTATTAAAACGAAATTTCTGTTTTGCACTGCTTATTACTCAATACTTACACTCATGGACAGATAAATAAGAACACAACTTTCTTGTGAGTGCATTCACTGGTGATGCTTTATTATTCAGTACTAAATAAAAATAAATGACTTCATTAGTTAAAAAGAACTTAAAATTAGTTAATACAATTAAAAAAAATAACATAAGCAAGTAAATAACAAAATATTTTTGCAAAAAACATATTTGGAACAAAATAGCCTGGCCAAATAAATAAGAACATTCAATGTTTGCTTACAGATTAAAGTTTAGGAACATTACTAGTACAAAAAAAAATTTAAGCTTAATATCCGGAGTGTCCTCCTTTGTTTTGAATAACTTTTTGTATCCTATTTGGCATTGATGAAATTAATTTCCTACAAGTTTCTATGGGAATTTTTTGCCATTCCTCTTTTACAAAATTCCATAATTGTGCTTTGTTTGAGAACTGCCTTTTTGATACCTCATTTTTAAAGACACCCCACAAGTTTTCAATGAGTTTAGGTCCGGTGATTGACTTGGCCACTCAATCATTCGGATTTTATTATCTGTCAGCCACTTTTTTACTGACTTGGAGGTGTGCTTCGGGTCGTTATCTTGCTGTAACGACCATATCAAGGGCATATTCTCGATGGCATCCTTGTAGCTCAATGCAGTCATAGTGTCGGTAATGAGATGTATCGGACCAACGCCATACCAAGAAAATCCTCCATACACCATAATGTTGCCGCCCCATGCTTTACAGTCTTTTTTGTAAATCGAACGTGGAATTGTTTACCCTTTGGCCTTCGTACATTGCGTGCGTAATCATTTGAAAACAAATTAATCTTACACTCGTCAGTCCATAGAATATTTCTCCATTTCTTTTCACCTTCAGTTCCCTTCCATGACACATGACTTTTGGCGAATTCTAACCTACTCCTTAAATGATGAGGACGTAGCAAAGGGACTCTTCTGGATATTCTTCCAGGTAGATTTGCGGCCTGTAATCGCCTCCGGATGGTTCTTGGAGACACTTCATTATTTATTTCGCCAGCAATCTGCCTCGAAGACATGAAAGGGTTTTTTTTTACTAGCGTTACAATTCTATTGTCTGTAGAGTCTGAGGTTTTTTTGTTGGATTTTCCTCGACCATCATCACTTTTTTGTGGCTTAAGAGCGTTGTGCACAAAACACAAGGACCGATCCAAACAATTAGCGATGTAACGGAATGTATGGCCCTTCGATTTCAATTTCTCAACCAGCCGCTTTTCCTCCAATGAACAGTGCTTACTTCGTCCCATCTAATACATTATTTACATTAATTAAACTAAATATTTCTCCTGCTATACAGAGAATTACAAACCTTTGATAAAAAATCACTTCAACCCGTAGAATTTTGAAAAAAATGCTTACGTTCTTATTTATTTGTCCACCTGTTAAAGCAACTGGTTGTAGAAAAGTACGCATCAAACACAAATAACGGGATTTCCCCGTTGGTTTTTACTAGAATACGGCCTTGCCAGAATCAAAATATAAATTTCATTGCGTTTGGTGTTTATGCATCGAATTTTTTTGACACATTTAGGTATTTTTTGTTTTTAAAAAATATGTTCTTATTTATCTGTCCATGAGTGTATCTTCCAGTGACAAAAAAAAATTCTTAATGCCATCTCTTTTAGATCATTACTCAACAACTTGTACAGTTATTTTCTCAAAGTGAGAAAATCAATTTTGTCCAGCTAGCATGTTCTACACGATTCACTGTGCAATGATGAAAATGAATGATTTTATACTAATAGAAATTTATATTCACTTTTAAGTCATGAATCAATGAATCAATTTCTTTAAATTAAAAAAAAAATTATTCAAATTTGTCCCTTTTCAATAATCACTTTTTTTAACCCCTTTTTTTGTCCCAAAATAGATACGAGCATTATACTGCCGTCAAAAGGAAGAGTGCGGCATATTGCATGAAAATCAAAATCAGTTTTATTGTTTTTCTTAATCATCTTTTTTCCGTATATAAGAAAATTAAATAAAAATTGTGACGTTTTTGTGACGTCAACATGAAATGTCATATCTACACAAATTAAAGCAATCATTCAAACAAAAAACGCAGTATCTACATAAAAAGAGATAGAAAAGCGGTATCTACAGTTAACTCTTTTTTAAATGCTTTTTACTTCTTTATTTTTGTGACAAAAAAATTTTTAAATATTGATTTTTTAAACATAGCATATTGATTTTTAATTAAAGACATATCATATCATAATTATTATAATATCAACATATTTATCATATTTATGACAAACATTAAAACATTGTTTTTTATGTGCACAATCACTTTCATTTTCTTGTCCCATAAATTATTTGCTACAATTATTTAATCAGCGCAGTCAAAGTTACAAAAAAATAAAGCAACATGCAACATGTTGCATTTCTCAAACATCTTCAGCCAAAGCTTAGATGAACTTAAATCAAATACAAATCAAAGCAGCGCGAAAAATAATAAAATTTCAAATAAAAGTGAAAACTAATTCTTCGCATTGCACTCGAAGCACATCTTTTTTTGTTGTTTGGTTTGAGTTTTTTTTTTTGTTCGTTTTTCTTACCAAAGTGAAATTCATAACATCAACAACAATATGTTTTGATGTTGCTGGTGCCACCATCACCAACTACAACAACAGCAGCAGCACCAATAAAAAGCATCAAACACAATTCCATATCAAAACTGGTGAAACCGTGTGTAAATAAATAACAAACACAATTGAACGACTTGCAGCAGCTTAAAAAAACCAAACAAAAACATTCCCGAGCGCATCCAAGTTTTAATTATGGGTAGTAAACATTTTTGTTGACTGATTTTTAAAACGATTGATGTATTTATTTTTAAGTTTTGTCGGTACGTCGGTCTGTCTGCCCCTGTTAATGAGCAATAATGCACACAAAAATAAAAAACACTGCAGGTAAAATTTTTTTGCAACTTCAAGTAACACGGTCTTCAGTCCTGAAGCGACAGCAATTAAGTAATTAATTGGCAATCTTGGAGATTGCAGCTTTGGGCACGTTCGCAAAAAAAGTATCTCTTCTCTGTACTGTGCCGCTCAATAATTTTGATCGATGCAAGCGTCAACCGTTTGACATTTAAACCTCTTTCTTCTTCATGTTTATCGTCATTCCCTTGGCTTTGATTTTTTTTCTTTTCGATGTTACTTTCTTTTTGCTTTCTCATGTAGGTTTTTTATACATTTTCATGGTTTGCTTATATGTGATTTAATTTTTTTTTAATAACAGCATTGCCAGCGTTGTCTATACACCCGATGACAATTAATTAATATTATTATAATGACAATAGCACAATATTTCTTTAGTGTTGCTTTTGCGGTTTGTTTAAGCTAAAAATAAAAAATGTGCTGACATTATATACATAGTATTTGTCGCAGTTACACGAAGAGTGAAAACAATCTCGAATGCCCTTCGTCCTTCTGATGTCTGACATATCTGTCCATCATTTCTCAAATGCAGTATCATTCAGCGTGTGTTAATTTATTTTTAGTAATGCAAAATATTTATTTTTTTTTTTTGCTGCTTCATTAATAAAAGGTAGCAAACGCTATTTTCAACTTTTTTGTATATACATCTGACCACGCCCATAGCCTGGATTAACCCAAAGAAGGGGGGTTTTGATTAAAAAAATATCGATATTTTTTGATATCGATAAATCAAAAGGTATTTTTATATGTATATTAAATGTTTGCTCAAATTGTTGACGCTTTTTGATAAACTTTTTGAACTCGCTCAAGAGCCCAATAAATGAAGAAGCGTTTTACAAGAGTTTTTCCTAATTTTATCAAAGAATTAATAAAAGCATATCTTGAAATAAATTTGTCTATTTATTTATTAATTTTATGAAAAAATAAATTGAAGTAAATAAAAAAAAAATGGTATGCATTTCGTTTTAATGTAATTGTTTATTAAAAAAGGTTATCAAACTTAAGAAATCAGATGAAAAGTACTAGAGTTGTGATATTTTACTTTTCGAAAAAATGTAATTTTCTTTCTTGTTACAATAAAAAAATCGTAAAACTCCAAATTTTAAAAATTGCAATGAAATGTTGTTGAAATATTTTCTGAAATAACAATTGATACATATACAAAAAAATTTTGTAATTCCGTGGCTTACTCAATCCCAATAATTAAAAATTAAAAACAAAACGACATAACTGAGTGCTATAGCATAGTCTTAAGCTATTATGTGAAAAAAATTACAAAAACAAAAATTCGCATCAAAAAGTTATAGCTGTTGAAACTTGAATCCTCAAAGTGCCTGTGTCTGGACGAAAAAAAAATGTTTAAGAATTTAAAAAAAAACTATATATGGGCAATTCCACAGTCCCGGGCGTTACATTCGTACGACTTTAAACACAGATATTTTTGCAATTACAATAGCTAGCGGATATTTTGCTATCAAAAACAATAGAATTCCAGCTGATCTATCCCTACATTAAAAAAAAATTAAATCCATGGTTTATTCTTGTGGTAATTTCAAAAATATGTCAGGGACGGGCGTTGCGAGTACACAAAAAAATTCCTGCAATGCTCTGGGAAATTGCAAAGTTTAGCCAAACTGGAGTGTTTTAAATTAAAAATTTAATTACATTCGCTAGAAAAATTATTTATTGACAATTCTGTTCCAAGAAAAAAATGGTGAAATACAAATCATGTTTTTTATTAACTATTTAGTACAGGACCGGGCGTTACATGAATTAGGACGGGCGTTACGAATGCAAAATAATATATCAAAAATCAAAGAAAACAGTTTGTAATAAGTTACAAAGGCAAATTAGTCAAATGAAAATAGTAAATATAAGTATTTGGTTAGTTTTTACCGTTCTTCAGTGTTTTGTTTAAGCAATGTAGTTTTCTTTAGTTCAGAGTACGTGGTTATTCCGTAAGCGATGTTGTTCCCAAATGAAAGTATAAAATAATGATTTTCTTGTAAATTTGGAATAGAACTCAAATTATCCTATCTACTAATGAGATTTTCTGTAATTGAATTGATACTTGCATTGTCCACGTATATATATTTAGTATCTTTTTGATTTTGGAAAGGTATTCATAGCAATCAAATCCATTTTTTAAAGTCACCTTACAAGCTTTTGTGGTACACCATAATGTGCGTTTTGCTGTTGCGCCTATACCATCTATTGGACCTTTTCCGTGGCTTGTCGCGAAAAATGCCCACTCAGTATCCACACCCCAATCTTCTCGACTGAAACATATATTCCAAAAAGTATATTTCTTTTTTAATTAGGCTGCGCAACCGTCAATTTTCACCTGCAGCCATCCGTCGTGCGATTTACCCCACTGTCTCCATTTAATACGAAGTGGTTTCCAATGACACTGGCAAGGTATCCCAAATTTCAAAATACGACTCACATTTTAGTACCATGCACTTTTGGTTTTTAGTATCACAGCAAGATTGTTCAAGTATTCTTGGTATGATTTTATGTTTACATCGAATTTTTGCAATGCGCTTATGAGAAATTTGAAATATGCATTATACATGCTAACGCAGACTTCGTGAGGCATTTACGACATCGGTCGCACATGCTTCGGTCTAAGTTAATAAAACTTGCTTTTCGAAATTCTGCACTGATAATTTTCTTTAAACAGTGAGTAAACCTCCCCAACAGTCATCATTATGTGGAGTTTAATAATTTTACTTTTGGACGGCATGGCTTTCTTAGTTTTGCTCACGGCCTTACGTGCCGTGCCTGCACCTATATGATCCCAAAGATTTAACTCAGCTCTAACTTGATTATGGTGATACCTGCTGCCGCAAATGCTGCTTGTCCTTTTCGGATTTCTCCTTTAGCTGAGCTCTCCTTGCCCTGTCCCTCACTTTTTTCTTATCGAGAAACCTCACGCCTCTTTGAGTTAGCGTTCATCTTAAAAAAATTTAACTGCTCAATGGCAAACCAAGTATATACTATTATATTTTACCTTGAACCACCTTTCGAAAAGCTCTTAAAATTTTTTTTTGGGACGGGCGTTACAACTTTTAAACTTGCTATAAAGGACAAATGCGAAAACAAAAATTAGAAAAAACCACAGAAATCTCTGAGAGCTAGTCTTAAGATTATTATCACAAAGTTTGATTATAATTGATATTACAATTTCAGACTTACATAACTTTTTGCCTTTTTAAGGGGACGGGCGTTACAGTTTGTTAGACTTTTTTCAACCTCCAAAAGTTGGTTCGCGCAGGAAAGATATTTAATTTTCAATAGCACCTCAAAATTTTCAAACACTTTCTTTTCGCTTTCTAAGTATTAATTTTCCACTGCTAGTATTTTAACACTTGAAGCGTAGATTTGAAAATTATCTACCCCAAAATTTTAAAAAATGTTCTTGCTACAATTAACTTTAAAGTAAAAAATATCCCAAAGTATCATTAATTTTGGAATTTTAGCGACAACACATGAAACACAGACCTTTTCTTCATATAAAAATACGGAACTTTAAATGATATCTTTAACTTGAATTTTTTTTGTGCGTTATCGATTAACTTGGAACTGTCCATATATCATTTAAAATGATTTCAATAATTTAAAAAAAAATTTTTGATTTTCGTTTTAAAAAATATTTCAATACTTATATGGATAAACAGAGTGTCCAGATCAACGTTTCAATCCCGCGCTGGTTGATTCATTGGGCCAAAACAAGAAAAAATTGTATGGCAGGGAGGGATCCATCTCCCCCCTGTTTCTAATAATAATCGGAAGTATACCGAAAAAATAGCATTCATAGATGTCATCCGTTATAATGCAATCACTTAAAAAGTATTGCAGATCGGAACCAATCTGAAACGGTTTATCAAAGACATTTAATTAGTTAACTTATATCGATCGGTCAAAGTTTTTGGTCATTTTAAACACACCAAATTTATAGCGACTTAACTATGAAAAATATGTTTTTTATTTTCCTTTTTTCACTTTAAACTCGTTTTACAAAAAAAAAACAATTCTAATACTATTTTTATTTTTTTTTTTTCTGATGCAGTCTTACTGCATCTTTATGTAAAACGAAACGAAGGCTGAACATGGTGCAAGACACGACAAGCAATACATTTTTCTATATCAAAAAATATTGTTGCTTGTCTCTCTCACGACGTTCAGCGTTCGTTTCGTTTTACTTAAAGATGCAGTTAATCTATAAAAATTTTTCTGCAATATCTTATTATGAGGCCTTTGCCGTGGAGCAACGAATAAAGCAACCTTTAAAAAACCTTTTCAATTAGTTCGTATATGTAATACATTTTAAGTTATTGCATTATAACTGATGACACCTATAAGTGCCGTCTTTGGCTATACTCCCTCTTATAATTCGAAACAGGGGGCAGATGGACCTCTGCCATACATTTTTGTTTGTCTTGGCCCAAGGAATCATCCAGCGCCGGATTGCAACGTTGATCTGGGACACCCTGTATAGTAATTTTAAAACTAAAAATGGCAACTCTACACATATCGATAAATTAAAAAGTATTTTTATGTGTGTATTAAATGGACCAAATTGTTGACGCCATAGACTAAAAATAGTCGATTTGATATAAAAATAAAATCTTTAAAGTTTCGTGTCGATTGATAGACTTTTAAAACTAGCTCAAGCGACCAATCAATGTTTACCAATCAATGTCAACCAACCAATTGTTTTACAAGAGTTCAAAACATTTTTTGTGGTAAATTTAAAAAAAAAAACAGGTATGAATTTCTTTTTTAATGTAATTGTTCTTTAAAATGAGTTAACAAACATAAAAATCATATTAAAAGTACCAGAGATGTGATATTTTATTGTGATTTTATGTGATTATACCAGAAAATGGTATTTTAGTTCTTGTTTCAATTAAATAAAAATTATAAAAATTCAATTTTGAGAAATTGCGATGAAATTTTGTTAAAATATTTTCTAAAACAACACAAATGAAGAGTGTGTTCAAAAGGTCCTATTTAACATTATTGTAAAAGCTGTTTTACTATGGTTTAGCACTTAAAATATTTAATCCTTTCATTTTCACAAATAAAAAATCGTTAATTTTTCCAATATTTTGTGCATAAAAGTTTTGGTTTCTGTTTCTGTTCAAAAGGGCCTAAATATGCATGCTGAAAAATTGCTTTTGAAGATATTTGAACAAAAGGGACTAATTTCCATACTAAGTTTTAGTTTTTGTACAATATTTAATCAAACGGTCTTATCAATTTTTTAAAGACTCTATTACAAGTGCCCTTTAAGGTAAAAAACCGATTATTCAATGAATGAAAGTTTTCAGTGATTTCTCATTACTACAATGAGAAACCGACGAAGAATGTGAACGTATTGAGCCCAACATAGAGCACTTACGTGTTTAGTGAATTAATTATTTCTGTGAAAACTTATGTATACTTCATTTTATAAAATGCTTAAAAACCTTATCAAAAATGCCTATTCTTCAGTGACTGCACAAGAGGACATATTTTTAAATTTGAAATCTCTATCACTTTGAAACCATTAAAATTTTTTTATCCATGCGTACATCATATATTAGCTGTTGGCCTCATAATTGTAATCACAACAAAAACTAGACTTTTTTTAGCTTTCTTCAACTTCATAATCGACCAAGCTCTTTTGAACAGACACTCATCAAATTCGAAAAATTGTGCGATTACTAATTATTTTGTAATTTATTCAGTTATTACATGAATTTAATTGCAAGCTATAGATCCAGTAAGTTTTTAAGAAGACAACAACAACAACTTTTGCTTTGTAATTACATCTCAAAATTACTCAATCCCCAAAAATAATAAAATGTAAAATAAAAAAAGGATTTAGCTTTTTTTTGAAAAAAATACAAAAAACAAAACTCGGATCAAAAAGTTAAAGCTGTTGAAACTATATGTTTTTTCAAAAATCCTCAAAATGCCTGTGTTTGGGCATTTCAAACACAAAAATAAAAAATAAAAAAAAATATATTTCTGATATTTCTATATATTTCTGATTTTCATTTTAAAAAAATTCAGTACTAATTTATATAGTTATTTTAAATATTTTAAAATAGCAACTCTACAACATAACCAAAGTGAAATAAAGGTGTAAAACATTTTAATTGACGTTATTAAACTAGTGATTAATACGCTTATTAAATTTTTCTGTTCTAGTTATTAATTTTTAAGGAAAAGCAACAAAGAATGTGAATGGACAATCTTGATCACAAAAGCATTTAGTTGGAATTGCGACCACATAAATAGCAATTTGAAATTCAAAAGTTTTTATTGTTTTTATAAGTCGAAATGCGAGAGACTATATTGTGGTATTTCGAAATTCGGTGGCGTTGTCTTAACCTTAATAACAGAATCCTGTAGCTCTTCTGCCGCTACATACGCTAGTGCTAATTGTAGTGTACTATTCATGACAGCCGCACTAGAGCAACCCTGCCCAATCATAAAATCTCAATCTATGCCGAAATCCTTATATTATCTATGATCTGAAAGCATAGGCAGAAAGAATATATAAAGTCTGTGTTGCTGGCAGCGCACGTTTGCAGCCAATTGTTCGAACCGTATTAATATTCGGATCGTTGGATTTATGTTAACGTTCTGTTAATGTTTCTATGACATCTCTCGTTTATATATTCTCTCTGGCATAGGTCTCAATTTAGTTCAAAATTGAAGTGGTTTGCAACTTTTTACGCTGTTGCGTTGTAATTGCCTTAATGCTAATATATTCGATTTTTATACTTCCTAGACCCTAAGGGACCCCTAGATTTTAGGAGTTAAAAGCCCCCCTTGTCTACGGGCCCGACTCTACAAAATAACCTAAGTGAAATAACTATAACTGTTAAACCTTTCAATTGACGTTACTAAACTTGTGATTAATATGCCAATTTCATTTTTTTGTTTTTGTTATTAATTTTTGGGAAAAAAATAACAATGAATGTGGATAGACAATCTTGATCACATATTTATTTAATTAGAACTGCGTTATCACAGATTCTCGAGCGTGAGGATAGTGTCCCAAAATTTGTCAGTGACCACATAAATAGCAATTTGAGTATCAAAAGTTCTATTGTTTTTAAATGTTAAAATGCGAGAGACGATATTGCGGTATTGCGAAATTCGTTTGCGATGTCTAAAGCTTCAATAACACCATCCTGCAGCTCTTGATAAGTATTTATGGATTCATGTCTTACAACTCATCTAGCTGGAAGAATTTTTTTTTAAATATGCCAAGTACAGCTGTCAAAATAATAACAGTACTTTTATATTCAGACATGTTGGTATAAATAATACTTGTCTACAAATTTCGGATCCGCTTAACCCATTATCGTTCCTATATATACTTTCAACGCTGGTTCGAAATCTGTACTCCGTTTCCCCTTATATTGTAAAATTCTCAAGATACAGGGTGTTTCACGTTTTCGGCAAGTGCCTAGTATTATCGGGGACCGTAACTGCTATAAGTTATTTTTCAACTTTTATTTTTTTGCTTAATAATGTACAATTTTAAGTTGTTTTTTTTTTTGCTTACAAAATAAAACTTATTTTTGAGTTTAATTTTTTCCCTCACAAATAATAGTTATCTTTTAAGTTTTATTTTTTCTTCACAAAATAAAATTTATTTACACGTTTTACTTTTTCCCTCACAAATAACTGTTATTTTTTTCAGTTTAATTTTTTTCCTCAAAATAAAACTCATATTTGAGCTTTATTTTTTATTTTACCAAAAAGTAACTATGATATACTATTATTTATATACAAACTGAATAAGGTTTTAAAAATGCTATTTAATGAAATACATAATAGTTAGAAATTGCTAGATTAAAAAGTTATAACTCGAATATAGCAGAAAGTTTTTTTTTGTGATTTAAAACATGAAACTTAACTTTTATCTGTGAAGAAAAAAATAAAACTAAAAAAATAAGTTTTATTTTGAGACCAAAAATAAAAAACTTAAAAAAATAACTGTTATTTGTGAGGTAAAAAATAAAACTCAAAAATAAGTTTTATTTTTTGATGAAAAAAATTAAACTTAAAATATTACTGTTATTTGAGGGAAGAAATAAATATTATAAGTTTTATTTTGTAAGGAAAAAAAATAAAAATCAAAAAATAACTGTTATTTGTGAGGGAAAAAAGAAAAACTCGAAAACAAGTCTTATTTTGTGAGGAAAAATTAAAACTTAAAAGATAACTATTATTTGTGAGGGAAAAAACAAAACTCAAAAATAAGTTTTATTTAGCGAGGAAAAAATAAATCTTAAAAATATTAAACTCTTCATATTTTTGAATAGTGAAGATCAAACAAATATTTTTGTGTATTAACTTCTTTTTGCAGTGATTTTTACATAATGATTTTTTTTCTTTAAAATTTTAAAGATAAGTGTTATTTTCAAGCCCTGAGTATTATTGATCTAGAATCTAACTACTAGAATAATATTTTGTATTTTAGAATAATTATCAACTTTTCCATCAATATACATATCAGCCACTGTCGTGTCACATGCTGCAGCGGATCTTAAATTTTTAGATTATCCAACGAAATATCAACAAATTTTGTATCTTATTTTAGCGTAGTTGTGTAACATTTGCAATGTCATTTAAAAATGTTTAAAGTATTTTTCGCTTTTGCTGTCAGTCAAGTCGCACTTCAAAAGTTAAAGATTGTTCAGGTGAAACTACAGCCACAACTACGATCAACAGGTTTGCTGCGCATTCTGTACATTTCAACTTTTAACAGTTCCAGCTATATACCACTAGCTGGAGCATTCCGTTTAGCTGGTTTCTTTTTCTTCGATACTACCCAGGAATTGCGGAGTATAAAAGGTAGTTGTTGTATATTTTAAGTAATATCAAATATATGAGCTAATCTTGGTATAGTCATTTGAAACAGTTAATTTATTTAGTCTTAATCCGTTGTCATTGAGTTTAAAGACTAGAGTTTAGAAATTCGGCCACTTGCACTTACCTTATAAACTTCAGAAAAAAATCCAGAGCCGATTTTCTCCTTGACAAAATCATCCACGGAATACAAAGCAGAGACAGCAGTTTTCAATGCTTTACATGACGGTCCCGTAACCAGACGATCCGATGAAATTGTACGTGCAACAGGTTGTGGACCAGATGGCATCAATGCGGATCCATTTGTAACACCACCAATACCATTGTTGCTTACTGAACCGCCTCCTCCATAGGAATTGGAACAGGATGCTCCAGTTGTAAGAGCTTTGGCACTAACTCCTGAATTGGAGCCAGATGCTATCGAACAGTTCATTGTTTTGACAGACACGCAGTCGACTTGATCGTAACCGATAGTATTATTTTTGCTGTTTTTGTTGTTGTTGCTTACGTACATTTCCGACGGAGGACCCGGTCCACTGTGCTGATTAAGATTCATTATTATCAGCTGTGAAAAACGCGAAATGCGAGAGAACAGCTAATGTACATAACTATGTGGTAATTTTGAGAACGTAATGTAAAGATCAATAACGAGCGCGAGAGAATGTGGGGAAGTGGTAAAGGGAGGAGAGAAAAGTGAAGTGAACACTACGAGACGTTGACAATCAGGCGAAATCTTTTTTAAACGAACGCGCGAACACACGACAGCAAACGAAGATTTTTTTAGATTTTTATTAACTGGTTATTAATACATTAATTAATTATTGAATTTAGCACACTATTTTGTATTTTAATTTGGATGAGTAAAATGAATATGTAAATAAATTATACAAAAATTATTTATGTATTTGTATGTGTAAAAGAACACTTTTTTCTTAGCGCACTACAGCTGGAAGAGGATTTTGAGAGATGCAGCAAAGCAATTCTCTCAGTTTTTGTGATTTTTGAAATTTTTTTAAAATGTTTTCTTATTATTTTTAATATTTATATATTTTTGGCACTTTTTTCAAAGATGATTTAGCACATATTTTTTTATATTATTTTTGAAAAATAACTTATTTTACCGACAAGTGTTTGTCCATTTTGTTATAAAGAAGAGTGTTGAAACGGGAAGCTGTTAGTAATTTTGTTTTTTTTTTTTCTGTTGGCGGTTGGTGAGCATTAATGCTTCTGAATGTGTGGCATAAAATCTGCAAATAGAAAAAAAATTATTGTTAAAAAAATAAATTTAATATATATAATATTAAAGACGTTTTGTGTTATTTTTAATAAAATTGGTTCAATTGTTATTTAAAAGTGGAATTTATGAAATAAAATTTAGTTTCGACCAAATCGATCATTGTCGAACCCATTTAAGATATTGCGAAATATGTTGGACTCTCTTTTTAATCCTTAATACTGCAATGGTATTAATTACTTATAAAATTGTTTAGTTCATTTGTTTTAGTTCAACTTAGAGTTGGGTGCGTGCAACATATTTGAGGCACGGGCACGCTCGACCTCGAAATTTCTTTTTCGTACTTGTACGAAAATAAACTCACACTTACGAAAAAGCACGATTTAAAACTTTGCAAAGTAGCTATGTAAAAGTTACATATATTTTTTAAAATTACGTTTCAACTTAAAAGTATTAGAATTGTTATAAAACTAAGATTTTATTATTTTTATTAGTTTTATTCAAATACCATATGAATTTTGATGAAATAAAAACGTAGTTGCTCAAGTGAAAGTAGTAAAATCACGCACCGCTTTGCTAATCTTAAGCATAAGCACGATCGTGTAAGCATGAAGTTATTTTTTCATTCACGTGCACGGCGGCACGCGCCCATCTCTAGTTTAACTGGTCCAATCGGATCAACTGGCTCAATTGGATCAACTATGCGCCTCAATTGGTAAACTTATATACTCCAGAGCCTCGAGTTGCGTCGATACAATATTTTGCATTCGGGTTGCAACTTTTTATAAGGTCGCAGTGGGACACCCAAGAAAGGGGTCCTGTCGCCCCTACTGTGGAACCCTGTCTTCAATGAACTCCAAAAATTCGCCGGTAGAGCCCCGCAGATAGCAGCCTATGCAAATGACATAAGCATAATTATAGTAGGGAAATGTCTATCAACAGTTAGCTCTATAATGGAGAGCACACTCAAAGAGGTACTGGATGGTCAAATTCAGTCGGTCTTAGTATTGACACAGACAAAACGGATCTGGTTCTGTTCACGAAAAGGTACAAGATACCACAGTGGATACTACCAAAATTAAACGACATATGTCTCATACCTAAAACCCACAAAATATCTAAGAGTCGTCCTGGACAGCAAGCTGACATGGAAAATCAATGTATAAAAAAGAGTGAAGAAAGCCACCATTGCGCTTTACACATCCAAGAAGATGCTAGGCAGCACCTCGGGTCTCTCACCCTACCTGATGCACTGGATCTATGCAGCGGTAGTTCGTCCTATTTTACTTTATGAATTTATTGTGTGGTGGCCGGCTGTGAACAAACATACATACCTCAGGCACTTTGAGAAAACTCAGCGGCAGGCAGCGCTATGCATCGCGGAGGCACTGATGTTAACTCCAACTAAAGCGCTTGAAACCATTCTACGTATAAACCTTGGACATACACGCAAAACTAATAGCCGAAAAGACGGCACAACGCCACACAGCGGCTGGCAACATGTTCTTTCAAAATGTCAGTCATTGTACAATCAGCAAGGATCTACTTAGTAGTACAGACTACATGTTACCTCGTACTATAGTCAATTCCGAAACACGAACACTTCTAAGACCAAACGTCTGATGCAAAGGTATAGAACAAGCACAGCAGGCAGTCAACATATATACAGACGGCTACTAGATGCCTACGGTGGTAGGCGTAGCTGTGTATTGTGCAGAGCCTAGTATAAGGCAGCCTTAGAAACTGCCGAACCACTGCAGCATCTTCCAGGCGGAAGTATTCGCCATAAGGAAGGCTGCGGAGATAGCCCTCGGCATGGACACACACCACTCTTATATCAACATTTTCGTCGACAACCAAGCGGCGATCAAATCTATGCGCTCCGCTACCATCAAGTCCAAAAGTGTCCTGACTGGCAGAGATGCACTAGATGCACGATGCACTCGATTCTTAGAGAGTGTGCACTGGGTCCCTAGCCATCAGGGCATTGAGGGGAACGAGATGGCAGACGATTTAGCAAAGGAGGGCGCTGGTCTGGGATCACAATTCGCAGAGCATGTAAGTGCTCCGCTACAAGAGTTGTACAGGTACCTCGAAAAAGGAGCCACACAAGCAGTGATTCGTATATGAAAAGATACGACATCGTGCAAAATCTCGAAAATCATGTGCAATGCACAATGCGAAAAACCGAACTCTGTTCATCTTTGCACACCTGCGCGGAGATTGCAGGATACTAGTGGGTATCCTCACAGATCACTACATGGCGGCAGCCCATGCGAGGAAACTGGGCATCACCGCGGATGACAACTGCAGGAAGTTCAGGCAACCAGGCACGGCGGAGACCCTGGATCACCTTTTATGCACATGCCCCACACTTAGATCGAAACTCAAAGACCTGGGCCTATCGACGTTCCTTTCACTAAAAGATGTATCCAAAGTATCTCTGGAGTCCCTCTTAAAATTTGCAAATTCAACGCAAATCTTTACAAACTTCAACTAAACACAAAAGTTTCCTTTGCTCGTAACCGGCATTACTAAGGACCAGAATTAGTTTTTGTGAGCCTTCGTCAGGAGGCATCCGGGTAAACCGAACCTTACCTATTTTATTCGGCATTTTTTTTTACTATTTTTTTTTTTTTGGCATGCTAGTAAGGCTCGTTCCCAAAATTTATCTATATCTTTTGGAAGAATTATTTTCTGCGAATATTTTTTTAGGATGGCCCAAGGATGTTCGGTGAATTCATATCAGAAGACTGTGTAGGACAATCTAATTAGTCATGTGCTTTGCATCGTTATCCTTCATGAAGACATTATACTGCCCCTGTTCTGCCTCAAAAATATCCAAACTAGGTAGATACGAGTCTCTCAAAAAGTTTATATAGTTCGAGGCCTTCATTATACCATTGTTTCGTCGTAGTACTCGGACTTGAATGCCACGTAGGTATCTCCAAAGCATCATTGAGTGACCACCAAATTTCAGTGTGTAACAATTACTTCGCTCTGGAAGCCCTATACCTGTACCAACCCATGTTCACATGCGCTCATCTGACCCAACACGGTTTATTTTTATTTCATCTGACCATGTTACCTTCATCCAATCAATGGTGAAGTGCTCATATTTTTTGCCAATTGATATCTTTGCCTTTGGTAAGTATCAGACAAGAGGTTTCGTCACTTTTGTTCAAGGAGAAAGTCTACTTTTGTTTAGGCTCCTGCCTAAACAAAATCTTGTAATTGACCTCAACTACGGTTTCTTGTTTCAGTACCTGATTGGTCTGTACAACAGTATTCGAGCCCCAGTGACTACAAAGCACCTGGCTATGCGCTCTATGCCTGAAGATAACTTACGTGGCCTACAGCCACATTTTCTTGGAGCAGTCACATTATACTCCTTTTTTTAATTGATTTATTCAAGTTATATGTTATATTTTCTTTTAATTTTTTTGTAATATATTTCATTTATGATATCTTCCCGCACGGCCGCCTTCAAAACGGAGCTTTTTGCTATTCCCATGTCTAAAATTCTTATATAGTATACCACCAAAAAATTGGAATAACTAAAAAATGTTCTTAAAAAATTCAATTTTTTTTCTGCAAGTTAAGTTAAATTTTTTTTGCAGGTTCTCACGAAACTCGACAAAAAACTCGGCCAAAATTGTTTTTTTTTATTCGATAGCTTATGATGTGTAGTATGTTCCCTAAGCGGTTTGGCCGAAAACGATTGCATAAAAAAATTATCGCATACGAAAGGAACCCATAAAACGCGTTTCCTGAAAAAGCATGTTTTTCAGACTGGTCTCAACGATATCTCAAGAACTACTTTAAAGATTGACTTGTTTTTTTTTTTTATTCTAAGCCTAAATTCAGATAATATTGGACGGTTGTTTTTTTTTTGCACTTTTAAGAGCGAAAAATGTGAAAAAAACGCTACAAATAATTTACATGTCCGCCTTTTTTTAATTTTCAACTATTTATTCATATTATAGGTTCATGCTCCAATATATGTATATAATACATAATTTATAAAAATTTTTGGTTTTTTATTTCAGATGACATTAACGTGCTGCGAGATGGAGACCGTTTCGGTACCTTTTTTTCAACGTGACGTTTGACGGCGTATTGACACTTCACGTTACTTTTTTATGCACTACAAAAAATATTTCCTACACTTTAAGAATCAATAAATAACTGCCAAAAACTCAAGGTTTCCTTTACTTCCTTCTATGAAAAAAAATCAAGAACATCACGGTGTTTTTGGACTTCTAGATGGGAGCCTTTCCTTAAACTTTGGTTGTTGAAAATTTAAAAAAAAAAACAGAAAATTTTAAATAGTAAATCAAATATTTTATTAAGAGCGGTAACCCCTAAAATTTGCGAGTTATTGCATTTTTTGCATTAGGAGTTCATTAACTTTCGTTATTTCGTGTATTAAAATTATTTGCGATTATGACCTTTTTAAAGCGGACCCCTCATTTAGTGTGATGACTGCTTAATAAGTGATCATAATCTCAAATCTAATTTGTGGGATTATGTCCGCAAAATAAGGGGACACAATCCCAAATTCTCAATTGGCGATTATGGCCCTTGGGACTATGGGATTATGGTCCCGTGATTAAAGTAAATACTGGTAACACTTTAATGTGAAAAATCTTTGACACTCAAAAATAGTGGCAGCTTTTTTCTTATCTCTTGTTTGTAATGCGGGAAGTACCAAATTAGTCTTTAAACCTTAAATTTCGTTAAAAAATAAAGCAAACGAATAGAAAACTTAAAATGGGAAAAAAACTTCATTGGAGACTCCTCAAATCATAATAGATTTAAGTAAGTTGTAAATTTCTTTAGGATTCCTTGCGGTACATAGGTAAATCCTTGCGTGAAATTGTTAAATGAAATCACTGTGCAATAAAAAGATAATAGACAAATTTGCCAAACATCATATAGCGAAAAATTTGACTGAAGCACGGCGACCAAAGCGTCTTACTGACACAGAAAAAAGAGTTATATGTATAAAAGTAAAGGCAAGTCTAGCTTTTACTGAAGTAAGAAAATTAGAAGATCACTACACAAAAATGGTTTACATGGAAGAATACCACACAAGAAGCCTTACATTTCGAAAGTCAATCAGTCTAAGCGTATGAATTTCACCAAAAAATACAAAAAGGAGGATTCAACTTTTTGGAAAAAAATTTTTTGCTGACGAGAGTAAGTTTGAAATATTTGGTGTTAAAAAACCTCAAAAATAAGGCAAAGTAAGAATGAAAATTGTGTTACTAAAACAATTAATGTCGGATGTATGTCGGTAATCTCGTTTTTGTCGAATCAGCAATGAAACAAGAGCACTATTCTTAAATTTTGCAGGACAATATTGCCCACAGTGTAGAAAAAATGGTCTTGTCACAGAACAGGATGTTCCAACAGGACCGTAAGCATTTGTCCAAAATTATGAAGAAGTGGTTGTTATATGGGACTCATAGAATTATTGCTCATCCACTGCAGTCCCCAGACCATAGCTCAGTTGAGAACTTGTAGGAACATCTTGGCATAAAAATTAGAGAAGAGTAGATTTCTTACAAGGAAGATCTAAAGATTGCATTACGAGTAAAATGGAATATCTCACCTAGTTGCATCCAAAAACTTTTTGATTCAATGCCAAGAAGATTATCGGATGCAATAAAGTAAAAAGTAAAGCAAACAATGTATTAAATATACATTTTTACATTGCATTTCGAAAACTATTGAAGTACTTTTTTATGACGCGTAAAATTTGCTATATTTTAATAACATATACAGCCCAATTCTGCATGATTTTTCCCGGGGAATTGGAAAAGGGAGTTCTCAGTTTTAATATAGCAGATAAAGATATCACATATTTTTTGTTTACAATCATGAATATTGACAGTTGATGAACAAATTGGCATTAAAACTTTTCAAAACGTTTTTGAAATTTATCTTAAAAATGAAAACTCCCTTTTCCGATTCCCCGGGAAAAATCATTCAGAATTGGGCTGATAAAGTACAATTTTCCCAATGTATTTTTTTTTTTTTTATTGTTTTTAGTAAATTTAATTCTATTACTAATGAATTTTGCAATATTATTTTTTATTTATTATTATTTTTTTATATATGGGGCATTCCATTGTGACTACTGGGACATTTGACTCCAGAATTTGATCAAAATGGTACACTAAAAAATCCCACTCACCTTACTTTTGACACTCATATAAGCATTTTAGCTAAACCATTTAAATATTCAAGTCAGCTTATTCTGTGTTGAGCATAACTTCCTAAACACTTCCATTTTAATAAAGAATTAGTATGCTTACCTTTGTAGAAAAAGTTGAAAAATATTACATATTGTGACTACTGGGACCGGTCTTTTTGACTTGCGAGACAAGTATAAAATACGTGTTAATAATCAGTTAAGAATCAGTTTTATTATTGTTTTAATCCCAATTAATACAGTTAAATATTAATATATTTTTCTATAAAACGTAAAAATGAAATCAATAGCTATGAAAACAATTACCTCTAACTCTATTATAAAGAAAATGTTGACTTTTTCTTCACATTGGTAAAATTTTACCTCTCAACACTTTTATAATAGAACCTAAGACACCTCCGTCTCCTATGTGGCGAAAAACTTTGCTTCATTGAAGTCGATCTTAAAAACAATATGATTGTCAGCCATTTTGAGAACTTCTTTACATTTATTTATACTTGGCTCAACCATATCTTTAGGTTAAACATTCAATTCCTGTACGCTGTCTCTTGAATACACATCAGGGTAGTTTAAATTTCCTTCTTTTATTAATAAAACATTGTTGAATTAATAAGGCACTCGGGGGATGCCCCCTATAAGTGTGTAAGAATTGTGTTGATTCGGCAGAGGGGTGATAGTTAGTGATTCTATCGAAAGTAGTCAAGTGAAACTTATTGTAAAGAATGTTGTTACGATTTGATATTGAATCTGAGGCAAGTGCTATGCCTGTGCTTCAGTCAAATCAATTTACTAAGCAATCTTTTCCACAAAATTACCTACCGCCACCAACTACACCTTTTTTTCGTAAATTAATGTATTTTAAAGTTCTTTTGATTAGAAGTAAAGAAATAATGGTTAAAGCATAGAACCATGACCCAGTCAGGATTCGAACCCGGGACACCTGCGTAACAATCAAACGCGCTACCACTAGACTATAGAGGCTGTCAAATGGCATGATTAAGACATTTATCTCCTTGGGATTTAAAGCAGTGGTAAGTAAGTGTGGATTACACTTGCAGACAGCCATTTAACACTCAAGTTAGACATAAAGAAGCTTTAATTATTTCATTTTTTATCAGAAAAGCTTAACACAATGGCATTGAAATAAAGTCAGGCTGTTCACCGTGACTACTGGGAGCTATTTTAAAACAGTCTCGAAAGCATAATATGATCGCCTTAACTATTAAAAGAAGTTTAAATATCACACCACATTTTTATATTTACTTCTAGGAAGTATTGAATTAATAAAGCCGTGTTTCGGGTTAGGAAAATAACTTCTATATATTTTTGCGTGACTACTGGGACATACGCCTTGCATCTGTTCAAAGAAGACATACATAAAAACTTTACTTCTATATAAATTTTTTTTTACAAGCTTTCTGTAGAATACACGCGCTAGGTATTTGCAGTTGACAGAAAGGCTGAAAATAGTGTTGCAAATACAATCAATATTTTACTCCTTAGCAACTCTGTGTGAAACAAAATTTGCCATATCCAAAAAAGGATTTTTGTGGTATTTTTTTAAATCTTTTTTTAAAGATTAATAAAGTATAGAGATTTAACTAAAGCTTTTTACCAAAATTAAAACAATTAATTAATTAACTCTAACAATATAATTTTCCTTTTTTTACGTGGATATATAATAATTCTCTTTGTACATTGCATAGCTCGAAATTTTTAAAATATTGATTTTCATTACTTTTGTGAACAGTATTTGCAGTCACGCTAAGTAAATATTATAAAAAAAGGTGTTTTCCATTTAAGTTAAAGTATTATTTATTAATAAGTATTTTTGCCAGCCTCGTTACACTGTGCTAACCGAGGTTCTCGATTGTTTGCCGTCATAAAAATGTGCTACTTCAAAATTCCAGCTTATATAATGAAAAATAAAACCTTATGTTAATTAATGATCAATGTAAAAATACTCAAAAACACACTCCTCACATATTCTTTTTTGTCATTTTGTACAACGAACTATGTGATTGTCTTTAATTGTGAAGAGTTTTGAGCAAAATTTAAATCAACAGAAAAAACAGTTAACAGCAAAAAAACAGAAGGCTCTAATGAAATATCAGGGTCACTGTCGCTTGGTAGTAGCTCTTTTTTTTTTTTTTGTTGCTTCCAAAGTTTTTTTGCTACTTAGCTAAGGTGGTTTTGTTTTCATCACGTTTTCAACGTGCGACTTGTATCTTTTTCAATGTTATGTATATTTATTATTTGTTTTTTTTTTTGTTTTGGCGCTTATTTTGAGAGTTTTTAGTTATTTTGATTGCGAGCTGCAATATGATACGAGTAGAAAAAAATCATCGCTTCATAAACGACAAAATTAATAAAGCAACAAAACAATAAAACAACACCATATATAACACCAGCAATAAAACAACCAAACAAGTTGAAGTTATAAACTTATAGATAAGCAATAATTGATAAGCTGCAAGTTGTACAGTTATGTTATGATGTACAATACTTCAGCAGGTATATTCATCTTGTATTCAGCAAAAAATATTTTTAAGCAAGCGTCATCTCAATTTAACAAACTTGTATTTAAAGCTGTAAAATGTTAAAATTAACTGTTAGCATGGTTATTAAGCGGCATTAATTACTTACTTCCGCTTTTAAAAATATCAAAATGTGAGCGTAATGTTTTATTTTTTTCCAGTTAGCTTTGTTTTAAATCGTAATGTAATGAAAAAATTGGGCTTATTTAAGCTCATTTAGCGGATAAACAATTAATTTATATTGAATTGAGAATTTTATTAATTAACGCATTTTATTTTAATTAAAAATTATTGGCAGCTGCATTGTTGAAACTAATTAAGGTGTTTTTAACTTATTCAGCTGTTTCAAGTGGCATTCAGCGCGATTTTTAATATATCATCACTAAAAATTAGGTTCAATTGATGGTTAAAACGAACCTTGATAATTTTTTTGGGCTGCTTACAACTCAGCAGGTTTATTTCGAAATATAAATTCTTAGCAGCAACAATTTTAAGTGTAAGTTAGGTTAAGGCGTTATTCAGCGCAATCAAATTGTATTCAGCGAAGTATTTAGACAACAAATTGAAGTCCTTTAGCAAAAAGTTTGATAAGTATTGAAGATTTATCGATTTTGTTCAGCTTGTTTGTTCAGCTTATAATTCAGGACTTTTAATTTGATATTCAAACTGTGCAAAGCTGCATTTTTTTTAACAATATTCAGATTTTTGAGCGAATTCAGCGCCATGAAAACAACTATTATAATTATGGAAGTATTAGAATTAGCGACAATTCTAACTTAATTCAACACTTGAAGGTAAAATAAAAAAAAAATAGTAAAAGATAATAAAAAAGATAAAATCCGCGGCTCAGCTTATTTTATTAAAGAGTTAGAATGGAAGCAGATGCATTTTTTAGATAATTAAAGCATTTTATGGCTATTCAGCCGTTTTAAATCAGATTCAGCGCAGTGTTTGCAAAGCCATCATTAAAATTAAATATGAAACACAAAGATAAGATTACTTTCAATGGCATTTTTGCTTGTTAGCATTTCAAAGGGATAATTTATGATATAAAATGTTGTTAGCAGCAACTTAGAGTTAAATTTAAGCTTATTTGTGGAATGCAGCAGTTGCAAAAAGTTGACAGCTGCAATTTTTCCCTTAATTTAACCTGTTCATATCATGCATTTTCAGTGCAATGCAATTATATTTTAAATCATAGCCCATTATGTATTACCTTTTAATATGAATCTAAATATATAAAAAATTCATTTTAGAAGATTTTTTGTATATCTTATAATTTTTTAGGATAATTCTTGAAATAAATGTGCTGCCAGCATCATTTTTATGTTAAATTTCAGCTTTTTTATCTTATTCAGCTCCATAAAATTGAATTCGGTGGAATATATGAGGAACCCATATTAGTTTTATTACGAAGCTTGACGAAAATAATTATTTCTAACAATTCAGCAGCTATTCAGCGCTGGATTTTTACATTTAAGGGCCTAGTTTTAGCGCTATATTTGAACTGGCCTAATAATTTAATGAACAATTATTTAAATATTTTTAGATTAAATTGATAGAAATAGCCATTTTTTACTTACAACTCAGCCTTAAACTCCAAATTAAGTTCAAAATACAAAAATTATGGAAAACTGCTATTTTTTACTTGATTTTAATTACGAATTTTAGATCAAGTAAGTTTTGAAGAAGGCAACAACAACTACAACAACAACTCTGTATCTGTACAACATTATTCAAACTTCATAGGTATATTCAGCGGAATGAGTTCGTATTCAGCGCTATCCTTGCGCTGACAAATACGTAATTTATTGTCAAATAATGTATACTTATTCAGTTTCAGAAGCCGTTTTTATATATCTAACAATTCAGCGCATTAAACTTTATATGGAAATCGTTACCAGTGGCATTCTTGAAGTTTATTAACACTTTTAAAGCTTATTCAAGTATATAATAAACTTAATGTCAATTCATTTTTGTGTAAATTTGCTTAATAATTGATACGAGCTGAAGAAGTATTAACTTCGACAGCTTTTTAGTACTAATTGAAAGCAGTAGACCCAAAAACACCTGCACCATGATTTCTGCGCCATTTCCGAAGTTATTTCAAATAATAACTTTTATGTATAACGATAATCAATAATGGTGAATTAAAAGGGGGGGTTAATCAAAAATTTATGATTTTTGGTATATGAGTAAAGTCATTTAATACAAGATTACAAGCAATGTAGCCAATTTTATTGTTGTTATCTATATAAATGATATGCTATCGTCTATTCAATCATTGTGTTGGATTAATAAGCGTAGAGTAACAAATTAATTTTTTACCGTTATTTATAGACGCTTCACAAAGTGGTTTTGATAACTTGTGGCTGTTGTGGTTGTTGTTGATTGATAAAAGCGCTGATATTTATATTCAGCACATTTTTATGCGACCAAAAATTTGACAGCTGATATTAGCAGAGGAAACAAAAGCCAGTCACGTTCAATTATTTGTGTAGATTAGGCCAACGTACGAAAAAAATAACCGCAAAGTATTAGGTTGTAAAACGTGGTTATGCAATGAGCAACAAAATACATAGATACAAAAAAAAACTTTTATACACTCTTGAAGCTTCAACTTTTTCTTTATCATCAGTCGTTCTTTTTTTTTCAAAATACTCTCAAATAACTATTCAGCGCCTTATTTTATCTAAGCAATGAATTTGAATCAAGAAGTTTATATTTGTCAGATTTACACTCATTTTTATTGCTCTTTAGCTGTAATGCACACTAATGAACCGCTGAATTATGCTGAGTGGTGTAGCTGACATGAGCAAAAATTAAGGAAAATTAGCTTTAGTTTGTGTAAAAATTACATAATATCGTAGCATTAATGTTATTCCAGTTGAGCGTATATTTTACGATCAATTGAAACATTTCGCATATGATTCGACAAAAATATTTATGTGCATGTTTTACAAAACTTAAATCACAATTACGAGTGTTGCATTAATGATCGATCTTTCACTTTGAATAAGTTTTTTGTTTTTTTTATATATAACAAGGTTGATTGTTTTAACAAGTCACATTTGAACTATCAAATTAGTAAAGTATTATGTGCTAAGGCTTGATCATCTTACTGAATAAAAGTCACCAGATTTTAATACAAATAAAACTTAAACTCCAGAAAATAAATGATTGGTTAAATGTGATATGAATAAAAACTTATATAAATTATTATTGTTATAATGAAAAATTTATTTCAAGTCAGCATTATATTTATATAAAGAGTATAGACAGCATTCCTAATTCAGCCAAGTCGCTTATTGTGTAGATATTACATAATAATTAAACAAAATCACAATAAAAATGTATGCATATTTAATACGAAATGTTGGCAGTAACTATTCGCTGATGCGCTTGCAAATATAAGCTGTGAGCTACTGCTATACAGCCAGATGATAGCGATAGGTCTCTTTGAACTTTGCTTCTGCATAAATAATTAGTATAGAAAGTCAAATATTTATTTATTTAAATGTTTTCAAAATATGTTTCAGTTTGTATGACAAACAGTTTTATTGAATTTGAAATGTTACGTATCATTTTCAACTAGATTGTTAGTGGAAAAAATAAGTTAAAAAATATGAAAATTTCCGACTTAAAAATAAATAACGATTTAATGAGTTGGAATTTAAAATAAAATTTAAAAAAAGATTATTTCATTGAAAGTATGTAGTTATAAAATAAATACTCAAAGAAGGCATATTGTGTATGGGCATTTCCAAACTCTCTAAAAAAAAACAAAAGTCTAATTTTTTATAAGGCATTTTTATTTTTGCGTAGTAAATAAATAGCACTATATTAAGTAAAAACAATGACAACAATCGACCGTAAGGATTTAAAGATAAAAGCAAAAATATGTGCTGGCGTTACGTTACAAAAAAAAATAAGTTATTTTTGACTTGGATTACAAAATTTGCCCAAGTCTCTGAATTGGGCAAGACTTTTTGTATGCAACTTTTTTTAGAAGGGTTTAAACCAACATAAGTTTATTTTCCAAGTGATCAAATTTAAAAATGTTCTCTGGTTTTTTTATTAGGCTTTTTGATCTGGCGTTACGTTACTTAAATTTCCCTTCCAGTTTAATTGGGTGGTTAAGTAATTAGGTAGTTAAGTTATTATGTTGCTTAGTAATTAAAATATAAATTTAATATATTGTCCTTTCCTTGCCTCGTACATTTTTTTACTATCTTTAGCCAATGCCTGACATTTTTACTAAAACAAAAAGTTTACGAAGCTACATTTGTGAAACAGTGCAGACGATGTGATCATCATGGTAAATAAATTTATGTAGAAATTGCTTAAAATTAATAAAATTTAAATACTTATCTTATAATAAGTTTATAATAGGTTTTAATTTTTTGGCCATAAAGTTCTCCTAAGCGGCCTACATTAGTTGACATTTTTTTAATTTGCCTTGGTTGCTGAGTTATAGGCTTCTAAAAATTGGAGTTGTTGAAAAACACGATTTTTTAAAAAGAATTTTTGTAAGTAAAAAAATAAAAAAAATATTTGTTTATGGATTTATTCGTACTTTCGAATTCCGGGACCAAATTCGAAATTTGAAAATTTTTCAAAGTTCGAAAGTGGAAGTTCGAAAGTGGAAGTTCGAATTTGGAATAAGAATTTGAAGGATTTCACCATTTTTAGGATTTTTTTAACATTTTTAAATTGAAGCCTGAAATATGAAGATCCACACACAATGTTTCATAGTTGGATACGCAATGGTTTAGAAGTTATGAATTTTTTTTAAGTACATGCTTTTTACGTGTAGTGGCGACCGTAGCCTAGTGGGTAGAGTGTGTGGCCCCTAAGCTAAAGAACCGCGGTAGCCCGGGATCGATTCCAGCTCAGGCAGAAAGTTTTTTCAATTGAATTAATTTTTCTGTTCGGTCGTCACCTCTCTGCAGACAATGGCAAACCTCAGAGAGTAAAACTTGCCATGTAAAGCTTCTTGAGAACATAATCCGTTCGGAGTCGGCATAAAACACGTAGGTCCAGTTCTCGGTCATTTGTGATCCAAGAATGATAGAATAAGAGATTGCGCTTTGCGCAGGACCGTTACTTCTGCTAATCGAGTTTGAAAACCAGCTGTTCAGTTGACTACGTCACAATATTTTATTTCTTTGAGGAACGTATTGCGATCGGTTGTGTTTTATTTATTTGTGTATTTATCAAAGTATATTTCCGAGTTTTTAAATTAAAATTTAAAAAATTAAGTGTGCAGCTGCTAATTGCGGTAACAGTAACAAAAAAATATTTTTCAGAAACCTGATGTTTGCAATAAATACAAAAATTAAACCAGGAAATTGTAGAAAACGCACAGAAACGAAAACGAAAATACAAAAATATATTAACTTAACAAAATTTGTTTCATTGTTTAACAACTATAATTTATTTGTCTTTTCACAGGTAAATTTATGGAAATAAAATATCAGGGAATATTGAAACTACACCAATTAAACTAGTAATAAACATTTTAATAAATCCAACTAGAAAAATAATATTCACTGAAGTTGGTTTCTCAGATAAATTTTTTTTGACTAAGCTGCTTACTGGCTGCAATAAAATAATAGTAAAAATAATGTTTGCAAAGGAGTACTAAATAAATTTACCTTCTTCACGTTCCAATAAATTTCTTCTTACGTCTTTTATTTTAATTATACAAACTAAAATGTATGTAATTTTCATTTCTGAGTAGAAATCGTATGCAAAGTGAACGCTCGCAAAAACAGCATTGATATTATGACGTACATGCGCAGAACAACAATTTTGTTGTACTCTTTTTTTTTTATTCTATCGCACAAATCTTTGTATTCTATCATTCTTGTTTGTGATCAAACATTTAATAACACGCACAACACAATTGGTCAATAGAAGCTAGGTCAAAGTCCATCCAAGGGCTGAAATGGCCAGTCTATATATACATTTGACGTGTTTCGCGAAAAATCGGATAAAAACAACGCCTACCTTCCACACAGCGTGACTTTATCAAATCGGTAAATTCTCTGAAAAAGCCACAAAAATTATTCTAATGACTACAAATTTTGCACATAAGTTTGGTCGCAAAAATTCACCATATTATTGATATTGGCAAAAATCGGATGAAAATGACGTCTATCTCACATGCAAAGTGTCTTTAACAAAATGGTAAAATCTCTTAAAATGCCACAAAAATTAAAAAATTGATATGTGATTTTGCACATAATCTTTTTTTTCAAATATTCACCGTATATTTAAAATTTGTCTTAATAGTATACAAACCACGCCTCCTTTCTATACAAAGTCACTATATGAAAACGGTTATATCTGTTAAAAATCAGTTGAAAATTCCACAAAAATTAATTTAATGAATTAAAATTATGAGCATATGGTAAGAATATAACAATAAGGGATGTCGATTTTTTACCACTGGCAATACCAGGATCCCGGGACAGGATCGGGATTTATAAAATGACATTTTTTCAGAATAATTTTGTAAAATTGGGATCAGGTCTCTAGTAAAAAAAAGAGTTTATTTTTCTAGTGTTGTTTTGTTTTTAACTTTCATACGAGTTAAGGCAATATTCTAGTGTAGAAAATTGATAAAATCAAAATTTTTTAATTTTTCAACAATTTATATATTCTAAAAATTTCCTTAAAAGGATTTTTCGAAATTCGATTTATTTGAAAAGTTATAGCCATTTTAGTATCGTTAGTTAGACTGCCTGAAACTTAACTTAAAACATGTTCTGCTCGAAACCACTTTTTCCAACACGGTTGACATGATATCTGAAGTTCTAATGAACCAATTAAAATAAAATTTTGTGTGGGCCTTTTTTATATATCCCTCTATATTTTATATATATATATTGGGGCGGGTCAAATTCTGGCTCAGCGAAATTCGTAAAATACATGTAATTTCAAGACTTTTTCTCCACTACAGCATATACAAATTCTGAAAAAAAGCTGTGCGGACTTTCGTAAATAGATTCATACACATACATTCATACATTCATATTTTATAATTGAGAACAAAATCTATTTACGAAAGTCCGCACAGCTTTTTTTCAGAATTTGTATATGCTGTAGTGGAGAAAAAGTCTTGAAATTACATGTATTTTACGAATTTCGCTGAGCCAGACCTCCAAATTGACCCGCCCTAATATATATATATATATCCGAACTAGGATTATGTGAAAATTTGGTTTTATTTTTAAAAAATTCATACTTTTTTTCAAACATTCCATGTCCTTTGTCCATGCTATTGCCGAAATTCGGGTCTCTACACTAGAATACTGCCTTAAATTAAAATTAATGAGCATTGTATGGAACTGAAAAATGGAAGTTTTTAATGGAGTTTGCTGTCAAAATTTAAAAATGGCGGATTCAATGTGCCGATATCGGTTTAGCGGGTTTTCAGGATTGCTGACTTCAAATCTGATGTTAAGTTTCAAAATTTCTTCTGATATGCATGAAAATCTGTACGTGCATGTGTTCAATATCTCAGCTTTCAAATTTGTTTTCAAAATTTTAAAATTCAAAACGATGTTAACCCTAGAACCCATACGGTCTTGCATAGGAACTCCATTAAAAAAGTGACTGTACTTTGTTTTATGGAACATTTTATAGGTTCAGGGAAATAACACCCAATGAAATAACGCCCAAAATAAAAAATGAAATAACGCCCAAAAATTTATTTAATGTCATTAAAATTGGGCTTTATTTAATTTTTTTCTAATTTGGGCGTTATTGAATGCAATAAATTCAAAAAATTAAATAAAGCCCAAAAATTTTCCATACAAATTTGGGTGTTATTTCATCGAAATTGGGCTTTATTTCATTTTTCTATTTGGGGCGTTACTTCATTATTATTCAGATATAACTCTTTTTATGTGAACTATTTGTCATCAAAATACGCCGGTGTTGGGCTTACTGAGGGTTGTAATCTCTAAGCAGCGGCCGAAGGCCGCCTATTAAAAAGATAATTATATACAGAAATACTGTAAAACGAAAAAGGGCATGTCCGTATAAAGCCCAAATGGTTTTTTTTTATGATATAATGATTTTCCCTTATACAAAATGTGATTTTGAAATTCCGTACAAGGAATAACCATTTTATTGGCCAAATATCATTTTATGTGGTGGGGCAAAATTTCATATTAAACAAGAACCCGAATTTGGGCCCTTATTTAATTTTTTCGTTTTGTGTGCATTTTTCCAGAGGTCTAGAGCCTTCCCTGGTCGCTTTAAGGTCGCGGTCAGAAGAACCACAATTGTTTTTTTAATATTCTGAAAATTAGGACTTAATTTTTCATTTCCGTTTAGGTTTTATTTCATAATGTACATACTACTAAATGTCAGATTTAATTTCATCTTTTCTTTAGGTTTTATTTCACCAGGAATTAGGAGTTATTTCATCTTTCAACGTTAGGGCTTATTTCATTCATTGTTAGGAGTTCTTTCACCAGGAGTTATTTCGCGGAGCCGGTAAAATTTTCCCAATTTTTTTTCAAAAAGATTTTGGGTTTTATTTTATTTTCGGTTTGGGCATTATTTCATTTTTTTTTTTTTGGCTTTATTTCATTTTTGATTTTTGGCGCTATTTCATTTTTGTAAGCCCAAAATATTTTGGGTCTGATTTCATTTTCAGTTTGGGAGTTATTTCATTTTTTTTTTTTGGGCTTTATTTCATTTTTTATTTTAGGCGTTATTTCATTTTTTTATGCCCAAAATGTTTTGGGCTTTATTTCATTTTTTATTTTGGGCGTTATTTCCCTGAACCCATTTTATAACATGAATTTTTGTCACTATAGCTGCGATTTTGTGCTCTATTTTCAGACATTCTTTTTATAAGCTTTTATTGAACTTGCTATGTTCGTATGTATGTATGTCCTCAAAACTTGCAAGCCATTTTTCTACAACTTGCTGGTATGCGATAAAGCTGAAATTTAGCATGTAAGACCGTCCGGTGACAATGCAATATTATGATTAAAAAATTGCCACACCCCCTTTTACCGCCCACAAATCAATAAAACTTCTGGGCTGATTCAGCTGAAATTTAAGCAGTAAAGTTTCAGCAAATAAAGCATGGGGTTTATGAAAAACATTTGGCCACACCTCTTTTAACGCCCATAAGTCAATAAAAATGCTATGTCTCTAAAACTACGGGGCTGATTCAGCTAAAGTTTTGGCAGTTAATTTCCTTCAAGTAGAGGTTGGTCCAGGAAAAATGGTGCCACACCCCCTTTTACCGCCCACAAATAAATAAAAATCCTATATCTTCAAAACTACGGGGCTGATTATAAGCTGATTATAACTTGCTTTGTTCGTATATATGTATGTTTGTTTGTATGTATGTATGTATGTCAATTTTGCAAACTTGTTGGTATCCGATTAAGCTGAAATTTAACATACATATGTAAGTCCGGTGACAATGCAATATTATAATAAAATTTTTGCCGCACCCTCTTTTACCGCCCACAAATCAATTAAAATGGTTTATCTCCATAAGGTTTAAAAATAAATAAGTTAAAACAATTTTTAAAAATAAGCTTCTATTTAAAAAAGACGTGAACTAAGAAGAAAAAATAAATTTAAGAGACATTTGACATTAGGGCTGCCAGGTTTTTTTTTTAAATATCGGGATTTTACAAAAAATAAATCTGGATATAAGAAAAAAAATCGGGAAAAATATGTATGCATGTCGCTCATTTTTTTCAATAACGTCACAATTCAAAAAATGCAATATCTTAGTTAAGTACATAGAAATACTTGTCATAGATCAATTTTAGTTGTGTGAACGATAACGACATATTATTTACTTTTCGCGATAG
This sequence comes from Dichetophora obliterata, assembly GCA_963920525.1. Lineage (NCBI taxonomy): Eukaryota > Metazoa > Arthropoda > Insecta > Diptera > Sciomyzidae > Dichetophora > Dichetophora obliterata. The sequence continues at coordinate 176,419,688 of OY986435.1, read as the reverse complement.
AGGAAAATGTGTTGCTCAATAGTTCAGTACCACAGAAAAATTTTTGATGCAAATGTGACATGCATTCTTAAGGACACTGCTTCCAGAAGACATTCTATATATCAAACTGTGCTTCTTTTTAGCCTTATAAAGAAGTTCTTTCAAGTGACATTTTTATAAAATCCTTCTGGAAGACATTCAAATGGCATTTTAATTCAATTGAAGTACAAAAATTATATATAATTATAATATATGTTTTACATATTTTCCGTGGGATTTTTTAAACCCCCAATGAAACCCAACAACTTACTACTTACAACACCAAAATGCTTTGAAAATCGGAAAAAGGATATTTACGTGTAATTTTTTTAAGCCCCCACAAAACCCACTTTTCATTTCCAACGCCAAAATCACTAGTCTAGAATGTCGAGAAAAGGGATATTTTCCCAGGGATTTTTAACCCCCTGTCCAAAAACCATTCCATCCCATTTAATGCCTTCTTAAAGTTCTCCTGAAAAACACCTAATAGAATCCTTTCACTGAAGGGCTGAAAGAAAGGCTGAAATGTCCCTTCCATTCAAAAAGTCCTAGAAGCACTTCTAGAGAAGATTAAGAAAAGCATTCCTCCCAATGACATGCATATGTTAAAAGAATGCCTCCTGGGTATGATAGTGGAAGGGATGGAATTCAAGGATGGACTTTCCCTTCCTTTTTAGCTTTTTTTGAAAGCACTTTTTTTGCTGGGACGCTGAAAATAAAAAAAAAACTTAAAATACGTTTACTGAAAATCGATTGCTTTGAGTAAACTTCTTTGAATAAAAAGAGTGATATGTAGCTTTAAAAAATATATTTTATTATCAAAGGAAATAAAACCACACCAAACAGTGCGTTTTATTGGCAGCACTTGAACTGCCCCTGGCTGCTCTACAGACAAAATTCAGCAATTCCGTTCAGCAATTTTCTAAGTCAAATGGACACGTACAAACTGTAAGTGAAGAAGAACATCTGTACAAATGTAGTGATGTAGAAATAAAACATAGAAAATATTTTTAAAAAGTAATAAAAATAATAAAAAAATAAATTGTATTTCGGATAATCGGGACATTTGACGTCCAGCTTAAGGTCTTCGCGGGACGCACATTTTTAGGCTGAAAATCGGGACAAACCGCGTGGAAATCGTGACCTGGCAGCCCTATTTTACATACATGTATATAGTAAGTATATTCTAGGTGCAGAAGAACCCCTCTCTTGGTTACTCATCATCATAATTTAAGCGTACGTAAATTGGTAAGTTCTAAGGACTTATATGAGTTTAGAATTTTTCAAATACATTTATATTTAAAAGCTTGAGGCACCGATGTCTGCGATCCGTTATACAGGTTTAGTACACACTATCAGTGACTTGAATCTTTTAGTAAGCTTACCTGTAAATAAACTGCTATCCATTTTACAGGTTTACTACACAATATCAGTGCCTTAAGCTTTTAAATATAAATGTATTTGAAAAATTCTAAATTTATATAAGTCCTTAGAACTTACCAATTCGCGTACGCTTATATTATGATGATGAGTAACCAAGAGAGGGGTTCTTATCAGGGTTCAGAATATTCACACACCTTCACTCACAAACATTTGCTTGAAGCACACAACACACAATGTTATTTTCATTTCATTTTTGTGTGTAACGTAGTTATCGTGTTGTTGATCATTCAACATGAATTCTTCGTTTTAATATTTGCTTGTGCGTCACAAACTCAAACAATGATCGATCTCAACAATTCTCTGTGTTTCAGTTTTACACTTATGTTTGCGTCAAAATGTTCATGTTGGAGAATTCAGGCCTTTGTCAAACCCAAAACAAAGACAATTTTTTCAACATGAATAAGTGGTGTTTGCAAAATTGTCTTTGTTTGTGTCGGTCATTAAGATCGATCACTACCGTCGTGTGGCGTAAAAAACAAATGCTGTTCTGGTTGCTGTGCAGCGTATTGAATTGGTTTTTGGCCAAGTGTAGCAAATTTCGGCGTCAATTAGAAAATATTTTAAAATATTAAAATAATAACCTAATGATATGTTTTTTCAAGAGATTTAAACGTCATTTATCAGTGTTAAGGGGTCGCTGATTTCGAATCTAAAGTCAGAATGTTAAAATTCAAGATAGTGGATAGTGTTGCCACTTTAATTTTTTTTAGTTTTATGAATTCGGGGCTGGCAAAAAAAAATGGTGCACTAAAATGGGTCGCTGAATCCGAATCCGTTGTCAGAATTTTCAAATTATGAAATTTTGAAATGATAGGGTTGCCACCTAATATTATATCTTTTCAAGAGTTTTAAACGTCATTTATCAGTATTAAGGGGTCGCTGATTTCGAATCTAAAGTCAGAATTTTAAAATTCAAGATGGGGGATAGGGTTGCCACCTTAATTTTTTTTAGTTTTATGAATTCGGGGCTGGAAAAAAAATGGTACACTAAAAATGGGTCGCTGAATCCGAATCCTTTGTCAGAATTTTCAAATTATGAAATTTTGAAATGATAGGGTTGCCACCTAATATTATATCTTTTCAAGAGTTTTAAACGTCATTTATCAGTATTAAGGGGTCGCTGATTTCGAATCTAAAGTCAGAATTTTAAAATTCAAGATGGGGATAGGGTTGCCACCTTAATTTTTTTTAGTTTTATGAATTCGGGGCTGGAAAAAAAATGGTACACCAAAAATGGGTCCCTCAATCCGAATCCGTTGTCAGAATCTTCAAATTATAAAATTTTCGAAATTCGATATCAGCGACCCCTTAACACTGATAAATGACGTTTAAAACTCTTGAAAAGACATACTATTAGATGGCAACCCTATTATTTCAAAATTTTATAATTTGGATATTCTGACAACGGATTCGGATTCATCGACCCATTTTAAGTGTACCATTTTTTTTCCAGCCCCGAATTCATAAAACTGAAAAAAATTAAGGTGGCAACCCTATCCCCCATCTTGAATTTTAAAATTTAGTCCTTCAACATAGTGTGGTACCACTCAGAGTTGACATTTTCGGTGTTTCCGTTCTCATCTTAAAAAAAAACGGCCCGATGATGCCTCCGACCCATTAACAGCACCAAACAGTGGCTCGCGATGGATACATTGGCTTCTCCACGATCACTTGTAGATTTTCCGAGCCCCAGATACGGCAGTTTTGCTTGTTAACATAACCGCCAAGGTGAAAATGAGCCTCGTCCAAAAAGATGATCTTATGCAATCATTTGCAGGGCCCAATCAGCGAATGTACGGCGTTGTGCATGGTCACGAGGCAACAGCTGAAATGTCGCGGAAATGGCCGATTGTTGCAAAGGATGGCGAATAGAAATTTCGGGGGACTTGACGACACTTTCAGTAATATTCTCAGCACTGCGTGATGTCCGCACTCTGGTTGGCTTCGGAACATCAAGTACGGACCCAGTTTGATAAAATTTATTCACAATGTTGCGCACAGTTGTTTCACCAATGTGGTGATTGCGACCCCAATTTTGGTGAACCGATCGTAGCGTTTGCACCATCGACTTGGAATTTAAGATCCAAAATTCGACGATTTCAATGCGTTGTTTTATCGTGTAGCGATCCATAACAAAATTCTTTACTCTCACAATGTCAATTACACAAAATTTGGCGGACAAGGGACGATAATGCTTATTTTAATCGATAACAAAGTGCCACATCTACTATTGGAACACCCTTTATATCTTAGGTGAAGACTTGAAGTTTTAGATCATTTCATATGCAGTAATACTTCATCGTATTATTAATTAAGAAAAATATTTTCACATGGCAATATTACTTGTTTAAAAGTATAAAAAATGTTTTTTAAATAATTATTCCACTAAAAGGTCTGTATTTACCTTTTCCAGTGGATTTGCCCAATATATTGGACTCGTCAGAAAGTAATTTTTATTTTGCAACGAATTTTTAAATAAAATCGTTTCGTTCTATAAAAAAAAATATGACCTAACATGATAAAAATAAATTAAGAGAAATATTTGACATTAAAGTCAGTTGGATTTTCGATTTTGTGCCAAAGAAAAGCAAAAAATTTGTTGGCCTATTTTATAAGAAAAAATCAACCGGACAAAAATAGATTTTATGTTTTTTATCATTTAATGGCTATCATTATTACTTAATTGAAACAATTTTAAGAGGTTTGAAAAAACAAAGATCTTAAGGTTTGAAAAACCTTCAAGAGATTAAAAAAAAAAATTATGCCGAACAGAAGCAAAAAAATTTTTTCTAATTTTCTGTGCAAAACGTAAGTAGCACAGGTAAAAATCAAAAGTATGTTTTTTCATGTTTTTAGGACCTAAATGATAGGAATAGCACCTTAGAAAAATTATTTTGTTCTTAGTTTAGTCTAGCCATTGAAAGGGTTAACAGCATTTTTACCACATAATCTTCCATATCTTAAACGTGTTCTGCATTTGAGTTTTTTGCAAAGTTTGATGACAACCTCTACACGAAGTGATGTCATCAAACTCTCAAAACATGCATAACTTATGGCGTTTTCGTTTCTCGAAAAAATGCAACATTTTTTCTGCCCATTTTGGAAACTCTGCCCTTTAGAGAATAAAAATAGTTACCTCTAAAATTGAATCCTGTTCTTTTAGCGAAAATGTTTACCTCAAAAGAAGAAAAAATTCTGATTTCTCAAAGATGACAGAAAGAGGGCAGAAACAAATGCAACATTTTTTGAGAAACGAAAACGCCATTAGAATATACTGTGGGAATATTTTGACACAGTCGAAAATAATTCCTTACTAGTTAACAATGAGAATGACTACCAAATGTCAAAGACAATGAAGTTTTCAAATTTGTATAACTAGGCTCGCACAAAAATTATTCTATGGTCATTTGCTGCTGGTAAACAAAAATTAGCCGGTTAAAGGGTTAATGTAAGAACTTATTCTCGATTTAATTGCATCCATGTCAAGAGTGGGCGCTATTTTGCACAAAGTACTTTAAAAGTGTACAAAACAACCAAGAAGCTGAGGCCAAATGCGAAGATGAAGTAGAAATAGAAGTTGTTGTTGTGATGCTAAAGTCGAATCCACTTTGGCGGAAATGTTGCAAGCAAGAAACGGTTACAAGAAACTGCTTGCATTTCTACGAATCGGCAATGTGAGTGAAACTATGAAAAAAAAACCAGAAAAAAGAAGAAACAAAACTAGGTGTAGAAAAAGAAATCTTTTGCTACTTAATAGAAAAGAATAGGAGCAGCTAAAAATTTCTAGCTAAAGCAGCCGCCATATAACGCTTTACAAAAACCAGCTAGTAAGCAGATTTATGCAACAGCAACACGAAGAAGCAAAAATGATTTCGTTTTGCATATAATTCTATTTGCAAACGAGGATAAACGAGAAGTAAACTCAATTTCATTTTCAATGTATAAAAGATTTTCTCATTTGGTTTGATCAAAGGTCGTCTATTTGAACGCATTATTTCGTGACTTAAGCCACAAATGCGGGTTTAACACAAAAAAACAAAGGGGCTTCAAGACGGCTGTCAGCAATGCTTAATTACTCAAAAAGCGTTGTCACAATTAAAAACTAAAGCTTACCACCAAGTTGTCAGTGATTTAAATTGATTGTGTTTTTGTATCTCATTCAGCAAAAAAATAAAAAATTTTGTGCTGGTTTGATTTTTCAAAATTCCAGCGTGATGCTACTTATTTTTTTTTTTTTAATTTCGTAACAACGATTTATGAGCCGCTACGAAATGTTTAAATATGTGATTTTATGGGCGACTACAGGTTGTTGTTGCTGCTTCTTCTTTTTCAGTCTGCACTGACACTGAGGGCGTGAGTTGCTGCTGTCTTCATGTCTTCCGTGTTCCTTTCGTTTGTTGTGGTTTTATTTTTAAATTTTTAATATTGTTTAATATGTATCTATATTGTGTACAATTTCCAGTGTGTGAATTCTGGGCAACATAAAAAACATTTCAATTAATATCTTATGCGGGGGATTCCACACAAAGGCCAGTATTAAATTGAGCGTTAAAAACTATTTTGTAACTCTTGCAACAACAGCAACATGTGTTTTTTTTATGTGTGTAAATTGCTTAATACATATTTTAGATGTGCGGTGCGAAATTGCAATTCAATGCTGTAGTTGTGGCTTTTTTTTCAAAACTCGAAACAAATTTCATTTTTGTTTGATGCCAAAATAAATTTCACAAAATGATGAACGAGCGTAAAGGCAACATAAGTTATTGAGCTCGAAAATTTTGTTACACAAAAAATCAAATTAATGACGCTGCGACTGAGTTTTTGCTTAAGAAAATTTAAATGTTTGATGGTTTTTTTTAATATTTCATAACTGAAAATTTCACAAAGTTCTTTCACTGAAATATTGTTAAAACATTTTAAATGTAATAAAAAAGATATACATGAAAAAAATGCTAATTTTCAAATTTAGAAAAAATTTCCTATTAGCTTGAGTGGTTCTCAACATTTTATGTATTGAAATTTCATAATATTGTATGATTGATGTGACTCTTAGCTCCGAATATTGGCTTAAGTTATGAGACAGCAGTGTTGCCAAACCAGTGCTTTATTAAGTTGCAATGCGCTTTTTTTAATAAAACGGGGCACTTAATGAAAATCACTAAACTTGGTGTGTTGTCTTTTTAATTTTGGTGCTTTCAGATATTTTAGGCTTAGGAAAGCCTAAAAAATTTTTTTTTTATTTGTTCATACATACAGTTGCGAACGAAATAATAGCAGTACTTCTTATATTCAGAATTGTTTGGATAAATAATGCTAGTCTATAAATTTTGTATCCGGTAAACCCATTATCATTCTTATAGGTGCTTTCAACGCTGGTCACAAATATGTACTCAGTTTTCTCCTATATTGTACAATTTTTCAGATACAGGGTGTTTTAGGTTTTTGACACGTGTTTAGTATTATTGATCTAGAATCTGAACTACTCTCCATAAAATAAAAAATTTTTTTTTTGTAATTTAGAAAAAATATCAACTTTTCAATCCGTATATCAACCATTATCGTGTCATGTGCGGTCGCGGAGCAAAAATTTTGAGATTATTCAACGAAATAACAACAAATTTTGTATCTTTTGTTTTAGCGGAGCTGTAATCGTCCAAATTGAAAATGTCTTTTTTTCATGTAAAAATACACTTAATCAACAATTTTTTTCTAAATTCTAACTTTGGACAATAACAGAAAAGTTGATATTTTTTCTAAATTACATAATATAATTTTTTATTTTATGGTGAGTAGTTTTGATTCTAGTTCAGCGATGCCCACGAAAATTTTTTGAAGAGTGCAAAAACAACAACAACAAAAAGCAACAACATCAAAAAAAATTTTTATCTCAATGCAATGAGGAATTACCAATAATACGAGTGCTGGCAGAGTCCGCACCAGCGAACTTATATGTACACTGTAAAAATAATGAATCAAGTAATTCCAAATGTTTCAGTTTTTTGCTAATCAGAATACATTCTAATTTACCCAGCTTTAACCGAGTAGAGGTTTTCAGATATCCTTTTTTTATTTTTTTGTTTTATTGTTTTTAACTTTTTTACTTTATTTTTTGTTTTTTTTTTTTGTGATTTTTTTTTTGTGAATTTTTTTTATACATTTTTTTCATTTATTAATATTATAATAATTTTTATTTGCTTTAGACTTAAGTTTTTATATTTTTGATTATCCTACTGTTTTATTATTAATTAAACTGTTTTATTATTAAGATTAAAATCTTTTTAAGCTTTATTATCTATGAAAAATTAGGCAAACTCCCACTTTTCCGCAAATTTTTTTCTTGCCATTTTTTAAGGATATAATAACCCCTATAAAAATAATTTATTCTGATGCAATATAAAAAAGGACCCACCCGCAAATATATAATAAGTTTTTCTCAATGTGTATTCGCACAACGAAAAATGTAAAGAATACGACGCATGCTGTTAACGTCCACAATACGAATGCCAAAAACAGTGCAAAACAGCGCCGATCGATGGTACCAAAGAACAAAAACAACAACATGCAAACGCAGAAAAGCTTTCGATGGTTCGAAAGAACAAAAACATTAAGAAGTGAGGCTGAAATTGCAAACTGAATTTGGCGAATTACAACAATCATGAAAATATTGAAGTTGTTGTAAAAGAGTGGAAAGAGTGGAAAGAGTTAGGCGCTGGGCATCACTGTTCTAGATCAATAATATTAAGCACGTGCCAAAAACGTTAAACACCCTGTATCTTGAAAATTATGCAATATAGGAGGAAACTGAGTACATATTTGAAACCAGCGTTGAAAGAACATAAAGGAATGATTATGGGTTTATCGGATACGAAATTTGTTAACCAACATTATTTATCCAAACTTATCTGAATATTAGAGTACTGCTATTATTTCGTTCGCTGTATGTGAATCAAGTGATGCCTTAATAAATAGGTCCCTTTTTATAAATCTTATACTTCTATTATACAATAATGTGAGGCCTATATCCTTAAATGAAATCGCATTAATTGTTATTGAGCCCCAGGTTTTCAACTTTTCAAATAAGATTACAAAAATTTCCTAATATTAAGCAATATTTTTTGTTGTTGTAAAACTGAAAAAAACAAACTAAATTTTGAGCCCATTTTTTAACTTTGGACTGAAATTTTTCAGATTTGAATTTAGGCGGTCAAAATCCATATCATTCGAAAAATTAAAAATTTTGAGTTGTCGCTATTCTCAAAATTTTCCCCCGTTTGCTAAGGAAGATCTTTTTCACCGGATCTCAGACTGTATTGACACCAATCTACTTATTTATTTTTCTAACATGAATCAGTTTTAGCAGCTTGCAAGTTCTTGCAATCGAGTACGGAAACATACCTATTATCTGAATGAATTAAAAAATGTATTTTTTTTTTAATTTTAAACGTATGAATAAATAAATAAAAAGGTACATGTATATAAGATTTGCTTTGAGTTTCATACATTTTCTTAACATATTCCAGAATCTCCCTGCAAGGCTTGATTATGAATCTTGGTTTAATATAAGCACGTGACGCAAAAAAAAAAGTCCTGAAAATTCTCAAGCTGGGTGGGCGCCGCTAAATAACGTGGATTTAAGAAGTAAAGCATGGTTGTTTCAAATCGAGTTTCTTATTTAAAGAGCGTGAAGATAAATTCGTCAATCCGACGCTAACTTAGCAAAGACTCAAACCAAAATTTTTGGTCCACAAAAAGTTAAATTCGTACTTTTTGCTAAATACGAATTTAATTTTGGGAGGAAATTTCTTCTTTTTGCAAAGTACGAATTTAACTTATAAGAGGAAATTAAATTTTGTCATCAACCCCCTTTGATTTTTTTCGCGAAATTTATTTTTTTTAAATGTTGTTGTTATATTTTTTACAAAAAAGTAAAGTCTTAAAAATAATTTATGTGAAAAAAATTAGCCCAATATCTCTTTCCAATCAAAAGTTAGGACTTAAAATCGATTGTTTTATATCATTTCACTATCTATAGCATAAGTAAGTATATGTTATATATATGAACATTAAGGTGCCTCGACCCCCATAGAAAAAAAAGTTGTCGATGCCACCGACAAAAAATTAACATTGATTTATTTTATGACGATTCCTAAAATATTTTGGCTTTCACGATTACTGCTAGTGAGCAAAACCATTTTGAAATAACCTCCAAAAATCATGTTTTTCGTTAATATATTGCCAGGTGTAATCGTTGTAAAAAAATTAACTGTGAGAAATTATAGGCCGGAAAAATATATTTCATGCATAAAAAATTTTAACAGTTTTGCAACCGTATTAAAAATAATGCTATTTTTCTTGCATAATTTTGTTCATTTTTTATTTTATTTCCATACAAAAACTTTAAAAATTCAAATAACTTCATTACTTCTATTTTGTTTTTTAATTTCTTACAATTTTTTTTTCAGTAGGTGTTTATTTTATAATAAATATTTCAGCTTTTATACATATCAATTCAAAAAATTCTGAATCAGGAATCAGTGCTAGCACTCAAAATCTTTACAACGATATCTTGGTAGTGAGGATCGCATTAGAATTACTGAAGTTATTTAAATTTTATTAAAAATATCATTAAAAAAATATACGAAAAACAGCATTATCTCTAACCCAATTCCAAAAATTTTAAACTTTTTGATGCAGTTTGGAAGAACTTTTTCAGTACTATTATTTGTGAATGATTGTTGTTTTTTTTAAATGTTGTTTTTTTTTTTTGTTGTTTATATACTTCCCTTGTTAGATCTAGCCTTGAATACGCCTCATTTATTTGGGGTCCTTTTTACTCGATACATATTGCTAGACTGGAAAAAGTTCAAAAAAGATTCTTAAAATTTGCTTTGCGCTTTTAGTTTTCCTGAACCTCTTCCCTCATATAGGACACGTCGGTTGCTTATTGGTCTTTCATCTCTCGAAGATAGAAGACTACTGCATAGTATCATGTTTATTTATGATCTGATTAATGGAAATGTTATTTGTGAAAACTTACTTAATTTAATATCGTTTAATATTCCGCAAAAGTCTTTACGAAGCTCGAATTATTTTTACATTAGTTGTCATAGAACTAATTACGCCACTAATGAGCCAATTAATAGAGCTCTTATAGCTTTAAACAGTATCTATAATAATAACTTACTCGATTTTTCTATGCCCAAAGTTGCTTTTAAAACCACTATTACACTGTTGTTAAATAAAAACTTGTTTTAATCTTTATTGTATTATTTTTAAATTATGTTGCTTAGTCTGCAAGGATATTGTCCATAGACGTTAACAAATAAATAAATAAAAAAATAAATAAACCACGCCAGCCGAAATTTTTACGAAAAACATGGTTTCTTGATGTTATTTCAAAATAGTTTAGCTCGTTGACGGTTATCATGACAGCTAAAATATTTTGGGAATCGGCATAAAATAGATCAAGGTTCACTTTTAGTCTGTGGCAATGGTAACTTTTTTATTGCGGCATCTTAATGTACATATATGGGTGTGGTGCTCTATTACATCACCACATAGAGTAAATCTCTACAGCCTATTTTACCTGTTAATTACATTGATACTTACCTTTTTGTTACATTAATACTTACCTTTTGTTATATTGTACTTACCTTTAGTTACATTAATACTTACCTCTTTGTTATATTGTACTTACCTTTAGTTTCATTAATCAGAAAAAAGTCAACCGTGACCAAAAACTTAATACTTTTAGATAAACATCTTAATTTTATTAATTTAAGAAATTTCTATACAAATTCATTAACCATGATGATCAAATCGTCTGCACTGTTTCACAAATGTAGTTTCCTTTTTCGTAAATGTTTAGTAATTGTTTTGTAAACTTTTTGTTTTAGTAAAAATGGAAGCCATTGGCTAAAGATAATAGAAAAATGGTTGAGGCAAGAAAAGGACAATATATTAAATTTGTTTGTTAATTACTAAATTACATAATTACTTTGCTACATAATTACTGAATCACCCAATTTAAATTTAAGGAAGTTTTGTCGGGTGAGTTATGTCGCGTGGGTTATGTCGCGTGGGTTATGTCGCGTGAGTTACGGCAAATATTTTTTGGAAACTCAATATATTTTTAAATAAGCAAAGTCCATAGGTAAAGTGGGTTTATTATGAAACTTAACTGTTTTCCCATTATTTAAAAATTAAAAACAAAAACAAATTATATGGAAAATTCGCTGAGTTTTTACAATCTAAACATGCTTGTGAAACACACTTCCTTTTTTTGTCGCGTGAGTTACGCCCATATTTACCAATGCCCTTCTTAATTAGTTACAGGAACGACAATTTAGGTAGATCATGCCATTACTATGTCTTGTAAGACGTATGTACATCAGAAATTTTTTTTACATTAATAGCGTAAACTTCCGAGAAAACGAAGCTTTAAGTCGGTCGCATGTCGCGTGAGTTACGATGGAAATGTCCATATATAAAAATATATTCCATGCTGTTATTCATTCACTGTTAATCATGCACAGCTGTTATTCATTCCTTGCGGATGTTTGAAATCCATACAATTTTAAATAGTTTTTCCGTTTTTAAAAAAAGGTAATGGATTTTAAGAATAGATTTGGTCCAATCGAATTTCATTCATTCCGTGAGTTTGTGTTGCATTTCACTTTAAAATAATTTGTTCTTAAAACATGTTAGTGAATTTAGAAAATAGATTTGGTTAAAGCAGGCTTAGACATTAAAGTCAATTAAACAAATTCATTCAAATGTGGATAAACAAGACTCGAGGACTCAGTTTTAAGATTTCAATAGTGTGAAATTATCAAGGTAAGTTCGACGGATTTTAGTTCTCCGTAAGTTCGACCTTCATAATCGCTTATTAAGAGCTACAATCATCAAAGAGGTGTTTTCGGATACGGAAATTGTTTACAGGTTCAGGGATTGCCTTGGCTTTTTACATTTTGCTATATCTTGAACATTAGAAGGTGCTGTAAGAACTCATGAAACAGTTTGGAATGTCATCGTACATATTGACCGTGAAAGATGGTTTACAATTAATACTTCTTTGAAATATAGACCCACCGAAACTGAGCAATGAAATGAGACTTTCAGTCAAAAAGCCAACTACCAGAAATGGGAGAACAACGTCTATAGGGCCAGCTAGTTTTCAATAAATAAATCTTTTTTCCAAAAAAAAATTTAATTAAACTTTTTGATTTGATTGTTCATTTACATAATTTGACTTGAAAAAATTATATTTTATAAAAAAAATTAAAAAATAATAAAAATATCAGATTTCATTTTAAATTAAACTGAACTCTTTTCTTGTTCCTAAATAAAACGTATAAAAAAATACAAGCGACATATAATGAATTTTGGGATGTGTTCCAAAACTTTGAAAAATCGTGCAAGTTGAAAAAATTTTATTTTTTCCCTCAAAACCGAGCAAAAAATAATGATTTCAATATAACATTTATATCAATTATATATCAAAATAGCAATCATATCAAACAAAAACAATTAATTTTTATTAAAAAAAAAACCAAAAGAAAAAAAAAGTAAGAGTACAACGTAAAAAAGATTATAAAACTCTGAAACTTGTTAACGTAAACCGGTGGTCGGAAAAGTTTTCAAGTTAGTAGCAAACACGTGTAGACATAAACGTATCATATTTGAATACAGCTTGGAAATTGTGAGTGAATAAACATTTTTTTAGTCGTGCAAAACCGAAAAATTCGTGTAAAAAATTTGTTATGAGCAGCCGTGTTATTTCAAAATCGTGTAAGAAAAAAGAACTTTTAAAAAAAATTTTAGTGTACATTTGGAGTTGAAGAAAAAGCGTATAAGGGCGCGTTTATAGTGACAGCTGGTTGCTGTGCCGGACCGAGCTGGAAACACGTCCTGCCAAAAGCAACTGGAAGTGCGTATAGTGCGCGCTTGTCGCTGGTGACTTGTTTCAGCTAGTTTTTGACTATTTTGGGTTTGTTTGTATATATTACTTTTTCTTTTGATTATTTTTGCAACCGAAGCATCAAAAAAGCCACATGATTTCGTTCATTCATTTTGCTTTCCTCAAACCAACAAGTGCAGAGACGAAAATGCGAAAAACGCTGCTGAAACGCGCTTCCTGCAACTGCAAATCGTTTCAAGTCACTTGAGGTACCAACTTGTTTCGACTTTTTTCGCAAGTGTTTTCTGCTGGTTTTTGTTGCCTTCTTGTGTTTTTATTTCAAATTTTTTTTTTTGATAAAAAAGAAGATCGTAGAAAGAACGCACATTAAAAAAACGTACATCAGCAGCTGGCCCAAGATTTTTTTATGCTATGACTCAGCGAAAACGCGCTTCAAGCCGCATGAAGCCACTTGATCATCCAACTGGTTTTAACTTTTTTAACTTTTTTCTTTAGGTTTTGTTTTTGTTGTATTATTTTTGATATAGCAACAAAGCAATACAAAACTAATCTAAACAAAGTTGCTATATCTTGTAGCTACTATTTTTGTTCGTTTACTTTTGATTTTTAAATTAAACGGAAAGGAAGAGCGCACATAAGAAAATTTGATAATCTTCGATTCTCTGTTTTAGATGAAACGCACTTGCAGCCGCTAATCGACGAATTGCTTCACCGGCTGGTTTAGCTTTTTTCACTATTTTATTTTTGTTTTCTGTGTGCAACAGTTGATAGAAATTTATCTTCGTTGCTTCTTTAAATTGCTGTTTCTGTGTGTATTTTTTGCGGTCAAGAAAATACAGCATAACAACTGAGCGCACTTTCGTGTCCTTGTATGCTTATTACTTTTTTGTTGGTCTTCTTTGTTGCTATCGTGCGGTTCTTTGTTTTTTTGAATGAATGAATTCAAGGAAATACAGAATCGATCGCGACGCTGGCAGTCAAATGTGCTGCAATTTGTTGTTTTTTCGTATATCAATATTTTTCCGAGGAATTTAGTTTGCTACCGCCAACGTTGCCGACTTTGTGGGAAAAATCCCTTTTCATTCGTTTGTTCATTTTACACACTTGCTTTTGTGCACAAGAAAAACAAAGAAAAGACGAAGAAAAGGAGCAACAGCAAAAAAAATTGTTTTCCTTGTTTCCTTTTCCATTTCATGTTATTTAACGAAAGTAATAAGAAAGCAACGTGTAAAATGAATCAAAACACAAGCAAACCATGCCAGCGAGCGAGAAAGCAACAATCGGGAAGATGGAAACCAGCGCACAAGTCACTTGAAGTTGCAAGCTCGGCTGGCACTATACGCACTTTGAGCTTGTTTCATATGATTGTATGTGCAGCGTTTTCCAGCTTTACTTCTCGGTTCGGTCCGGTCCAGCAACAAGTCGCCACTATAAATGCGCCCTAAGGAACTTCGTCGTCAAATTACAAGTTCGTGTGTTATTTTAAAAGTTCGAAAACTTGAAACTATCTAAAAATTTTGATTAAACTTTCAAGTTTAACTAAAAATAAAATAAGGGAAAAAGTATTTTAAAATTTGCAATGCTTAAAAAAAATTAGCAATGGATACAACAACGCAAAATAAAAACCCATGCCCGCTAAAAAAAGGTGGTGCTGCAATTTAAGCACTGGGAATATCAAACAAATTCGAATTGTTTGTAATTTCGCTGCCAAAGTCAAGACTTTTTTATATTTATTTTCTTTTTTTTTTTTCAAATGTATTTCTAGCGCCTTTTGTGCAAACAATTCGTGGGTTGAGTTCGTTACTGAGCGTGCAGGGAGGAAGCGCATTTCTTTAAGAGTTTCAAGTGTTTCTTTGTAATGACGTTGCAGCCGCCACATTTTAATCGAAAACCATTAAATGCCAGACGAGGAACGCAATAAAAACAACCAGAAAGAGTGGAATAGCAGAAGAAAACAAAAACCAGACCTTGAATAGTTGGCATTTTTTAAGGCACTTAATTATTGCCAACGACGAAATAATTTATTTTAAGTCAGCACTTTTTGCCTCTTTTAATTACAACATATCGATTAAGTGCAAATAAGGAAAAAAATTCGCAGTTGGCGAAGAACAATACAACTATTTTCAACATAATTATTTTTAAATTTAAAAAAATATATCAGCATTTCCACCGAAAAGTCTACCGCGACTGAAAAATTATATGTTACTGAAAATTTTTTTAAGCCATAACAGAGAAAAAATGTTTAAATTTATATTGTGAGAGTACTGCGAGCGGATATAAAATTAAATTTTTAAAAAAATGGTAACAACAGTTGAAAAATGGTGACAAAAGTTGAAAAAGTTTAACGAAAGATGGTATAAGATGATATAAGTACTAGAGTTCGCCAGTGGTCACTGTGACCTTCGACCTACACTGTGATATGAAATCACGTTCGTTCTCAGATGAGCGTAGAAAGAGATAAAAAATTACTCTATTTCTATTTTCAGTTTGACGCTGTTTACCAATTACTTTTCATACAAAAATACGTTGTACTGAGAAAAGCTACAAATTTCGAGTTATCGTCATAAATTTAATGTCAAAATAACGGCAATTTTTTAAAATTAACTGTTTGCAAGAAATTACACCATTTCAATATACAGCGCGAATCAAAGTAACTGTCGCACCAATATTAATACCAATCACACAAAAAGAAGCAATACTACAAAACATATGTTGTTCTTTTACGACTCTGGCATTAATTGTACACTTATTGCATGAACCGTTTCAAAAGATTTGTCAATTATAATAATAATATTGCGAAAGGAAATAAGTGGACAGATCCTTCGCCGGCACGCAGGTTGCAGTATCATATTTTCCGACGAAAAGCTCTTGTTTTTGCAAGCAAGCCACAACGCGCAAAATGATAGAGTGTATGCAGCTTGCATGGCAGAAATTTCTAAAGAAAAAAAAATCATTGAAAGATTTTAAAATGTTTCGTCAATCATGGTTTGGGGCGCTTTCTCCGAAAAAGGCAAATTGCCCCTTCTTCTAATCGAAAAAGTCGTTAAAATAATTCGGAATATTACTGAGAACATGTTTTAAAGAACTATCTTATGCAAATAAGATAGATTGCATATTTACAGAGAGGGTCACTTTTGTTTTCAGCACGATTCTTTTCCAGCACAAAAGGCAAAAAATCGTTCAAAGGTGGTGCAGAGCAAATTTGCCATGTTTTATTTCTGTTGAAGGAATGCCCCCCGTCATCCCCTGACCTAAGCCCCCCTGGGCTTTTCTATTTGGGGTATAATGCTGAGCAAATTAACGAACATAAACACATGACGGTAGATAAACTTAAGCGATGATGAATGAAAATATCAGATGATATACCTGAAAACTGGATGCGTGCTGCATGCTCGTTTTTCACAAATTGTTTTAAATTTTAAAAAAAAAATTAATGGTGAAAGATTCGAATTTAATGATGAAAAGTTATAAAGAATGCTTAAAATAAAAAATAAAAATTTTTGTTTAATAAAGTTTACACAGTGCTTTTGATTTATGCCAAAAAACAAGTGCGACAGTTATTTTAATTCACGCTGTATATTCGCATATGTTAGATAAAAAATGCTTATTGTAGGGTATCAGTAAGAGGTAGCGAAAAATGTCTGGAATATTTTTCGTACATCTCAGCAATGTCTTAAATTTCTGATTACACCGTGTTCTTCTCTGGAGGTTAAAGAATTTGCCCAAAATCCCAAAATGGTTGGGAATAGAGTTTTTTGCTTCCGCTAGAAACCTAAAGTTATTTAGTTAATTTAACATTAATTCAATTTTTATTATTTTTCAAGGCTACGGAAGATGGAACGGGTAGCGGCTTTCGAAACAGTCTTTCTCGACTGCTGTGTTGTTGACTCTGTACGAAGTTGTTGTTGTTGTTCTTGCCTTCTTCATAACTTACTTGATGTAAAAAGCCCATAATTAAAATCATGTCAAATCAAAGAATTTATCGCAATTAATTATCAAATTTCAAGATATTTTTATTGATTTTCTGTGTAAGAAAATTGGTGGATTTAACTTCAACTTTGGATGAAGTATTTTACCCACCAGATGAAAAAAGCTTCCGGGGCTGTTGTTTTTTTCTATAAAATTCAACAGGTTGTATTTTAATTGTTTTAGAAAAGCTATTTGAATCAATATATATGCATTAGAGCCCTGCGTAGGTGCACTTAAAACCGGTTTCAAAACATTTGTTCATTTCACACTACACTGCACTGTCTTGCTTGCTGCAAAGAAATCATGTGTGTGATTGCAGCGAAGACGAACAAAACATGATAGAGCAATAAAAAACAGATCATTAATATTGTTGATCTAAGATATCGTTGTCAGAGAGCTCACTGCAGTCAATGCAACGAAAGCTTGTTCACTGGCAATAGATGATTTATATCAGAGAACGAATACGGTGCTGGCGCGAACACTAGGTAAAAATGGGTCACGCATCATTATTTAACAGTGCTAGGAGGTTGCTGAATTCGAATCTGAAGTCAGAACTTTAAAAATAAAAATGGGTAATAGGGCTGCCACCTATTTTTTTTATTTTTACAAATGCGATGCTGGTGCGAACATCAGGTAAAAAAAGTGCGTGAAGATAAATTAGTCAATCCGACGCTAACTTAGCGAAGACTCAAACCATCACTTTTGCTCCGTAAAAAGTTAAATTCGTACTTTTCGCAAAGTACGAATTTAACTTTTGGGAGGAAATTAAATTCGTTCTTTTTGCAAAGTACGAATTTAACTTTTTACGGAGCCCCTTCTGAAATTTTTCAACTAACGGTAATTTTGTTATTTTAAAACTTTTTACCATCGGAGATTTTTGTGTATTTAATTTTAAAAATTTTTTGTTATTTTGACGTCAAAAACACTCACATATCTTCAAAATTGGAGAAATTTTCAGTACAACGACTTTTTCATAAAACATCGTTACCTAAGAATGAGAAAAAGACCCCCTCTGATTTTTTCGTGAAATTTATTTTTTCCAAAATGTTGTTTTTATATTTTTTACAAAAAAGTCAACTCTCAAAAATAATTTATGTGAAAAAATTACCCCAATATCCCTCTTTCCAATCAAAAGTTATGGCTAAAAATCTATTTTTTTCATACCAGACTTTTAATAAAGCTGAGTTTTGTTTTAAAATTCTCTATATAGGAATGAAGTTGTGTTGTCTAGAGTAATTATAAACATATTGGCGTATATTAAATCTTACTTTTTGCCTCCCCACCACCCGCCCCCCTCCTGTTAAATCTGATTTTTTGTGATTTGTTATTTTTCTCACTATTGTTTCACCCACACGTTGTCACACAGTTCTTTATCAACGGTACTTTAAATGTTCTATATATATCACTGTATCATCGAAAAGATGACTGTGAATAAGAATACTGTAAACGTCAATTTTTTCATGTTTAATGTGTTATGTGAACTATATTGTTGAAAGTCAAATTTGCACGCCAATTAAATGTACCGACATATAAAAGACAGCGAAATTTTGGCATTTTAACTCTCCAATTATGGTTGTAAGCTTGGCTGCATTGAACAAATTTTTCGGTTCTATTGCGTACTAACCAAAAGTATGCTAAAAAGTATGCTGGAAAATATTATAAATTAGAAATAAGTACTGCATTACCGACACGATTCCAATATATTAGAAAAGTCGGTAACTGTTATCCAGTTTAGTTCTTTTCGCACACAGCGTAAACTTGCAGCAAATAACATAATGACACTTCTTGCACTGTTCTTGCAGATTTTTCAGCTGGATTTATGTCGATCATAGAAATAAAAGATAAGGAAGTGGTGTTATACTCACACACACTATACGTGTGTAGAAGGAATTTTCGACGCTGAGGAAGAGAGATAGAGCGTCGTTATTTGACATAAGTTCTTCCCGAGCAAAAAAAAAATCCATTTTTGAGGAAGAACATCTGTCAAAACACAAGTTCTGCTTCATGAGCGCATTCATTATTTAGGGTGGCAAGGGCCTTAATTTTTTTTCATATTGGAATAAGCTTTAATAGTTATTTATTTGCTTACAATTTTTTTGAAAACTTGGCATGAAATTAAAGTGGATTAGCAACCTAAGGTTACAAGCTATAACTAGGTATTTTTATATAAAAAAAAACTAATTAAAAGCCGACTGTTCGGAAAAAACTACACAAAACTATTTATTTTAAAAGAGTTTAATTTGGTATGTATTTTAGTTGTTTAGTTTTTGTGTTATTTTAATATTAATTAAATAGTTTATAAAAAATAGTTTTTTTAAATGAATTTTTAAAAAATCATTTAAAGTAACTTTTGTCGTTTCAGTTTTATTCTGAGTTCATGTCTTTTACTTTATTTTAGCAATGCTTTTGTCTGTAAAAAAATTGGTAACGCAACATATTATATAACGGTGCTATATAAAAATTACATAGTAAGCATGCATCTAAAAAATAAAAAATAGTTTACGCCTTTATTTACTACATAATTGAATGCGGCCCTGTTTGAATGTTTTTGTGTTTGTGTCAACTTCACTGTGTTTGTAAAATACTTCATTTCACTTCAACTACACCGCTTCCTTATATTTTACTTCTATGATGTCGATCTGTTAACGTCGATAATATTGCTACAGGTTGATGTATATACTATAATTTTTCGTACTTTTCGCAAAGTACGAATTTAACTTTTGGGAGGAAATTAAATTCGTTCTTTTTGCAAAGTACGAATTTAACTTTTAGGAGGAAATTAAATTCGTTCTTATTGCAAAGTACGAATTTAACTTTTGGGAGGAAATTATATTCACCCTTATTCTTGAATCCGCGTCGAGTAAATGTCGTCGTCGAGAGCTTACTTTCACCAATGAATTGTCGTCGAAGATCATTTCGACGATCAAAAATTTAAACATTTATTTGACGACATTTGCTCAATAATTGACATGAACAATCACTGCAGGTCTCAACGTCGAAATTGAAAGTTTCAAGAATATAACAATTTTGTTTCGACGTCGTTTTGAGAGCGAGCGAGGGTTCAAGAATAAGGGCCATTAATTATATTTGCAAAGTGTGAATGTAACTTTTTATTCGAATTTAGCTTTTGCCAAGAATTTTAAAATAATACTATTGCAAAGAAAGAATTTAACTCTTGATATGAATTTAAGTCATGGCATCAACTCATACAATTAAGACTTTGGCCATAAACAGTTTTTAAAAAATAATGAATGTTAGGTTGAAAGTACTAAGATTCCATGAAAAATTTCTCAAAATCTGTCTGGACAATGTTTTTGTTATGCATATCATTTTACAGGTAATTAAAGCACCTTTCCAACGATATATAGCCTATAAGTGCACAATTAAGACTTTTGTCATAAACATTTTTTAAAAGTAGTAAATGTTAGGTCCAAAGTACTAAGATTCCATGAAAAATTTCTCAAAATCTGTCTGGACAATGTTTTTGTTATGCATATCATTTTACAGGTAATTAAAGCACCTTTCCAACGATATATAGCCTATAAGTGCACAATTAAGACTTTGGCCATAAGCATTTTTTAAAAAATAATGAATGTTATTGAAAGTACTAAGTTTCAATGCAAAAATTCTCAAAATCTGTCTGGACAATGTTTTTGTTATGCGTACCATTTTTTACTCTTACTTGCATATTTTTCGCAAAGTACGAATTTAACTTTTTGCGGAGCAAAAGTAATGGTTTGAGTCTTCGCTAAGTTAGCGTCGGATTGACGAATTTATCTTCACGCACTTAGGTAAAAATGGGTCGCTGAATCCGAATCCGTTGTCAGAATTTAAAAATAATGTCATTTTTGTATAATAGGGTTGCCACCTAATACTAAGTATTTTATAAAGTTTATACATCATTTATCAGTGGTAGGGGGTCGCTGATTTAGAATCTGAAGTCGGAATTTTAAAATTCAAGATGGTGGATAAGGTTGCCACCTTCATTTTTTGCATTTTTATGAATTCGGGGCTGGCAAAAAAAAATTATACTCCAAAAAGGGGTCGCTGAATCCGAATCCGTGGCCAGAATTTCAAAATTATATAAATTTTGAAATAATAGGGTTGCTTTTACTTTTTAAAATAAAAATGAATTCGTAAAAATAAAAAAATTATGGTGGCAACTCTATCCACCATCATAAATTTTAAAACTTATACGAAATACATTTTTGGTGAAAATAACTGTAAACAGAATGTTTTATATATTCAGTCATGTATGGACTTTTATGGTCATTAACTTGTTGAATAAGTTACATCATAACCCCTTTATTTATACCCATAATGCTTAGTTTTGTGGGAAAATAAAATAGGAAATCACAAGTTTTTCAGACCTATTTCTCAACTTTGGACACTTATAATTTTTAAACCAATTGAGAGCAGCCTGAAATTTTTCAGATTTGCATATAGCTAAGAATTATGGCATGAATGTATGTTATTTTTTTGAGAAGCACGGACAATTGGTGTATCTTCTCCTGCCGTTTAATGCGATATATTTAGAAGTTCTCTGTAACCAAATTTCTTTTAGAATATTGGAACGCAGTGCTTATACCCCTTTTCCACACGGAAAGTTTTCTTGCCAGCAAGTCTGTGGTACAGGCAAGTCTGTACTGGCTAGGGATGAGAAAAACCGATAGGTTAAACTGTAAACCGGCTTTTTTCTGTAGGTTAGCCGATTTTTTAAGGTTTTTATGCAAGTCCGGTTAAACCGGTTAACCTTTTGTTTCTTTAGTAAACCGAAAACAAAACCGAAAGCTAAAAGAAAAATATATTTTAAGCTCAAAAAAATATTGTCATAATTTTTTTTTTTTTCTTAGAATGGCCAACGCTTTACAACACTTGTTCTGTGTCCCACTATCTTATTATCTGGCAGGACTAAGCTGCTCAATAATTCCCAATAGAGAAAATACTTATTTTTGATCTACCCATGACGAACAGCTCGAACATGTGAGTTCAGTTGAAAGAGAGGCATCATTTCCTGAGGAACTAAAACTGTATTTGGAACAACCCTTATTGCCCAGAACAAGCCCATTTTATTTTGGCAAGAAAGAATGGGTTGCATGCCTGCCTTATCCAATGCGACTAAAAATATCTTTTAGTTATTGGAAGCTCTGTACCTTCAGAGAAGTTGGTTTCCGTCGTCAATAAAGTTGTAACAGAACGAGTGTTTATGAATCAGATTTCTAGTCTATACTGGGTTGATTAGCTTAGGTATTCATAAGATCTTATTTACTTGCTTGTAAAAAATTAAATTATGTTTTGTATTTCTATAAATAAAACATTTAATAAAACCTAATCGTTTATTTGAAAAACTGGATTTTTTGCCTCGGTTTTAACCGGTAGGTTTAACCGCTTAAAAAACTGGAAAAACCGACAACCGGTTTTTTTATAAAAACCTATCATCCCTAGTACTGGCAAATTTTTCTTCTGTGCTGTTCTTTCTTTGATGCTGTGCTCTTTTTTAATTTGTATTTTCAACTCGCTGGCAAGATAAATTGCCGTGTAAAAAAGGGGTATTACTGATTATTTTTAATATCTAATATAGGGCTGCCATAAGTCTACAGTACTTGACCGGGACAACTTTGCACATTTTTTTTTATATTCCACAGAAACACAAATACGCAATTTTAATATTATAATTTGCCATTTATTAAAAAAACATCAGTCGAAATAACTCACTGGTACACATAGTATGTAATACATACAAAATTAATTAATCTCATAACAAAAAGAAAAGAAACATTCAGTCAATGAGGTAAAAAACAAATATTTTTTGGACTTATTCAAAATAAAGGTTTAGCTTTTGCGTTTTATTTTTTTTATAAATTTCTGTGCACGTAGAATAATTCTGTGCAGAATAATTTAATTTGCATTGCATAATGCTTTCCAAGGTGATTATGTTGGGATAGTTTCTTTCCTTACGAAATTGCGAGAAGACCAGTGAAAATACTCGCTCCATTTCCCTCATACCCTGGTATAGCGAATAAAAATTGTACTATTTTTAAAAAGTTAAGTTTTGCTCTTGGAATTCAGAATTTTTTAAAAAAAAAATAGTTCCATTTTCATTCATTTACACGCATTTGCAAAAAAATTTTTCAGTTTTTACTGATACACTTTTAATTTAGTTCAGTTTTAACTGACACACAGATACACTGATTTCAAAACCGGGACATGTCCGGGGAAAACCGGGAAACCGGGGACGTATGGCAGCCCTAATCTAATTTGACTAAATAATTTTTCAATTTGACGACAAAAACTTCCGTCTTGGTCAGGGTCGCATTATCCATAAGGCAGTGTAGGCAACTGCCTAGAGGCCCCGCATCGGCGAAGGGCCCTACGAACTGAGAAGAAAAATTTTTAAAATGTTTCATAGAGTGAAAATTTAATTTTAAGATTTGTATCCTCAATGAAAATATTATTTATTATTTTGTTTTTACATATTTTGCGTTGTCATATTTAAAATTATTATATAATTGCTTTTTTTACGCAAAGCGTTTCAAAAATTCTACATTGTGAATGCAAAAGTACTGGTGCTACGTATGAATTCTGCGTAAGTGAATTCTTTTCTACACAATTGCTTAGCATTTTTAATCTTTTTCGCACGAATTGTGCTTTTTATTGCAGACTGAAAATATATCAACAAAAATACGGCTTACTCGTTTTACACTAAACTGACATAATTTAAGATTTACCTACAAACTTTCTATGTATGTGGTAGCTCTACATAGATTATTAACAGTTGTGTGTAAGCAGTTATGTGCAAACAGTTGTGCTTAAAGGGAAAAAGAAGTAAAAAATTTAAACATAATTGCCTGTACTACTAGACTAGAAACTTTTCGGGAAATTAGTTCACTGTTTGGATTTCTAATGTGCACCTTACACGGTCTAGCTAGCCATTACACACATCAATCATATCGTAAAATTTACATTCTGCATTATTTTTTATGAAACACAGACGTGCGGTGAGTTAAACGGATGATTGTATATCGCATAATGCATTACTTGTTAATCAAGTAATTATTAGCTATGCATTAAAAAGCGTAAAAATAGAAGGAATAGAGTCAATAAACTCTGCCAAAAAGTGTTTGTCCTCTTAAATTTATTATTTACAGCTCTTTTTTCCTGCAGTCATGTTTACTGCACGACGAAAGCAATCGAAATGACGAAAGATTGATCAATCAAGCCCTTACTTAATCCAGCCGCTTGACCAGCATTGCAGAATATCTAAAAATTTAGATTTTGATCAATCAAGTGTCTTTGTAACGCATACAAACAAATATTTACTAACACACATATACCTGATGAAATTAAAGAGGCTTGTACAAACTTTAGTGAACATTATTCCGCGGACATTGAGTCTGAGATTATAAATGAGATGGTGCAGTTCAAGTACTTCTTCTTACAATTAATGGATGTGGGGAGAGATAAAATTGTAACTGCCAAGGAATCGTATAAATTGATTTTTGATAATATGGCACAATAAACTTTTCCGAATGTAGTGATAGCATAGTGATAGAAAAAAAACAAAAACCTGAGAACCTCCTCCTTTTTGAAGTCGGTTAATAAAAAGAATGAAAAACTGTCTTCGTTCATATACGTATACCCAGGAAAAAAATCTGGTTAATTTTAATAATTTTTACTATCAGAGTTCAATCTCTGGCAACTCTATCCTTGTGTCAGCATCGAATAATTTTTGTTCGTGTTATTGAAATTGTTTAAATTGATAATTTGTCATTTATTAATTGTTCGAATTGCGTTTGAGTGTTATTCTAAGAGCTGAAAATTTTTCTAATGCATTGTGTATAAAATTCTACAATTGCTTGGCCAGAACACAGTCATCAATCTTCATTGTTTTCGTGTATTCAACTTAACCTCAAATTTGCTTTGCATTATGAACACTAGCTGCCAGGTCTGCAAATCTGAATGGGATACTTTCGGGCTATTCATTTCTTGTCATGGCTGCCTAAAATTATTTCATGCGAAGTGTGTTGGTTTATCAGCTAAAGTAGGAGAAGCTCTCACTGGTACATCCACAAATGGCCTGCAGTGGTTCTGCTCAAATTGTCGCTGTATAACAACTGGAAATCTACTGGGGGGATTGACCGAGATGATCAAATCCTCATCTGAGATCGTGAAGGAATTAGCACGTCTCCAAACTATTGTGGATACTCATTCAGCGCAGTGTAATAAATTATATGATCTAAATTCCTCAATGGATGCGATGAAAGCTGACTCTTCTCGTTTGGCAAAGATATCGACTAGATCGCAATCCAAAAATAAGAAGACAGTGGATGGTTCTAATTCAAACGATGTCATCAATGTTGATTCATCTCTTGTCTGTCAACAAAAGCCATTAACAACGATAGCAAATGGGTCAACAATATCGCTTACATCTAATCCAACATCTACTTCAGCATGTAATCCGGCAAATGGGTCATCAATATCGCCAACATCTGATCCAGATCCTGTACTGCCTGTGATCCCTTCAGTCACTATTGATCGTCAAAATATTTCGCTGACGTCGACTTCTTCATCCCGTCATCTTATGCCACTGGCTAACCGTATCACCGACCAAAGTTTACTTAATGCTTCGGGGTTGAACTCAAATTCTTCACAAACTGCTTTGTTGGCCTCAAATGAAGGTGTGGATCGCTCTTCAACATCGGGGTGTGATCTGGTTGTTGTTCCAAAGCTGGACCGTAAAATAATCTTTTTGTCTCGATTGGCAGTAGCAACTACAGCAGAATCAGTTATTTCTTATATAACTAAGAAACTGCCACTCTTTTCATCGTCAATAAGTTGCGTGAAATTAAATTCATTTGCGCAAAGGGATATTTCATCTTTTAAAGTTTATGCACCAGCCTCAATCTTGGAAATACTTCTATCAAAAGAATTTTGGCCAGAAGGAATCGTCGTCCATGAATTTGTTTCTCGTGATAGATTCAACAGATCACCTCTTAGACAGTCAAAAAACTATTAAATTTCACCACTCCGCTGGAGGCGTCAACTTTGCCTAAATCTAAGTATTCTCTCTATTATCAAAATGTTGGGGGGATACGAACTAAATTGCAAAATTTGTTCTTGTCCTCCCATTCTTTACAATATGATATTATAGTGTTTACTGAAACTTGGCTCACTGTAAATCATTTAAGCTCCGAAATATTTGATTCTACTTCGTTTAATATTTTCCGCAAAGATCGTTGTCCAACAACTACGGGTTTATCGCGTGGTGGTGGTGTGCTTATAGCAGTTCGTAGTAATCTATCTTGTTGTCTAATTCCTTTACCTCATTTAAAGTCAAGTTCAGTAAATATCTATGACGTCGATCAATTAATTGTTAAGGTTAATTTTAACAAAAATTTCTCGCTCTTTGTTGTTGTTAGCTACATACCCCCACAGAGCTCTAAAGATTTATACTTTATTCACTTAGAAAATTGTAGGTATTTTCTTGAAAATCTCAATCAATATGAACATGTGATAATAACTGGTGATGAATTTTATCTTTCGCCTCTTAATGTAGCTTCTGAAACGGATGCTCTTTTAGTTGACTTCTTTTATCAATTTGATCTGATTCAAATAAATAGTATATATAATGAATTGGAACGCATCTTAGACCTAATATACACTGATAAAGATTTTGTTGTTTGCCTTGAGCACCCTTTATTAGAATTTGTAAAAAGCACACAGCATCACGTGCCTCTAATGATTGAATTTTATGTCTTGGAATATCAGAAATTATCTAATCCAGAAGTATTTTTGAGTGATTATAAACGTGCGGATTTTAATGGGATTATTAATTATTTAGGTTTGTTTTCTTGGGATAGCGCCTTTTTTGGTCGTGATCTAGTTGATATGTATTCGGTATTTCTTTCTGTTCTCAAAAATGCAGTTAGTTCTTTTGTTCCTAAAGTGCAATCCCGTAGCTCTAAAAATCCAGCTTGGTTCAATAGAAGACTCATTAATTTGAAAAATAGAGTAAATAAATCTTATAAAAAATTTAGATGTAATAGGGACAATATACAATTAAAATCACAGTATTTAGACTGCGAAAAGGAGTTTAACATCCTAAATAAATTTCTTTTTAGAGCGCACATAATTTCAATCGAGGAAAGACTCAAACAAAATAGCAAATTTTTCTGGTCTTATATTAATGAAAAGAGAAATTCAAGCGGAATTCCTAATTCTATGTTTTACAATGAGTCCAGCTCCGATGATCCTTTAACTATCTGTAATTTTTTTGCTGATTATTTCAAATCAGTTTACTCCTTGCCATCATCAGCCAATGCTAATACAATGAATGCACTAACGTCTTTGAATCTAGGCAGTCTTTATTTGGAGGTCGCAGATGTACAATCAGCCTTGTTAACCCTTAAATCTACTTCCACTGAGGATTCAGATGGAATTGTCCGAATACTACTGAAGGTTTGTGCCTCAGTAGTTTCTGAGCCTCTCACTCAAATATTTAATAAATCCTTAATGACTGGTAAATTCCTGGATGCGTGGAAAATGTCTTTTATAGTGCCAATTCATAAGTCTGGTCCCAAGCAGGATGTCTGTAACTATAGACCAATAAGTAAACTCTTATGCATTCCCAAGTTATTTGAAAAAATAGTATATGATAAACTATCTTTTTATGCTAG
Source organism: Dichetophora obliterata (assembly GCA_963920525.1). Lineage (NCBI taxonomy): Eukaryota > Metazoa > Arthropoda > Insecta > Diptera > Sciomyzidae > Dichetophora > Dichetophora obliterata. The sequence goes on along the minus strand of OY986435.1, from coordinate 176,391,662 downwards.
AAATATAATTTCCAATAATCAACATGGCTTCATATCCGGTAGATCGACTGTTACTAATTTAAATATATTTTGTACTTATATTATTGATAATTTCTCTAAAAAACTTGTAACTGACGTAATTTTCACTGATTTTGCAAAGGCTTTTGATAAAGTTAATCACAAATCTCTACTCTATAAACTTTCCCGCATTAGGGTTTCACTCTCATCTACTTGATTGGATTGAATCCTATCTTTTGAATCGTCATCAACGAGTTAAAATTAATTCTTGCTACTCATCTCCGATATTAGTTACGTCAGGCGTCCCCCAGGGCAGTCACTTAGGGCCTCTTCTCTTTCTACTTTTTATCAATGATCTTCCTCTTGTCATTAAGCACTCTGAATGCCTTCTATTCGCTGACGACCTTAAATTATTTCATGCTATTGAGTCGGTAATTGATTCTAGACATCTTCAAATGGACATAGATTCTATCGCTAATTGGTGTCTCCTAAATGACCTTCCTCTTAATATTAAGAAATGCCAGGTGCTTACTTTTTCAAGGTCTATTCCTACTTCTTTCTATAATTACAAGATACATGCAACTATTTTAGAAAGAGTTTCTATGAAAAAAGACTTGGGTGTTCTGCTTGATTCTAGACTTAATTTCAAAGACCATATTGACTTAATTATTTCTAAAGCTAATTCGATGTTGGGATTTTTAAAAAGAAACTCGAAAGATTTTTCTGATCCTTACGCTCTTAAAACCCTGTACTCATCTCTGGTTAGACCGCATTTGGAATATTGTTCCACTATTTGGAATCCGTCATATCAGTTTCACTCTATAAGAATCGAGGCGGTTCAAAGACATTTTACGAGGTTCATGTGGCACAAACTTAACTGGCATGTCCCAGAAATGCCTTCGTACGCTACGCGTTGTGCACTTGTTAACTTAATTCCACTTTCGATAAGACGAAAGATTTTTTCCATAATTTTTATATGGGATCTTTTACACTTTAACATTAAATGCCCTGAACTATTAGCCCAACTGGATTTTTTTACTCCTTCCCGTCATCTGCGCAGTCAATTTCATTTTCGTGAGGCGGTCTATAGATCTAATTATGCTCAAAACAAACCAATAGCGCGTTGTGTTAAGGAAGTTAATTCATTCTTATCTGTCTCTGATATTTTTAATAATGTTTCACGTAAATCCTTTAAAGACAACCTAACTTTAATCATTATGGCTCGTGATGTATGATGTTCCTATATTTACTATTGTAAATTGTTATTTTATTTTTTTGTTTTTAAGTAATTTAAGTCAATTTAATGTTAATATATTTACATGTTGTTATATTTAATTTAATTTAAGTTGTTGTCTATAAGAGTGTTCACTCTGATTGATGAATGAAATAAATAAATATATTTATGCTATATAAAAAAAAAATTTCAGGTTAAAATTTTCAAAATTTAATTGACGTTCAGGTTAAGATTACCACATGCCATTCAGGTCAATTTAACCTGTTTTTGTGGTTAAATGAAACCGACAAACGTAATTAACTTAACCGAATTTCAGCCAGCATTTGTGGTTAAATCCAATTGAATAAAGTTTATTAAACCAAATGCTAGGCTTACATGTTCTTATCACCTTCATGCAAATTTGAATTTTGATTCATGAGAAAAAAATTAAGACAAAAAAACGCCCATTTGGACCTAAGCTGAGTTTTCCAATGACCACAGAATAGAGTACAATTGAAAACTTAAAGACAGGTTATTTTCATCTACTTTATCCCGAGGTACCTTTTGTTACAAATTCTGCAACAGTAGAGCAGAATTTGACAGCTGGAATAATCCCTCCATATTTTTTCCCCTATTTAATTGTGGTATTTTCAGAGATTTAACCAACTAGATCGTCACGTTATATTGGAGGAAGTTGTGGTTTTATCCGATTTCAACAAATTTCAAATATATTGTGTAAATTTTACTTCAAGTTCATGAAATTTTACTTTATGTATGAAATTTTAAGTCCCTGCATAAATTGTAGTGGCATTTGTAGACATTTAATTTTTTTTTTGATAAAGTTACAATACTCGGCGTGGTTTTCATCCGATTTTGCTCAATCTCGAGCTTGAGCTTCGTTTTTTGCATATATAGATAAATTGACAGTTCATAGAATAGTATTTCTTTTAAGATTACGTTATAACCTCAGACGGATTTAATTTCGTGTATAAGAGTTGTGAGATTAAGAAATAATTTAATAAACACTAAGGCCCTTATTATGAGTTACTTTCGACGTTCGATCTTCGCTGGTTATCGAACAACGAGTATCGAAAGTTAAATTCTTATTATGAGCTGTGCAACCCTACCGAAATGTTCGTTCCTCATCGAAATTTTAGTCGAATAGGATTTTGCTTTCGATGCGATGCGTGCTGAGCAAAAATTGTTAAAAATTTAAGTATTTTGTGATTGTATTTTCCTTCTTAAAGACTAAAAACTAATATTGAACTGTTTTTGTAACTTTTATGCAGATCTAAGCAACAAATCGCAGTTAAAAAACTGATCTCATTGATGGAGGCAAACTTTGACTGCAAAGGATATTTGTTCCAAAGTTCAGGCGAAAAAGTAATGGGAAGAACTCACGCCAGAATTGAATTGCTTAGGACCACCAGTTAGAACAACAGCAAAGTGGCTTAAGATAAGCTAAAAAAAGCATTGCTCAACAGTTTTCTACTTCTAGCCAGTTCCGTCAAGCTTTCATAATCTTCTGACGAAGCGTCGAATCTTATGGAAATTATTTTCGTCATAGTCATAACTTTTTTGTCTTATTTTTTGCAATCAACTTTCAAACCAATCGTATTTAGCTGAAATAATAAAATGATCACCTGATAGAAATATACTACCGTGAACAAACAATATGAACGAAATTCACAATAACGCTACTCTTTGTCGAAAGCACGTTATAATACCAAATGCAAATTCGTTCGATCAGGCCATTCGACTATAGTCGAAGATCGAACGCAGCTCATAATAAGGGCCTATGATATTAATTCCATAAATAATTTGTACTAATCACTCAAAGAGTATGAGATCAAAAAAATATAGTTATAAGAATTCAGGAATATAATTATCTAAAGTTTTGCATATATAATTTCAATTTGTTAAAAATATTTAAATTTGGTGACTTCTTTATTTCTTCAGGTGATGCGTTGTAATGCTTTATGGCGCTGTGCTTAAAGCTCTTAAGTTGCCTTGATATTCGTGCTTTTGGTATCTCAAGTCATATTTCTTTCGCGTATTGTGTTGATGTATTGTATTTCTAGTTTGCTTAGTAAGTATGAGTTTGCTTTTCATCATACTATTTTGTACTTTATATATGTATTTGCATTTTTCCATGAAAACTAACTGATTAATGTCCATTTGTTTGATGCTTTTATACAGTTCTCTAGTAGAGATTGTTGGATTTTTATTGAATAAAATTTTAATGGCTTTATTCATCAGTCTTCCTATCTGCTCTAATTGAAATTTGTTGCATTGGCTCCAGCTGCATATGTTAACTCATATTCTGGATAGAATATGCCCTGTATAAATAAATTTCGCTACGTTTTCATTTATTTTTCCAATTATTTTTATGCCCATAATTAGTGGTAGTATTGAGTTTTTTGTTTTCTTGTTGTGGTTTTCATAATTAAGGTTCTCGTCTATTATCATACCAAGATATTTCACATGCTGCACTCTCTGAATTTCGGTGTTGTTGATCTTTATCTTAAATTTGTGTCGTCAGCATAAATGTTGCATGTGGACGTAAAATTGCAGTTCTTAATGTTGTTTTTATACAGCAGGTAGAGTCTTGGTCCAAGTATCGATCCTTGTGGAACCCCGATATCGCTTATAAGCTCTTTGCTAAGTTCTCCATTTATTCTTGTTGCATGTGGCCTGTTTTCTAAGTAGCTTTGCATCAGTTTATTCGGCAGCCTTCTTATACCTATATCCGATAGTGCGTTCAGCAGTTTCTTATGGTCTACATGGTCAAATGCTTTGGAGAGATCTATAAATTTAGCTGCTACCATTTTTTATCATCTAGAGCATCATAAATTTTTTCCATTGCGGACTCTGCTCCGCTTTTTTGTAAAGAGCCAAATTGATTTTTATCAAAGCTAAAAGTGGAATTTATGAAGTTTTCCATTATTATGTCAATTGCTTTTTCAAATATTTTACTGAGCGAGTTAAGTATTGAGATTGGCCTATAATTTTCGCATAGATCTTCTTTACCTATTTTGTGTATTGAAGATATTATAGATTTTTTTAGACATATCGGGAAAATACCAGTTAAAATACAGTTATTAATAGATTAACCAATATCTTTGCGATTGTTGGTAGAAGAAACTTAATATCTTTTACTGATATTTTATCAATTCCTTGTGCCGCATTAAAATTTAGATTTGAAACAATGTGTTGAATTTCAGTGTGAGTGATTGGTTTGACGAATAGAGATTTTTGATTTATGACATTTGTTACGGTTATGTTTGTTGTTTTTATGTTTTTTGCTATTTTTGTTCCAACTACATTAAAGTGGCGGCCGTATCCTAGTGGGTAGAGTGTGTGGCCCCTAAGCTAAAGAACTGCGGTAGCCCGGGTTCAATTCCAGCTCAGACAGAAAATTTTTTCAATTGAATTAATTTTTCTGTTCGGTCGTCACCTCTCTGCAGACAATGACAAACCTCAGAGAGTTAAACTTGCAAAGTAAAGCTTCTTGAGAACATAAGCCGTTCGGAGTCGGCATAAAACACGTAGGTTCAGTTCTCGCTCATTTGTGATTAAACATTTAATAACACGCAGAACACAATTGATCAATAGAAGCGAGGTCAAAGTCCTTCCAAGGGCTGAAATGGCCAGTTTATTGTATTATTATTACATTATAGTATTTACTAAATTTATTTGCTATAATTTTGTTATTAATTGCTGTTTGTTCTTGGCTTTGTGATGCATTTGTTTGCTCAGTTTTATTCCTTTGTGTTGAATTAATTATGTCCCATAACTTTCTTGTATTTTTTCCAGATTTTTCTATTTATTCATTTATATGTTTTTGTTTGTTGTTTTTTCTAAGCTGACTTTTTTTATTTTTTGTATTCTTCTTTTTTTATTTGATCATCTGGATTAGATTTTTATTTTTTGTATAATTCTTGCCTAAGTTTCAGTTTTCTGTTTATTTCTGTGGTTATTGAATCATTGTTTCTGGATCTGATTTTTATATATCTTGTTGACTTCTTTTTGGCTTCTCGTATTAGTTCAACTAATTGTGCTACTTCAGTTATTTTTATATTATTTATTTTGTTTTTAATAATTGCTTCCATTTTTGTATAATTTACTTTGGTAATTGTTTTATTATTCATTGGTGGTTTGCATAACTGCATAGCAGATATGTCCGTGTCTTGGAGTTTGAAATCAATTTTGTGTGATGTGTCTATATTTGAAATAATGTGATCGATGAGCGTACTGGTATTGGTTGTTTGACGTGTTGGTAATGTGCTGTTTATCAGTCTGTAACCATTTGTTTGTACTGAATCAGTGTATTTTATTACTGTAGTTGTTTGTTCCTACCGAATAATGTTAGCATCTGCAATAAAAATATGACATTTTTACTTTCTTTGCTAAGTTTTTTTTTTTCTAGATGGTCTATAAAATTGTTGCAATTTTCATTTGGTGCTTTGTAGAAGTACCTATTGAAATTTTTTTTAAATTTATTACTTCTATTATAGTAGTATTATATTTATCTTCTTTAATATTTCGTTGAATTTAAGACAGTCTTTAATAAAAATAGTCGTGCCTGCTCCTCGTTTAACCAAGTTTCTGTTACTGCATACGATGACATCTATGTTTTGGATATTATTTATCAATACTTCCAGATCGATAAGTTTGTTGCGAATACTGCAGATATTAACGTAGATGATTTTCAGTTCTTTATATTTATTAATTTTTTTCTACTTAAGAATAGCTTGTTGTTTCTTGTTCAGCTTTCATTTTTGTTATGTGTACGTTACAGTTATTTTCACCTGCTTTATAATTGCATGAGTAGTTTGCTCCATATGTATTTGCTCTAACACAATTAATGCACTTGAAGTTTGTGGTAATTTTACATGTTCTGGTGTCATTTTTTCCTCAGTTTCGCACACCTCTTCTCCTACACTTTTTTTGCTTGTGTGATGATCTTTTTGACATTTAAAGCATCGGGTCAATGAAATGTATTCTTTACTAAATCTAGATCTATAATTGAGCATGACGTAGCTATTAGATATTTTAGCTAATGTTTAATGTAGGTAATAAGCACATATACCAAATTTCCATACGATAGCTTTAAAATTGTGGCTAAATAATTGTGTCGACATGGCGAAATCGATTGAGGAGGATACGTGCCACGGCTCTTTATCAGCGTTACAGAGTAACAAAGTTAATATCCCCTTCCACAATAGCGTTATTATAAATATAATTGAATTGTGGTAGAAAAAATTTATTTTGTGTTAGAAAAGTGTTAAGGGACCACGAAAATATCATTGCCTAGGGGTCCCGACTTGGTTAATCGGGCCCTGGTCTTGATGCATCTGCAGCACTATAATTGTATGAGTGTTTTTATTACAAGATTTGTTTTAGTCATAGTTAATAGCATTTGTAGTAATGCATTCTCATAGAAAATAATACTTTTAGAACCCTATTACAATAAGTACTTAATCAAGAAAGGCTTTGAAATTTCCAAAAGGAAAAATACAACATTCCTGATAAAGTCCTGGTAAAGGCAAACAGTAATCCAACAAAAAAAAACTTAAATTTAAGCATTTTTTGTGCATTTATAGAATTCACAAACCTTAAAATATTGCTCAGTAATGTGTTAATCCATGCTGAATAATCATTGTTAATCCAAGATGTGGGAATTCAAAGCGGTGTCTTTATGATTTTTAGTTTTAGTCCATGATACAAATATTTCACTGTTGCTTTTTTTTCTCGATTATTAATAAAAACTTCTCAAAATTGGCACATATGCTAAATTCATACGTTTATGTGCACACTTTTAATGCATATCTTGTTTTATTTGAATTTCACTTTAATTTTTTTAACTTTTCAAAATGCACCACCTAAATATTCAAAATTATTTAGTTAGAAGTTTTGCTACCTTTTTTTATAAGATTATATCTACAATAAAATTACTCCAAAACTAGCTGAGTATTTTAGGAATGGCTATTTTTAGCTAGCTAAAATAAAGCATTTTTCCACTTTTTTACAGCAAATAAGAAAAGGTAGCAGATATTAAAACATATAAATAAACAGGCATCACTTGAATTTTGCTATTCGCTCGCACCTACGCACTGCAGGGCAAGAACATGAGAAAAGACGTCTTAAAAGTGCAGGTTTGTTTTTTTTTGCTGTTTTGATGCAACGCAGAGGTGAGCGATAAAAGAATGCAGCTGCCGCGTTGCCAAATAGTTTGCAGCCCATCAAAAATAATTTTTAAATATGAAAAGATATTAATTACATGTCTTTTAAAATGTTACAAGTCTGGCGAAAAAGTAAACAAAAATTTAAGTAATTATGCTATACATTATTCTCTACTGCTTCGTTGCTTCTGCAGCATTTGTATTTTTCAACCATAGCGTCAAAGCAAAGAGCGGAAGAGCAAAACTGTTGTACTATAGGAAAAAGAAAATATTAAAGCAACAAAAAAACTGACAGCGCGACGCATTCCTCATTATGTATTTTTTTTATTTTTAATATTTTTATTATTTATGCAATATTTTTAAAAATAAACTAGCAAATCCCATAATAAACTATTTTAAACAATTTTTAATTTCCTTTACATTTTCAATTCACTACATTGTTTTGAATATTTCACTTGTTTGGAAAATCTTGAGTACATATTTCATACATCGTTTAAAATTTTCCTTTGCAACTTATCTAGTTTACAAACATTTTAACATTATTGCTTTTGAGTTCATATTTTAAATTATTCCACATATATTTTATAGGTGTTTATTAAATTCCACATTTATTTAGGAAATAAAGCTGCATTTTTTACAGCAGCAGTTCTGTTTAATAGAGATGTATTATACTCGAGCAGTATATTATTAAAGTTCAGTGGCACGCACTAAAAAATTTTAATATTAGCACTACGAACGACGGCAGAAAGACGACTGCCAATTACTAAATTCCAATTGAATACAACACCGTCTATAATATTTTCAACGATTGGCAACGCTGCGCTGACTAGCTCCTTCATTGTTCCTCTTTGAGCTCTTCGCTTGGCTAAAATGTCAGTTGGAGGAAAATGATGCCAAGTTTATGTTTATCACTAATGTCCAAGGGTGCACATATACGAGCTTTCGTACCATTTTGGACATGTTTTTATACTTTACGTTGGAGTTATCAAATTTTCCGTACTGGTACAATTTTATTTTCATCGTTTTTCTGTGTATTTTTCTCTTGATGTGGCCAAACTCATAGAAGTAAAATATAAGGAAATGGTGTTGCTTACACATACACTGTACGTGAATAGTCGCACCATTCGTAAATTGTGCGAGCGAGACAGAGAGTATTTTTTACATTTCTGAGAACCCTGGCATTTGATTGGAAGACTCCTCAGCAAAATAGTTAAAATGAATGTAAATTTAAGCATTTTTCTCTGAAACAAACCACAAAAATAAATGCAACATGAGTTGTGCGGTTAAAAATTTGTAGAAGTTCACGAAAACTTAAAAACAATGCGCTTTCGTTCCACAGGTAAATATGTCCATACGGTTTGAATTCTTTGAACAAACGTGCTTTATTTAGTTTCTTACGATATTTTTTTAACTGATTTGTATTAGAAGTGTATATATTTTTAATTAAAAACGGTTTAACAATGCAAATTATACCATGTCGATTTTGTGCCAGTTTGATCAAACCACATCTGTCAAAACACAAACACTGCTTCAGGGGCACAGTCATTTTTCACAGTTGAATATATTTTGGTTGATAAAAGAGGCGCTCTTGTTTTCAGCATAGTAAATCAGATTTAGTACCTGTTTGTTAAATTTTTGTGATTTCTGCACAACAACTAAGCAGAAACACTCAAAAAAATAAGGATTTTAAAAAAATTATTCTAATATAATTTGTAATTTAAGTTCAAGTTAAGAATTTATAGGCCATCAAATTTAGAAAAATTACCTAAAAATCTTGCTGTTTTTCTAGGTTTTCAACAAAACTAAGCTTTATGGGTATTAAGACAAAGGTAATGCTAGTATCTATTCAACGAGGTGTCAAACATAAAATTCAATACTTAACTTTTTATGTTATAATTTTTTTATCGTTAAAATTTGTCTGTAAAACTAGTGGTTTCCCTTCTGTGAAAGCAATACATTAAAAAGAGAATTATTAAAAAGATAACTATATCCAGAAGTACTGTAGACAGCGAAGTCTGTATTGGACTTACTGAGGGTTGTAATCCCTAAGCAGTGGCTGAAGGCCTCCTATTAAAAAGAGAAAACTAAATACATTAAGACGGCCCTGTGTGATTGTTTCTGTATTTATGTGAACCAACACCAATATAGAAAATAGCACACTTTTTTGCTATTACACCACTTCCTTATATTTTACTTCTTTGGCCAAACTCGATTCGTTTAATTTGCATTATAGATATTTGGCAGCACTTCTAGCATTTCAATTTTTGTTTACGTATGAAGTGCAAAGAAACAAAAAAGGCGAAGGGTACCAAGGTACTATAGCAGAATTACCCATAGTATAATTATTTGACAGATAGTAGCGTAGACTGGATTTTTTCTCACGAGCTGCAGCAAACTACAACTCCTTCAGCTGTTTTTGACAACTACCAATCGCCAAAAAACAGTCACAGCTACCTTGTCAAATAATTATACCATGGAATTACCCAGGTAGTGTTGACAGTTTTTATGGAAAACATAAGCTGTCAAAAAATTTACTCAAAAAGAAAGCGCTTTCAATCAATAAGTGAACTGAAAAAAATTTAACAACGTTTGATGAGCTGTGTGACGAAAGTATGTCATGCTGGTGGTCATATGATTCCTGAACACCAGTACACTTTTTACTAATTTTATTATTTTTTCAACCGATGAGTGCTGCTATTAAGCAGGTTTCCTTTCTGCTTTCATACATTTCGTACTAAAAATGTACTATTTTCATGCCTAAACACAAATGCACAATAATTCGATACCGATAAAAACACAATAATTCGATAACGCAACATTGTTTTGATCCCATGATTTCATATTTTTGTCAAATCATTTGGTACCGTGGTGGTGAAAATTTACTCTTCTGCTCTCGCTCTCATATTTTTAATTTGCATTGAAACAACAGCAATGCATGACCATGATGAGCTCATAGGCAGCGTAACAGGGCACTAAGTAGTTTTTTGCGGTGTTTTCAAATTTGACAGCTGTTTCTTACGGTTTTTGCTAGCAGAAAAAAATTTTGTTATAACTTAAGTTTTTTTATTTTTGGCGGATTTTTATTGGAATTTGCAAATGGAATTAGTTGATGCCCAATAATATTCCACTACATCTCTTGTTTTTTCCAAAAGATAGTAGTAATCAATTTTTTTAGCTTCAATTCTCACTTTAAAATAATCGCAGTATAGCGTGTCTTCAGTACAGAAGTGAAACTTCTTAAAAGCAAGAATAAGAGAGATTTTTGTGAAAAAGACCGGGAGAAAGGGATGGGGAGAAAAATACAGAGAAAGAGAGAGAACATCTCAAAGGAAATACAAAACAAAATTAGCATTCGAAATATTCTGCTTAGACCCCTTTTCCACTCGGAAAGTTTTTTTGCCAGCAAGTCTGCGTTACGGGCAAGCTTTTCTTCTGTGCTGTTCTGTCTTTGGTGCTGTGGTCTTCTTTCCTTAGTATTTTTGACTGGCTGGCAAGAAAACTTGCCATGTGGAAAAGGAGTATTATTTAATATTTTCATGGTCATTGGTTGGTGCTTCAAATGGTAATACTAAATTTAGTGGTTTGTGAAAACTAAAATGTGAGATATATGTCCAATATTTTCGACGTGAAAAAATTTAATCTATATTAGGGGGATCTATTTTGGAGGTCCCTATACAAAAAACACAAAATATAGAAAATACCATTAGCCTCGTTCACATTTCAAATCGCTCATCAAACTGTTTGTCCACAAAAGTGTCACACTCATCAAATTTTTCGTCTAATTTAATTTTTTCTTGAACTCCGAAGTTAACAATCGTGATGACAGAAATTTTATTAGCACTTGTTATTAAAATCGAATTGTAAGAAGAAGAAACTATTTTATATACTATTAGTAGCTGAAACCCGACGCGCTGCTGCCACGCCCCCCTTTCCAAACACATCAAATGTTATCAGTGAAACGGCATGTTTAAATTGTGTGTGCAAATAATTTTTGCGCTAAGCTGGAAGAATTTTTGCAAATAAGTGCTATGTCATATGAAAGGTAGACAGATTTACATTTTTACTTGATTTTATTTTTACAACAAAAATAATTTTTGAGTCATTTTTTGAGTAAAAAGTCAGTATTTTTCACCTTTTTTAAAATACCATAAAAAATATGCACTGACCTAACGGTATAGTTTAAAATTTTCAATTTTTGAGAAGTACTTTCATTGAACTTTTGAACAAAAAAAATATGTATGAAATATATTTATGAACAGCGGAAATATTTGCATCGAAAGACCGAACTTTGACTATCATGTCGTTTTTTTTTCTCATTCTTAGGTAACGATGTTTTATGGAAAAGTCATTGCACTAAAAATTTCTCCAATTTTCAAGATATAAAATGTTTTTCGTGCCAAAATAATAGAAATTTTCTAAAATTAAATTTATTTATTTATTTATTATTAATCCATGTGTAATAACTAAGCCTTCTTTGGCCAATTATTAAATTGGTCAATATTTTTTTACAGAAAAACTTATTTAAATAACTAAATTTACGTTAGTTGAAAAAAGGCGTAAGAGGCGAGGTCAAAACAAAGTATGTAAAAACAAAATCTATGATGCATACAATATGCGTAGTTTGAGGGAAATCCGTCGAGCCGTTTAGATTTGCATTAAGTTAATATTTGTACTACAGTGCCCTCTGCCATTAAGGATAGATTAAAATAGACAGAGCTTAAAGATTTATTGTGTCTGGAAACCCCTCAATACAAATTTTCATTCTAATCATAGGAGCGATTTTGGAGTTTTTGATGTTTTGTAAAAGATTTTTACTGCAATTTTATTGATTTGTGAGCGGTAAAAGGGGATGTGGTAAATTTTTTCTACCTAAACCATTTCATCCTCGAAACAAATCGACTGCCAAATTTTCAGATTAATTAAGTTTATACTGGTGCACTTTGCTTAACTCTACGCTCATCCCATAAAAAATGGTGAAAACATGGTCGCACTATGTTTGGTCGCACTCCCATTTTTAGTACAGCTGCCGAAAGTAACCATACGAACTGAATTACTAAGTTTTAGCCTTATACGACCAAATCTGTCTGAAATATAGCATTGCCATTAATTTGTTGGTGGTAAAAGGGGGCGTGGAAACCCATTTTGAGTACAGTTGCCAAGAGTAACTATACAAACTTGATTACCAAATTTTAGTCTAATACGACAAAAACTGTCTGAAATAGAGCATTTTTATTGATTTTCGGGCGGTGTGGCAAATTTTATGTTCCTAGTTCTCATACATATAAAAAATCAACTGCAAAAAATCCAGATTCATTTAGTTTAAACCTGGCGCACTTGGCTTCACTCCACGCTTATCCCCTGAAAAAAGTGTAAACACAGTGTGAACACGGCCATTTTTTTGCTCAGCTGACGAAAGTAACCATACGAACTAAATTATTAAATTTAAGTCTTATACGACAAAAACTGTCTGATATATAGCATTTTCATTATAATGGGCGGTGAAAAAGTGCGTGGAAACCCATTTTGAGTACAGTTGCCGACAACAGCTGTGCAAACTAAATTTAATTCTTCTACGAATAAAACCGTCTTAAATATAGGATTTTTGCATATAGTGGTCATGTAAAGTAAGCGTGGCAAATCTTACATAGCCCAGCACGATTGAGTTAATATCAAAAATTGTTTTGTACCATTATTGTCAAAATCGGTTCAGTGCTTCTCGTGTGATTGCTGAACAGCCGTACGTGTCACCAAGGCTTTTAAATAATAAAATAGAGAACTCGGGAATTGTAATCGTTTCTGAAAAGTGGGTGAAGTAATAGTTCGACCACGCTCATTTTTTTTTCTGAGTTGCTGAGAGTGACCATACAAACTAAATTACAAAATTTTAGTCCAATACAACCGAATTCGTCTGAAATATTGCGTTTTTATTAATTTGTGGGCGGTAATAGGGGGTTTTTAAATTTTTATTAATATATTATATGCGATATAAGCATTGGAAGCAAGTGTTGTAAATTTGATGCCCTTAGGTATTACCGTTCCTGAGATCTTAACGGTCAACAACCCGCACGAACGATTTGTATGGGAGTATATGAGACCATTTTTTAAATGCCATATCTCCGGAACCACTATACCAATTTCATGCAAACTTCACATAAACCATCTAGAGAATATACCCAACGTACCCTACTATTTTGGTATAAAACAGTCGACCCGTTTTTTCAGTTAGTGGCTACATCAAAATGTACACTTCTTTTTATATATAAGATAAATTATTTGCCATAATTATTTATTATTATTTTCTTCCGCTCCTTCTTTTACCACGATGTGTTAAGGTTAGAAACTTTTTTAACTCACGAAATCGTTCTACAGAATTTGACGAGTGTTCATATTTGTCAAATCGTTGGTCAAATCAGTGGAAAAATCAAAAAACTTTGAGTTTCATCAAATGATTTGACAAACTATTTGATGAGTATCCAGACTCGTCAAATCGCCATCAAATCTATACTATTATATAAAATTGAAGTACAAATTTTTTGTTACATGCTAACTTTGTAACAGGCCAAAAGTACTGGGCCGACTTTTATGAATAAAGTTTTAAAATATCATATTTCTGCTACAGCACCTGTTAGTGGTATTTTTAAAAATTTTAATAAGTATATTTAATTAAAGTTCATATAAGTATATAACCAGGTTAAGTTTATTTAATCAGCCTAGCCCAATACACCAAACACTTCTTCCACCACCACAGGCAAGCATCCACAGATTTCTACTATTTCTCATCTGTATGTGATCAAAGTACACATTACAAATTAAATTAATTAAATTAAAAATACAAGTACACAAATTAATATATTTTGGTTAAGATTTGTTTATTTCATTTCAAAAAGCTTTAACAAAAGCATAGCTCAGATCTTCTTTCTCGGAATCTAAAATGTTATCTGTAATTGCTCTCATATCTTCATCCAAACTATTCTCAATATTCGAACCTGAATAATCGTCAAAAATGAAGTATGTACGATTTAATATCACTGTCATACTTTTATTTCGCGTTATTGTTCACCTTAAGTTTTAAAAATGTTAAGTTTTTAAAAGAATCATCCTAGCTGCCACGCATTACTTAATCGTTTTCTTTTCACGAGTTTGTGTTGCGAGAGTTTTAATAAACTCCATGTTGTACTCTGCTACTCTCTTTTTTGCTCAGCTAGCACTGCGTAGCAAAAAAAAACAGATGAGGCTCGAGTAAGGCGAAAAGTGAGATACATGGCAAAAATAGACTAGGTAATGTTAGGGCGGAGAGCCGGTGACCGAAACTGTCAAAACGAAATTGATGTTTCATACGAAATATGCAACCATTGAGAATGCAATATGAAAGCAAAAATTGGCAAAAATACCAAAATGGCTGAGTTTGACAGTTATGGTCACTAAGAAAGAGAACACATTCAGCCCTAACACTACCTTGTCTAGTTCTACTATGGTGAGATTCATTTAAATGCAGTGCTGCGCTCCAAAACAAAAGAAGAAATGTTTTTATTTCATTTGATATGTATTGGAGATTGATAAAAAGAACGTCCGTGGCGAAGGTGCGGACAACTGTGGCCTGCTAGTCAAAACATATTTCTGTTGGTCAAATCGTTTCTCAAATCATTTGATGAGCATTTTAAAAAAATTCGTTTAGCAGCGCACATTGGGGCTAGTGATGGGCACTATCGAATGATTTCAACTATCGATGGTTTACTATCGAATGATTTCAACTATCGAACAATTCTTTCGAATATTTCGTTCATTCAATTACTTCAAAAAAATAGTAACTAGTATACGAAACTATGGAATGACTTAAACTATCGAATAATTCATTAATTCGAATAAAAAAAATAGTAACTAGTAATAAAAACAATCGTACGATTTTTAATATCGAATAAATTATTCATTCATTCGAATTTTAAAGATAGTAGCTAGTTCAAAGATCAAATGATTTTTGCTATCAATACAAGTATTCATTCATTCGACTTAAAAAACCTATATATATCTATTAACTGGTGTTATTTCTTTATAATTTCCATTTAAATACAAATCAAGCAGTGTTGTTAAACGTACTTTTCCAGTTAAATTTGCAGTACTCATGATTCATGAAGGTAAGCAAACGAAAGGCAAATGAAAAAACTATCGAATAAAAAAAAACTATCGAATGAATGAATAATTTTGATCTATCGAATAATTCGAATATTTTAATTCGATAGTTCCCATCACTAATTGGGGCATTGGGTATTGGGGACCGATTTAGGCAGCTACAATTATTTATTCAGTAAATAGTTTCTATTCAAGTCTGTTTTATAAAATGAAGACATTAGTGGATGAATTGATGTATCTCAATTATCTAGTTTCGGAATCTATACTAAATTAAACTTTGTGAAGTAGTTAATTTCTAAAATAGCCACAAACATGGCCGTTTTAAGTTTTAAAATGGTTTATACATGGTTTATACACATGGTTGGTTAAATCCATGTGTATAACACCGAAAATCCAAAATTGCGACGTATCACCTTCATCCATTCATGTCTTCAAATGTACTTTTGACAGCCAAAATCGGTGAAATACCCCTATATGCATCCCGAAAAGTTTTTACACTCGAAGTTCAATTCCAAAAATTCTGGGATTGGAACAACTGATGGCATCTTTAATTAGGACATTAGGAAAATTTATATCCCAAGCGATTTCGATGAAATTTTCAAAATAGGGGTTTACGGGGGCGACAAATCGATCTAAGTTTCATTTTTGAAGAAATGCATTTTCTCCGTGCTTTAACGCAAATAATTTTCATTGCTTTCCATTTCATTTTGCTTTTCTTATGTATCGAGGCGTGAGTTATATATTTTTGAATGTTGTTGTTTGTAATATGAACTCAGTCACGTATTCATGTTGATGTTTGTGTTTTTGCTGCGTATAAGTGTTTTATTTCCCAGTTAAAAAGTGGATCATCCTATGAGCGATGTGGGAGTGCTCCCTGAGGAGCAGTGGAGTGCTCCTTATTGATCCAAGCTAGGTGTATTTTGTGTTCTCTTTTAACATTGCATGTCCTAGGAAGGGTAGCGCTCCCTTTAACATCCCAGAGGAGCTCAAAAGGAGCGATCAATAACTGATCCAAATGGATCAGCAAAGCAACATTCAAAATATTTTTTTTAAAGATCAAAGAACCAACATGCGCCTTATACAAACAAGGTTTGGTCTTTGACGTGAAAGGAAAGGGATAGATTAGCTAGAGGAATTGATTGGAACCATATGTGAATTATTGATTAAACGAAACAGACTAAAAGACAATGCTTTCAATTGCTAGTGTGTGTTATGCCTTAACCTTGGCAAGCATTTTCAGCCCTTAGTTGTTCTTGTCCTTTAATTCCACATTTTCCACAATTTAGTTGTGGATGTTAATTTCTCCATAATTCTTTAAAGTAGAAAAGAACAAAGAAAGTGAAAACAACCATGCCCGAACCCGGAGACGAACCAGAGACCTCTGGGTTGTTAGTCTAGCGCACTCTCCACTGGACTACAATGGTCGATTTTTCACAGAAAATAATGGTCGAGTTTCTTACAAAGCACATGCCCCACTTTATGTTCTTTTTTTTTATTGATTGCTCGCCTTTTGATTTTATAAAACAGTAAAGGAGCACAAGGGCACAAGTGCTCACTTTTTGATCGAATGAAACAGCAAAACAGCGCTCTATTGTTGCTCCTCATAGGAGCGATCGCATGTTTTTTACTGGGTTGTCCGCCTATTTTAATGTGGTAGTACAGAAAGTATTTAGCAGCCTACATTGGGGCATTTGGCCGATTTAGGTTGCCAAAATTATCTTATTCGGTAAAAAGTTCCTATTTTATTACAGATTAATAATTTTTTAGCGGATTTACGTAAATTTAATGGCACTATGCGTACTTTTAAACTGTGCGGTGAAACTGTTGTTCGGAAAATTCCTGATTACGGTAGCTTTAAAGAAATTTATTGTTTTATCGATATACACAATCAAAAAGAAAAAATTTAAATACAAGGGTTTTGGCGGGAAGCCGATCTAAGCTCGGTCGTCCACGTACTGATTATAATAATGACTCATAGACTTTTTAAATAATTATTTTATTTATTTCTATTATCATCATAAAACTCGCATAAAAAGTACTGTTTTATGAATCTGTTTTATAACTTTAGTTCGCCAGAACTCGAAATTCGACCTTTCCACTGTGACCTTTCGACCTTCTCTGTGATATGAATTCGCTTACGTTATAAGATGAGCTTGGAAAGAGGAAAAATCGACTCTATTTCTATTTTCAGTTTGCCGCTGTTAACCAACAACCTTTCATACACAAATACTTCGTACTGAGGAAAGCTGCGGTTTTCGAGATATCGCAAAAATTTTTATTTCATAATAACGGGAATTTTTTAACATGCTATCCATGAAAAATATTACCAACAAAAAATTCGTATGCTGTTATTTTACTCAATCACCGACTTTTCTTACAAAAATAGATTTACTGAGAAAAGCTACAGTTTTCGAGATATCACCATTAGTTTGATGTCAAAACAATGGGAATTTTTTAAATTTACTATTGAGATGGCGGAAAATTTTTACAAAATTTTTGTACATCTCATCAATATCTAAAATTTCATCTTACACCGTGTTCTTCCATTTATTATAGCTTCCATCTATTCTATTTTAACGCTCATATTTAAGGTCAAATGTCACAAAAATATTCGGTGCACTCCTTCTCCTAACTCTAATTCATTTAAAAGAAAAAAAATATCCAAATCGGTTGAGAAACACGGGAGAAAATGGTACCGAACTGTTTTGCCTACCACTAGTTATATAAAGATGTGTCATAAAACACGCATAAAAAGTATTCTTTCGTTACTCCAATTTATGAACACTCATAAAACACGCATAAAAATTACTCTCAAACTTATGCTTTTTATGCGTGTTTTATGGCTCCGAATGAATTTTCAAATATTTTTTTATTTGTTTTTTTAATCATCATAAAACCTACATATGTTTTACGAGTCATAAAATGGATTCTTTTATGAGTTATTTTTATGAACACAGAAAAAACGCATACAAACGATTATTTTATGAATCTACTTTATAAACAGTTATAAAACACGCATAAAAATTAATCTTTTACGAGTCGTTTTTTGAAAACTCATAAAACACGCATAAAAAAATATTCTTTTATGACTCAATTTTATGAACACTAATAAAATGTGCATACAAAGGATTCTTATAAGAGTACTTTTTTATGAACACTCATAAAACGTGCATAAAAAGGATTCTCTATAAATTCCTTTTTATGAACACTCACAAAAAAAATTCTTTTGAGTAATTTTTATTAGCACTCATAAAACAAGCATAAAACGTATTCTTTTACGACTCCTTTTTACGAACACTCGTGACCAAAAAATGGTTAGTTCGGAAGACCCTGAAGGATATGTATAACTTTAACTTTAATATCCTGATAAATGTGACTACAAAAATGGTACCAACACATTGATATCTGAACATTAATCAGTTATTTGCAAGTGTGATAACAAATAGTTGATTTAATTTTTATAGAAAGATTGAATTGATTTAAAAAATGCCATTTTTTGTTTTCCGTCTTTGTAATGGTTTGGAAAATAAATATTTAAAAAGTATGAAACAAAGTCGCTTTTTGTGTCTGATTGTTTGTTCACTTACTTTTACTAAACTACGCAATAAATTTTGATGCGGTATTCTCCATTCTTTAGGTAATTTCTTCCAAAAGGTTAAAGTATTGTTTTTGAAACAGCATACTCAATGTTACTCCTTGCTTGGATATATTTACTTTGGATCTAATTCCGGCATTACAAAAACTCTATATTTGTGGTTCTTGATAAAAAACAGAAAACGTCCGTGGCCTCCGACCACTGTGACCTGCTAGTTCATAAATAAACATATATTTCTATACTCCGAGTATATCGGTAGTGTTTATTTCTTTTTGATATATTTCATATATTTCTTTGCATTGAAGTTATCGTCTACCTCGTCTGCGATCTTAACCTTTTTCCTTGGTTTGCGTGCCTCTATACGTGCTTTACGTTCTGCCTCCGATAAAGTGCTCAAATCCAAGGGAAGCTGCAAAGTGATTGATTATATTTACTCATAAGCCTGCATAAATATTTTTGTACCTTGATGATTTTTCTCGGTTCATGATAACGTATTTTAATAGTTGATCCATCAGGTTGAACCACCACCGTTGGATACATGCGGCAATAAACAGACCGATGTAATCGAGTCACCGACGCTGTGGCTGATGAAAGACAGCGAACCTGCTTTTCACCAACAAGCAGAAGTTGCTTAAAAATCATTTTTTATTTGTTATTTAATTAATTATGTTAATTAGTTTTATGATCTATGAATATGTTTAAAAGTTTTAGGTGATATAAATTTTTGGATAATTTAAACAAAATTAAAAAATTATCTTTAAATAAAATCAGCTGCTCTTTAGAAACTCGTTACTTTTTCCATGCTTCACATGCTGCCACATTTTGCAAGTATGGGCTCTGTGCCATTAGCGGGGTTCAAACAATTTTACATGTTATCACGCCTGGTAGGACAAGCCTCATATATGACCTTTCGAACGCGCGATACAGCGGACTGACATGTTCTCTTGAACTAAAAATGTTTTGAATTCAAGGTCATCACATCAGGTATGACAACCATGGTATAATTATTTGAAAAGGTGGTAGCGTATACTGGCTTTTTTCTCACGAGCGGCGATGGGTAGTTGTAAAAATTAGATGTTCATGCAATTAATCAAAGAAATGTGAAAAAAATAAGCAATGACTTAAAAATATCTAGTCAATCGCAGCAAACTAAAAACATTCCAATAAGCTTCGCGAGCAAATTCAATGAATCAAAGAAAAGTTAAAAATAAGCACATAGCTAGTCTACAGCAGCAAACTGCAGCTCCTTTACCTGTTTTTCACAACTACCAATCGCCAAAAAAACTGTCATGGCTACTTTGTCAAATAATTATGCCATGATGACAACAAGTAGTATTGTTAGAACCATGATTCAATAGGTCTGTTTCTGTACTCACACTGTGTGACTTGTGAGTCACTTTTTTCTGTTTCCGTACTTTCTGTGTAAGAAATGGGAGAAGAAGAACAAGCATAAAATCGCTCTCTCGAGCACAGAATGTGCACAGAGCGTGCTAGAACTCAAGACTTCGAGTAAATTAAGAACAAGCATCAAGAAGAACAAGCGTCAAGAAGAACAAGCAAATGTCAAATGTTTGTGTATGTTTTTCAGAAATATTCACAAAATGGGCTGCTGAAAATAAATTTACAAATTGCAGTTTCTTTTGGCCTACCATTTTTAACTATAAATTAATTATTTAAAGTAACTTTATAACTTAAAACCATGGTATAAGTAAATAATATACAATGGCTTAATACAACTTTACTTCACAATCAAATTGATAATTTTATTTGGCGTTTTTTACGTTTAGCACGATTTTATAGCTTTAAAAAAATTTACTTCACAAACAAAATTACGACAATTTCAATTGGCGCTATTTACGTTTGACTCGTCTGCTGTCATAATCAGCTGTTTTGTGCTCGAAACTTGCTAGAAGCTGTTTTCGTACTTTTGCCAATATTCTCAAATTTAATTTTTCTCTCAGTTCGAGCTTACCAGAAGCATGGTGTAAGAAATAGATGTGTTAGTGAGTTTGAGACTTCTCTCTCAAAATGATAAAATTATGTTTCCCCACTTTTGTCAAAAACAACTGATGGTGAATTGCAATGAAAACAAATTTTGTTAAATTCGTGTCTTTCTGCAAGTTTATTAGATTTTTACTGAGATTAAAGTGAGAATGAAGTGATATGGAAAACAATACAAAATATATGAGACGCTGTGCGTTATGGAAAAAAAAAACGATGTGAATGCAATAAAATTTGCATGCTGACTAAAGCTTCATGTGGGCGGCACCTTCTAGCGCACGTTTTTGATAAAATTGCAAAAACATTCAATGACAAACTTGGCAAATCGACGAAAACAACTGCAATAACTTTTTGTCAACACAATACGGCACAATTAATTGCATTAAATATTTATTTATTCTTAATTCGCACAATAAAAACTATAGCACATCATCTAGCAACTCAAACAAATAACACAATTTGACAACTATCGACAGTTCCGCTCTTTCGCTTACAATTTTTTGACAGAAGCAATGAAATTCATGGTGTTGTCAAAAACGCACTAACACCTCTATTTCTTACACCATGAGATCAAGTCAGTTTTTAAGAAGGCAACAACAACAGCAACAACAACTCTGTGTAGAGTCAATCACTTGTCAATCACAGACAGACAGTCTGTTTGGGAAATCGCTACATTTTCCTCTTCAGTAGTCTTTGAGTGATTAAGCTGTGATCAACTCACTGTTCAAATTTATATATGACTTCACACATTTTGGAATTCATTCATTTCAATTATATGGCTACTAATCATATGACATTTTAAAGCAGTGGGCTATTTATAGATCACCAGATTGGGTTTTACAGGGACTTTTTTAAAAGCTGCAGCTATTTCTACTATTCATATGAAGCAAAAATAGTGCTTTTAAACTCAAGAAAGTAGCCTTATATATATAGTAGCGCGACTTAAGAGATAGTTGATGCTTGCTGCTATATAATATAGCACTATAAGCTCTGCAAGAATTAATATATGGCTATAATTGTCACTTGGGTGAACAGCCTAGTAAGCAATCTTTTAAGATCACAACCAAAACAAACTAAAAAATAGTCTTTCAAAGTATATAGAGAGATAAAAAAAGAATAAGGTGATTTCGATAATAAACAAAAACCATAGTTTACATTGCAGTTGCATTTATTGTTGCTGAACATTTGTATATATTCTTGTGAATAAAATCCCATCTCTAATCTATTAATCATGCTGAAAATTAACAAAAACAATCAAAAATTACAAAAACGAAAGCAACTAATTTGTGTTTATATATGTAAACTAGCTTAAGCCCGGCGGGTTGCTGCCGCGGTCCCGTTGCCAAACGCGAATAAAATTTTATTAGTGAAACTGTATATGTAAATTGTGGTTGCATACTGAATTCCACGGCTGTGTGTCCTATAGCTCAAAAGCTGTTGTATTTCTCAAATGTTGGTTGTATGGGAGGTGCCACGCCCCCTTGACCAACCCCATACAAAGTTATCAGCAAAACGCCACGTGTAAATTGTGGTCGAATACCGAATTCCGAGGCTGTGTGGCCTATAACTCTGAAGCTATTCGATATCGCAAATTTGGGTTGTATAATATTTTGTGGTAAAAGTTCGTAAAAATTCCTAGGATACTACTTTACCACTAGGTCACAGAATCTGGTAACGATTTATCAAGTGTTACCTTTAAAAAATGCATCAATCATCATTCATCAAGATGTACATTTTGTAACAATTAGCTAATTGCGACCCAAGTTATTTAAAATGGTGGACGCAAATTATTATTATATTTAAACATTTTTTATTAATGTATGAAATTGTTGCAATATTTTCTGAATTCAGCTTGCGCTTAAATTCTTAAGAAGTTTTGGCTGTTATTTTACCGAAAATCTTCTTTCCCATATACATTTAGCTCCAAATAATATCAAAAAACACTTAAGATTATGTTGTACTCCAATATATTATATAAATTTTAATTATAAAATAATTATATTTATGGCTGCAAAATGAAAACAAAACATGTAAACAAAATTATTTTTTTTGCAATTGGCAACTCTGGCATTTATATATAAATGTGCATACTAAAATGTGATAAGTCACTTCAAAGTAATTTTCACTAACACAATGTCGGCATTGTGTTGCACCACTTTCGAATCATAGTGGTCTCTGTAACGTAACCAATACGTAACATCATGTCAATTTTGACACAAAAATAAACGCTACGGCGTCGCTGCAACCCAAATGTGAACCATCAGTTCTAGTTGGGTTGTTCGTACATATTAATAACAACGACACAAGCAGCATAACAATAATCGACACAATATTACGTTCGGCCCCAACAAAAGAAAAAACCACAACAACATAACCAGCTACTGAAGAATTGTATGAATGTTTTTCTTATACAAATCTGCATTTTTTTTCTTCTTAGATTTTACTATTTTGTGACTTTATTAAAGAAGTGACAAAATCCAAAGTCCAAAGAATGAAACGAAAATCTAATTTGTCCCATTTGCCCTATACCTGATATTTTGGAATATATATGATCCTTTTTTTGATGATTATTAAATGCTGTAGGACTGTTTTGGTAGACCCCAAGAGTCCACAAAAAATCTAACATATGCTTGAAATTTTTTTTTAAAAAAGACCCCATACAAACCCTCCTGCGAGATGTAATTCTACGTCAAAATTTATACAATTAAGCACACCGTAGCAAGTGAGTTTGTGTGAGTAAAAGTTTGTGAATGTATGGCAATAGTCTTAACCTTCGGATGGGTAATGATCCGATGCGTAGTAAATGGACCATGCCATTTGGCCGGACAAAATCAAAGGTGTGCCATATTACAAAGGTAAAACATAATGACAGGTATGCTAATGTAAATAGTTGAATACTTTGCTTAGGCAATATTTATCTTGTTATCTGACGAACACAGTTCAAAAGAAGAACATGAAATTGAACAAAATGTTAGGCTCTTTTCTCTCAAAAATTGGTTTTGTCTGGGCAGACAACATAGTCCATATATGAAAAATTTGGCTTTGTGACAAAAGTTATGACTACCAACATATAGAGAACGTTCACATATGAAGATTTTGACTTTGTGACAAAAGTTATCACTACCCACATATACAGAATATTTAGATTTAATACATGTCATAAAGAGCGACAACATAGATAAGTTCAGGAACAAATTGTAAAATAACATTTTATTTTCAATGGCACTTTAATTTATTTGTAGCGTTTAGGTTCAGCTTACAATAAAATATATTAAACGTATCACTTACGATTATTTGAATAAATTTTTTAAATAAATTCAAACTTAACAAACGATGAGATAAAAAAGAGATGAGTTTATACGTTGCGCTGAGTTGCAAATCAAAGTTGTAGCTGACAATAAGTTTCAATAGTTGCTTTACACGAACAAGTTGCACTGTATGGTCAACAATCTCAAGATCCTATACTATAATCTTTTACAGCACCATCTGCTGTTGAAGACAGAGCAAAAAAGATAAAGGATATACAATCTTCATTTCCGAAAACACCTATATAAACATGGTTTTAATGCTAATCGGGTAAGCGGTTTAGCAGTTTCATGACTAGATAAAATTAAAAGGATACTGCGTGTTTTTAATGCAAAGCAAACGACTTTTTGGCGGTAAAGAGTTCCACACAAAACCCTCAACTTTAGCGATTCACTAGTTGGCGATTATTTCAATCTTCTGTTTGATCTCATGTAGACCTTTCCAGACTGAAGATGCTAGCTGGAATACTGAAGATGGTTAGATGATTTGCAAATTAAGTGGCATCGCTACACTAACTAGTACTCGTTGAGTGTTATTAGTTATTTTAATTCGGCTGATCGCTGGAATTTGACGTTTGTTACTCGTTTGGTTTGTCTCCAACGTTGGTGAGTGAGAAATAAGTTTAGATTTTTGTGGATTATCAAATAAAATCCTTAAAAATATTGAAGATATATCTATTTAGTTTCATAGTCAGTAAAGATATAATTTATTAAAATTATAACGTTCTCATTTATATAATTTCGCTTAACAGCAATTTTTAAAATTTTGCTCATTGACAGCTCGGTGAAGTGGTCTTGAAAATTACATAATTTTTGATTTTTGCGAAGGGTCTTGGTGGATAATTTTGTCAGCTCGTATTACAACTTTTGAAATCCTTATTAATTGTTGTGACTTTCTGAAAATTCCTATTTGGATATGAATTGCTTCTCGTTTTTGATTTATTACATAACCTCACTAATTTAATTTTTAATTTCAGAACTATAACAAATCTGTAGCGACCGCAATGGCTTCCCGTCGCATTGCTCAATCTTCTATTAACTGGGCAGCTCTGTCTGAACGTGTGCCCCCCAATCAAAAAGCGAGCTTCGCCGCATTCAAGACTAAGTCTGATGCCTTTATGCGCGCTGTTTTGGCCAATCCCGAAAATCCACCAAAGATTGACTGGGAAAGTTACAGGAAACTTATTCCCATTCAAGGTCTAGTGGATAATTTTCAAAAGCATTACGATGCCGTAAAGATTCCATATCCTGCTGACAATGTTACACCTCAAGTTGAGGAGCAAATTAAGGAGACCAAACGTGAAATTGATAAATTTAAGTGTCTGTCTGATGAGCGCATATGTGAATCCGAGAAGAGTATTGCACACTTGAAGTCCTTGTTGCCATACGATCAGATGACTATGGAGGACTATCGTGATGCATTCCCCGAACTAGCACTGGATCCCATCAATCGTCCAACATTCTGGCCACACAATCCTGAAGAGCAGCTTGATTACAAATCTAAGGATCAACATGCTGGCTCCCAACACTAAATGCACTTGCATTAACATTGTTTATTTAAGCAATAATGTTGGTCACTGGCTTCAGCTTTTTAAAAGTTGGTAAAATATTTGTTTCGAATTCAATTGCAGTATAAAATTAATGATATAGTCAAAAATAAAGTTGAAGGAAATAACATTTAAGTGGTCTTCATTTACCTAAAATAGATAGAATGGTAAAACATCTGGTGGTGTTATTTTAAATTAAAAAATGGGCATTGTGTGGTCTAACCAATTTTTCGTGAATTTGTTAAGTCGCGTCAGAAGTTGGTTTTTATTTTTCCACTAGCTGAAACACGGGATGTTCAAAAACGGTCGGTGTTTAAGAGTGGTCAGGTTTTTTGTTTTGTAAAAACCGTTGGTTTTTAAAAGGAAAAATACCGTGACTCCGGTGGAAAATGCCATAAACCGATAACAATTTATCAACCCTGACAAAATTGCGGCGATGGTGAATGATGATATCAAATTTGGAAAAAATAGTGTAGCAATATTTTAGAAAAGTGGAGAATGGTTTAGCAGAATGGAACCTCTGCATAAAAAGGTTGAAAATAGGAGGTGGCACTTCAAATTTGCGCCAACATCTACAAAACAGACACTCAGTAAAGATGTAAAAAAGGTTTCGTTATGAACATGTGTTTACTTCGGTTTTTAGTTTCGGTGGAAAACCGAAATTTACAAAACCGGCTATCTAAATAGGAGGTGTTTTTAAATAGTGGCCATCCCTATGAAAAACTAGCCATTAAATTTTAACCATAAATTGGGCAACTATTGTAGGAGTAGAAAATATATTTAGGCATAGTGCTTGCATGTACTACTTAAATGATTTGAAAGTTGCCGAGACCAACATTTTTAAAATGTTCAAATAATAGGTCGAAAATTATTTTTTCCCTTTTTTTAAAATCACTTAATTTTCGTCTTCACGCTGTTGCTTAAAGCCGAAATTGACGAAAACTTTTTGAGTCTCGTCACGAAATAATTATCAAGTCAATGATATTTTTTTATATTTTGTTTGGGAGCCCCCAGTAGGGTGGCAAATAGAGTGTAGGTTTGTTTGACCATCTAGGGGTCATCGATTTTTTGATATAAACTATAATATATTTTTTTTGGTATTTCACAAGATTTTCTTAAAAAACTGGCTATATTTTGCTTAATATGTATACAACCGATATTAATGGTTAAGGTATTATTTAAATTTAATGTATGAAGCTTTTACATACATTTTAAATTAATTAAATCCGTTGAGAATTTTATTGGTATTTGTATGTAAAATATTTAATTACATTAAACCGTTATTTTTTCAAAAACTACCGTTATTATTATATATTATGTTAGCTTAAATATTTTTCTTTCAATTAATATGTAATATATACGATTTATGTGATTCTTATGGCGTTTTTGAATGATGAAATGATTTGTTCTTGTCCGGAAAGTTGTTATTTCAAGGTTATTTACCTTAGTTGTTCTGCTTTCTTACTTCTTATATCGCCATTATAATAATTAAACAAATCCAAAAAACTCATAAACAAGGCTCAAGAAATATATTTTTAGACAGCCTCTCCAGTATCGACGTACAACAAATGAGTTCCAGTTTTAATTTCTTTAATAAATGGTTATATCTGATTTATATATAACTTTATTCTATCTCGAAACCGTGTATGCATCCTAAGCCACTCATAATTGATTTAAAATTTTATGAGTGTGTTGAACAACTTGCAGAAATAAATTTAATCTCTGTAATTTTAATATTTTGAATTCTTTAATACTTCATTTTAATTAGAGTGTACTATTAGATGGCAATAATGTTGAATCTAGTTTTAATATTTTCAAAACTCATGTTTTAACCGCGTGTAATTTGCATGTTCCCGTGTGCATTATGCTCACTTTAGAGCCTGAACAGAATCAAATAAAAATCCAGTTGATAAATTGGTGGACTGACTAATGCCTTTACTGATACTAGTGCCTTCTCTATCTCCATAAGTGAGGTTATTGAATCTATTCAGGGTATGAAAACAAAATTTAAGGAAGATATTGATAGATTTAATGCAATTCTTTTCTTAAAAAGCGCAAACGCGTTGGCACTCCCATTATGTGACATCTTTTATATATCTCTATCCAAAGGTAATTTTATAAAGCATTGGAAAATTGCTTCTATCACCCCTATTTTTTAATCAAGTAATTAAAGTTGCCAGCTACTGGCCAATATCGAAATTATATATCTCGAAACTTTTAGAAAAAATCATGAAAGTCAAACTGAATTTCTTAATTAAACGGAACATTTGTCCTGAGCAACATTTCTTTTGTAAAAATTGGACAAATGTCGGATCAAAAGAATACATTGGCTTCTCTGTTGATTTTTGTGTTGTTATAATGGCTGGTTCTCTAATTTGGCATCAGCCGTCAAAACATGGCAGAGTACATACTTCGCCAAATTTAAGATCTGTCCCCGTACTTGAACATTCGTACGAATTCGTGCTATTTGCTGCTATTTCCAGTCCTTGTCAAATGTTGCTATTTTCTGCTACACAAATTTGGAGAAGCAAAAATTTTCAAGCTGCCATATTTTGACGGCTGATGTCAAATTAGAGTACAAGCCATTAAAACAACACAAAAAATACAGGGAGCCAATTTATTCTTTTTATCCGACATTTGTCCGATTTTTATAAAATTTTTAATAAAGAAATAAACTTATGTTTTTGAGTTTTCTTCAAAAGTTCCAACTTTTTGCGTAAAACCTGTTCGTATCCTTTTTGTAATTTTTAACGCAAAGAGAGCATTTTTCCG
Organism: Dichetophora obliterata; assembly: GCA_963920525.1. Lineage (NCBI taxonomy): Eukaryota > Metazoa > Arthropoda > Insecta > Diptera > Sciomyzidae > Dichetophora > Dichetophora obliterata. Next base: position 176,362,920 of record OY986435.1, on the reverse strand, counting down.
CTAACTCTCTCAAATTTTACAACATGCTAATTTCTGCTACAAAAGTATGGGAACAGAACTTTATGTAGCAGAAAATAGCAACATTTGACAAGGACTGGATTACTTATTTTCGCTCTCTTTTGCGAATTTTTTGGGTACGGGAACAAGAAATAGCATGAATTCCTACAACTGTTTAAGTACGGGAACAGACCTATCATTTGAATCAATTAACCCTCCATTAAGTGGGTGCGTCTGACCAGATATTTTTGTTTTTCACTGAGTTTAAATATATTTCTACTTGTGCTAGCCAACTTTGTTTTCGTGACATGTCCTAAAATATCATTGGTTTTTATATTATGCAAAAATCTGAGTAAAGTAATTATAAAGTAGAATTTTTCAAAAGACTTTTCAACATACACATCGTATTAAAAGTGGATGTGTCCAATCAGACACCTCTATATTAAGTACGTAATTAAAATTAAAATTAAAATTAAAATTATTTAAAAAAATATTGTGGTATTTTGAATTTTATATCAAACTTCTTATTTTCTTCTATCAATTATCAATGCGCAAGTGAACGTATAGTGAAAACACGTATTCTAAGAAAAATTAAAACACAAAAACTTTTGTATACGTGATTTGAAAGAATAAATATGCAGGATGAAATAGACTTTTTTATATAACTAGATAACACCAGGCTTTTACAGATCTCTATGAAGGAATACTAACAGTACTAGCGCCTCAACTGGAAAGATCAATAGGATCGTAAGAAGTAGAAGACGAAGCACATTCTTTTGAATATGGAGGCGATGATAAAGGCTATATTCCAAATGACGATGATGCATCGGATACAGAAACTGACAGTCAAACAGCCAAACGAAATCATAAGCAGTGACGATGAAGGCAAATTCTTATAGTGGAATTCAAGATATAAATTTTTAATTTATTTCCAGTAACTCCAAGCTATCTTTTTTTGTTATCTTTGGTTTTGCTGGACTTTATACACTTAAAATTAAAAAGGATTGGAAACTTTGTTTACAAGTACAGTGGAATTCAGATATATCGACCCTGAAGGGGCCGGAATATTTCGTCGCTACAACCGAAGGTCGTTATATGCACACATATTTTTTATTATTAATTTAATTCATATATTATAAGAAAATAAAAATTAAATATCAATAGTAAAAATAAAAACATAAAACTTAAGGTAACTAAATACAATAAGTTTTTGTTTCTTTGACTTTCCGATAATAAATATTTCTCTTTTTACACTTTCATCCATGTTTGCAGCAACCAAAACTGTAACACGAACCTTCAAAACTTTTCCTCGTATACACTTTTAGGCCTTTTCCACATGGAGTAATTGAAAAGTAATGCAACTGCAACGCAACAGCTTAAAAAGTTTCAAAACACTTAAATTTTAAACTGAACTGCAACCTACGCTTTCAGATGAGCAAGTCACGTTGCAACGCAACATTGAAAAATTCACAACAAAACAAACACTTATTTAATGGAAGCTTTGTTAAATAGATATAAAAAATTAATTGAGGATAAAAAAATGGTATTTCTTCACTTCCTGCACTTATTTCATATTTATTAACTGATTAATTATTTTCATAGCACACAACACATATCGGAAACATAACAAATCGCCGATTCAAATTGCAGCACGCCGTGTTGCATGGAACTGGTTGCGAATGCGTTAAAAACTTGTTGAGTACAAGTTGTTTCATGTGAAGGTTTCGGTATAAATACATTGGTTAGCAACTTTTGTTCTAGTTGCATTCGTTTTCAATTTCTCCATGTGGAAAAGGCCTAAACCTTTGAATTTCTAAACTCAATAGGGGCTTTCAGACCATCGTACATGTGCGATGACTTGGGCATGCTGGACGACATGTACGATCATTCGAAAGCAAATGAGACCGTCGGACTGACATGTCGGATGAAAATCAAAAATTTTTGATTTTTCTGCCGGTCGGACCGACATGTACGATGTTATGAACGCAAGTCGGTCCGACTCGCTGCATTTTTTCATTTCATTAAAAGCGTCAGCGGGTGAACAGCAACGAAGCGGAAAAAATATTAGAGAAAATTAATATGAACAACGTTTGAAACATTTTATAATTGTTTATAATTAATTAAAATTGATAAACAATTCTCTAAATATGAAAAATGACTGCTAAATCATAAGGTCATCAAAAAATTGTTCAGACATTACGCCGATGTGCTCTATTTGAGAGCCAGCAATGAAATGAAGTCGTCGCACATGTACGATTGTTTGAAAGCTCAACAAAATAGTCCCGTTAGTTTGTCGTCGTACATGTCAGCGTACAAGTACGTTCGTCTGAAACCCCCTATTCGGGCATGATTTCGAAGAAGAACTATGGCCGCATTCAGCGCAGACAACAGTTGGCAACTGCTGTGTAAAAATTCGCTGAATGGTACATATTTGGTAGCGCTAACTAAAACTGATAAAGTAGCGAACGCCTTTTAATCGAGCGAACAAATTCTATGAACACAACTGTTTGCTTAACTGTCATATGCTGTTACTGACGCTGTTAAATTAATAAACGCAGAAAGAACGCAGCAAATTTAAGTGAGAAACCTCTGCAATTGAATTAAATTTATATAAAAATTGCATTGAATCTAACTTCTGATGTGTAGAGTAGCAACACATTCAGAGAAAAATATCGTGAACTAAAGTAGCGCTACAATTACAGTTCACAACAGATGTCTGCGCTGAATGCGGCCTATATTTCATCAGCATCATAAATTTCTGATAGCTATCTCGAAGTATTGGAAACACATTCTGTACCTTGGGACACATCACCTGATTCACCTGAAACCTTGCAGTCAACAATGTAATGCTAATATCGGTAAATCCAACTTTCTGAACAAGAAAAATTTGATTTTTCTCAAATTTTAACAAAATCATTGGATTTATCTTGTTAGAGGTATTTTTTGCGATCTTTAGATTTTAAATCTATTTAAATAATAATAATCACAAGCAGTGCATTTTCTACATTTTGAGAAGATGTGATCATTGTCTTTTACCTATTTTCCATATGATGTTTATTGAAGAATATGGCACTAAAAATTGGTACTAAAAGCGAACTCAGTTGCTTACGCGAATTTACACATTTCACTCAAAACGATGATAGTGAACGTTGAACGATGACAGTGAATAAATTTTTAATTTACATTATTCAAAGTGTAAATTTAAAATTTGGTGGATGATTCGGTGTTGAATGTAAAAATTTATTCCTTGGTTGATTAATTTTATTGACGTTTAAAAAAATTAAATAAATGAAAGCCGTTCAGCAATTAAATAAAAAAAATATAAACTTTCTGCTTAAAATTATGTTAACACCTTTCAATTGTGTTTCAGAATGAATAACACATCAGTTCCATTTGCTTTTACTTTCATCAAAAGTAGGAAGACCTTCTACTTCTTTCACTATTCAATGTGGATGACAATCATCTTCATTTTAAAGATGAAACTCAATTTACATTTTTCAAATCAGATGATTCATCCAAATTGAAAAATGATAGTGAATCGTGTAAATTCGCCTTTAGAAATGAGCAATTTGAATGTACGGACTTTAAGAATACGACGTTATAGAAGAAATTTTGTTATAACCGAGGTCGTTATAAGTGAATTCCACTGTAAATAAAAAGATACATAGAAGTATTCGATTTTTTGTTCTAAGTTTGCCAATCCAGTGTGGCAACAGCATTCAAAAGTAGAATATATATGTTCCGGTTGTGTTTCTAATAATACCTCAATATATATTGTTAATTTTTATTTTAGTACATACATTTCTTACAGACTTACATACTTAATTCAATAATTCACAATAAAAGTTAGAAAACTTTTTTCGATAAACATGAATATTCTTTATATGTATTAAGATCAATACGGTCAACGTATGTCAAACAAAAGAAAATCAAAACGATAGCGTGCTACGGTTGCTATGGCAGCTGATTCAAAATGAAGATATCAAAAATATTGTGGGTCACACAAAGAAATTATATAAGTAAATTGCATGTAAGTTTAAAAAAAAGTGTTATTGAACGCTCGTTTTGTTTGACGTTCTTTGACTGCAGCTCGTGAGAAAGTAGGTAGTCGTCAAGGCTACCTGATAAATAATTTTACCATGTGTAAAACCAACGAGTATATATCTATAAGAGATTTCACTCGTCGCTCGTTATTTTTTACTCGCCGATATTAGCCATCCATCGACAGGATAGGGTATTTTGATGGGACATTTATTTTATACCCCTTCAAAAGTGCGAGTTTGTTTACATTTTGTTTTCTATATATTGATCATTTTGGCTGCGTGCACAAGGGAGCAAAAAGATTGGTATTTTTTAATGTGCTTGCCTGTTTCTTCTTATTTGAATATCTGAAGAAATATTGCAAATTTTATGAATGAAAATAAAATTTTACAGCTTCTTATTTGCATATGCATGGTTGCCGAGTTTATTTTGTTTCCAGCTGGACATTTTTGTTGTGATTTTGTTGTAGCTATATTTTGGTTGCTGCTGCAGACAAGAAAGACAGAATTCTGATTCGGCTAATGTAATAATTATTGGATAATAAAAAAATGTAGCAATAAATAGAATTGCTCTAGCAATATTTAATAAATTTAAAATAAAACAAAGAAATAAATATTGTAGATTTAATTAATGAGAATAAAATTTATATTTGATAAAAATTTTACAGGTTATTATATATATGTATGTGTGTTTTTTTCTTTCATCTTCTTTAGTTAGTTTCTAGCTGGACATTTTCCTTATAGCAATATTTTGCTTGCTACTTTGGATACTCAACCATAATTTTTAGATACTTCATTAGATCAATAAAAAGATGAAATTCTGATGATTCGGCTAATGAAATAATTATTAGTCAGGACTTGAAAAACATTTTTTTAACAAAAATGCTTTTAATAAATAAAATTAACTTGAATTAACAAAATACAAAATACTTGAATTAACCAAATTTCTTCTAAATCAAAGAAGAATTTATTGTATAAAGATATTCTCCGACTGACGTTGTCCTGCCACCGCCTTACTGCCATATATGAATTTTCATGCTAATCGGAAAAAAAAATTTTGTTTTCACCATTTTCAGTATAGTTGCCGAACGTATCTATATAAGCTATATTACAAAATTTTAGTCTAATACAACCAAAACCGTCCAAAATATGACATTTTTGTTGATTTGTAGGCGGTAAAAGAGGGTGTGGTAAAATATTTTTCCCTTGAACCATCTAGAACTCAAAACAAATCGAGTGCCAAAATTTGAGCTTAATTTACTTTATACCTATCGTTTTAATATTTTAACTGTATTAAAATGTAGAACTAATTTTAATAAAAAAATTTACGAATTTAGTATTCAATTTTTACTTTTTACAAATTTTACAAAATTTAATACTTTTTAATGCTTGCATTAAAATTTATTCCAAGATTTCTAACCATGAAGGTAGTGTATTATTTTAAAAAATTAAGAAAAATAAAAATAAATAGAATATATGTATATTAGACTGTCCCACTTTTTCAACGTTTCTCAAAAGGTCCCCAGGTCACGTTGATTTCTAATTCTACTCTTGAAAACATGAATTTTGATATATAACACTTTAATATCAACTAACGGTAAATAGTCGCGCAATCAGCTTAAAGGCTTTTTGGCTAAGAAAGATTATATTTTCGAAAAAACAAGAAATTTTTTCTTCAGTATTTTTCATATCACATATTTTTCATATCACTAATGAAACAATTTTTATCAATTTATACTTATTTAAGAGCTAATAAAATGTTCCATCTTATGCTTTAAGAAACATTGCATTTTGTTCTGTACATTTTTTTGAAAAACTCTGCAGTGTTTTTGATTAAATTTTTTTCGAAAATTTGATAACTTCAACTCACATTACCCCGCTTTACAAGAGCATAAGGAAGAAGTTTTTAATTATGTAAATTTCGTATTTTGAAGAATTTTACAACAAAAATTTTGATGTATAATTTGAAGATATATGATATGGTACTTACTTACTTACTTAGTTGGCGCTACAACCGTATGTCGGTCTTGGCCTCATCTAAGAATTTGCGCCAGCCATTTCTGTCTTTCGCTTGCTGGCGCCAGTTGAAAATTCCAAGCTTCGTCAGGTTGTCCTCTACTTGGTCTTTCCAACGAAGATGCGGTCGTCCTCTTCTGCCTTGACCGCTGCTGGGTACCGAATCGAATGTTTTCTTCACTGGAGCATCGTCTTTCATGCGCTGAACATTACCAAGCCAGCGAAGCCGCTCGATTTTAATGCGCTTGATTATGTCGATGTCAGCGTACAGCTCATACAGTTCATCATTCCACCGTATTCGGTACTCGCCATTGACACAGATTGGTCCGTAGATCTTACGAAGAATCTTTCTCTCGAATGCTCCTAAAGTCATTTCATTTAAACTGCTCAGCGTCCAGGTTTGTGATGCGTTAATAAAATTGATTACGAAATTCGTAAATTTTTTTATTAAAATTAGTTCTACATTTTAATACAGTTAAAATATTAAAACGATAGGTATAAAGTAAATTAAGCTCAAATTTTGGCACTCGATTTGTTTTGAGTTCTAGATGGTTTAAGGGAAAAATATTTTACCACACCCTCTTTTACCGCCTACAAATCAACAAAAATGTCATATTTTGGACGGTTTTGGTTGTATTAGACTAAAATTTTGTAATATAGCTTATATAGATAGATACGTTCGGCAACTATACTGAAAATGGTGAAAACAAAATGTTTTTTTTTCCGATTAGCATGAAAATTCATATATGGCAGTAAGGCGGTGGCAGGACAACGTCTGTCGGAGAATATCTTTATACAATAAATTCTTCTTTGATTTTGAAGAAATTTGGTTAGTTCAAGTATTTTGTATTTTGTTAATTCAGGTTAATTTTATTTATCAAAAGTATTTTTGTTAAAAAAATTTTTTTCAAGTCCTGACTAATAATTATTTCATTAGCCGAATCATCAGAATTTCACCTTTTTATTGATTTAATAAAGTATCTAAAAATTATGGTTGTGTATCCAAAGTAGTAAGCAAAATATTGCTACAAGGAAAATGTCCAGCTAGAATCAAACTAAAGAAGATGGAAGAAAAAACACATATACATATATATAAAAACCTGTAAAATTTGTATCAAATACAACTTTTATTCTCATTTGTTAAATCTACAATATTTCTTTGCTTTATTTTAAATTTATTAAATACTGCTAGACCAATTCTATTTTATTGCTACAGTTTCTTATTATCCAATAATTATTCATTAGCCGAACCAGAATTCTGTCTTTCTATTCAACTTATGAAATATCTAAAAATCCTTGTCTGCAGCAGCAACTAAAATATAGCTACAACAAAATCACAACAAAAATGTCCAACTGTAAACAAAATAAATTCGGCAACCATGTACATGCAAATAAGAAGCTGTAAAATTTTATTTTCATTCATAAAATTTGCAATATTTCTTCAGATATTCAAATAAGAAGAAACAGGCAAGCACATTAAAAAATACCGATCTTTTTGCTCCCTTGTGCACGCAGCCAAAATGATCAAAATATAGAAAACAAAATGTAAACAAACTCGCACTTTTGAAGGGGTATAAAATAAATGTCCCATCAAAATACCCTATCCTGTCGATGGATGGCTAATATCGGCGAGTAAAAAATAACGAGCGACGAGTGAAATCTCTTATAGATATATACTCGTTGGTAAAACCCTTTGTTTTTTTTTTGACTCTGCATCAGGGTTGCCACTTAAAAAATTTTAGCTACCAATTTCATCTAAAAAATCTACAAAATTTAACAAAAAGTTTTAATACTCTTTTTGGAATAATGTTGGAATGTCTGTTATATAATCAAAAATAAAAATACACATATTTTTTATGAACCCAAAAATTCATACATAATAATTTCATTTATAAAAAGTAAACATTTAAAAACATTTTAATACTAAAACTCTTATATACAAAATAGAAATTATTTTTATAATTTTATATTTAATTTGACTAGAAGAACATAATTAAGCTTTAACAATTTTTTAGGGGACATAAAGTAAAAGATCTAATTCCGTACTAAATTAAAAATTTAAAATTGGTTTTATCTTTGCTCAATTCTATAGCCAGCATTATAATTTTAATGGTGCTATGTACTCACTTGATTCTACATTTAGTTTTTATCAATGTCAAGTCAGAAAACTTTCTTTCTGCTGTTGCAGAACTATGGGGAAATAATGGCGAGCAATTATGACAGTCGAAAAAAAAGAACTAAAAGTGAAAGCATATAAATGGATGATACTTAGGAAGGGTTACAAAATGTTTATTATTTTAATAGGGTAAACAAATTTCCTCCAAAGTTTTATGTCGAAAAAATTTTGTGCGTCTACAAATTTAAAAAAATTTACCAAATTGGTAAAAAATCTACTAAGTAACAAAAGCCAATTTGAAGAAAAAAAATTACATTTTGTAGAATTCAACCAAAGTGGTAACGCTGCTCGGTATATGATTTCTGGTAACGAGTTAATTGCTCGGTACATTTCAGTGCTGCCAGGTTTAAATCAGAATTGCGAGCGGCTGAAGTTGTCAAAATCAGCTGTTGTTTTAATTTGTTGTGATTTCATAGGATTTCCATTTTTAACTTATTTAGTTGTGCTTTTTTTAGTTTTAATGTGTTTTTTACATTGAAATGTTTTGCTTATTTTTAAAAATAGAGAATTAAAATCTCGCAAACAAAGATAAGGCACAAAAAAATACAAGAAAGAAAAGTTCATAGAATTTGAATGGCTGCAACGTGTGAGTAAGCAAAATAGCAAAGGAATTTTTTTTATTTGTTTATTCATGGAGTTTGCCAATACATAAGAAATAAAGAAATTGAAAGGAATAAAACACAAAAACGTTTTCAAGCAGGGTACGCCTCGATCGTTACGAAATTATCTCACAGCCGACGAATGTTGCATGAACTACCTAACGATATTGCTGTGCAACAAAACCGCGATGCTCTCGCGGAAGGGCAAGGACAAATCCTACAAGGAGGGCGTGGTGGGCAAGTATGTAAAAAAGGATACACCATCTGAGATACCCGTGATCAATGTGTGGTCTTTCGATGAGAATCGCAGTGGTGATCGTAACAAGAGTGGTATGCGCAGCAAGTCGGGAAGCATTTCTTCATCTTCGCACAAGATGTCACAACGCTGTGCTAGCTCCTCGCCCAGCTGCGAGTTTTCAACATCTGGAAGAAATACTTATTCCTCAAATGAAAATCATTTTAGTCCACAGCCAGACTACTATCATGCGCGACGTGCTCAATCACAGCTTCCACCCTCCACTCTGCGTCCGCCACAACTGCAGCAAAAGCAGCAGCTTCAACAGCAACAACACCAGCAACAGCTTCAGCAGCATCAACAACAGCAGCAGCAGCAGCATAGCTCATCTACGCTCTATGCCAATCATCCGCACTTTTACTCCAGTAATCATCTGGACAACAGCAACAGCAATAATTATGTCAACATTGAGCAAATAGAACGCATGCGGCAGCAGTCTTCACCTCAACCGCAAGCTTTTGAGCATTTTCAACGCAACTATTCAATGAATCAAAAGCATGCACATTCACACGATGCACGTGCTGCTGCTGAGCATTCGTCTTATTCGATTCATGATTCCTACTCGAATGTGTTGCACTTGCCGCCGCACAGCATGACGCCCCGACCACGTTCGCCAAAGTCACCTTCACAGGCGCACTATCAACAACGTAGTCACCATAGCCAACAGCTACTAGGCCACCCACCGCTACCACCGCACAGCAACAGCTACTCCTCCGACTCATATCCCATTTATGAGAATCATTTTCGTGGTTCAACGTCCGCTCTAGCGACCGCAAGTGGTTTTGACTCTGCCGCGCAGAGTCGCTCATCGTTGTCTGTTGGCGTTGCAGGCATCGGTGGTAGCTTACTAGCACGTTCAGAATCCCCCATTTACAGCAACACTAACTCAAATATGCTCGCTTCCTATGATGTTGCAGCAAATGCAACGCATCATCCTGCCGCCTTGGCGTCACATAACTCCATGCAATCAATTTACCACAACGAACGCGCAGCCAAACTCTCGCCCTTACATGCCGCTTCAATGCGTGTGGCCTATCCCAATCCTAGCCCAGCGGGTAGCAATTCTTCAGCGCTTGCCACAAACAATCCCTACGCAAACACGACAACCTCGCATCATCACGTCGCTGCAGCACATTCACAGCAGCAGCAGCAACAGCAGCAGCGTCAAGTGTTGCAGAAAGTACCTTCGCAGCAATCGATTGAAGAAGAGCTGCCGCTGCCACCCGGATGGGCCACACAGTACACGCTGCATGGACGCAAATACTATATCGATCACAACGCGCACACCACGCACTGGTCGCATCCGCTGGAGCGCGAAGGTTTGCCTGTAGGTTGGCGTCGGGTTGTTTCAAAAATTCATGGCACCTACTATGAGAACCAGTACACCGGACAGTGTCAGCGTCAACATCCTTGTCTAACATCCTATTATGTGTATACAACTTCAGCTGAGCCACCCAAAGCCATCATGCCGGAGCCACCACAATCAACACAATATAGTGCGCCGGCGCACAATGCACTGGTGCCCGCCAATCCGTATCTACTCGAGGAGATACCAAAGTGGCTGATAGTTTACTCGGAGGCGGACTCATCCAAGGATCACATGCTGCAATTCAACATGTTTGGCCTGCAAGAATTGGAGTGCTTCGATGGCATGTTGGTGCGTCTTTTCAAGCAAGAGTTAGGCACGATTGTCGGTTTTTATGAGCGCTATCGGTGAGTCTTAGCTTAAAGTGTATTTTCAAAAAGTATATTTGTAATATATATCGAATGATTTTACAGTCGCGCTCTAATTTTGGAAAAAAATCGTCGAGCTGAACAGGAGCGCTACTTAAAGGAATTACATGCCAACAATCACCAATAATTAATATGTTAATTTATTTTTTTATTTTACTATGTATATTCTGGTAAACTGAGCCTTAACTACGCGCCTAAACGAAGCAGGCCTTAAAAATGAATTTACTATTTTTCTAACGCTTAAAAAAAGATAAGATAATTATTTTGATGCTGCTTCTAAAGAGAATCTAGAAAGTCTACAATAAATTTCGCTGGTTAATTAAACTTAAGTTCTTTGTTTAAAATTGTATCTTTTTTTAATTTGTATTTTATAACGATTATGTGTTAAACTTCGCATTAACTTCAACAATAAAAGGCTTAAAATTTTGAAAGATTGTATGCCAATATTTTATAACAAGAAGATAAGTATTACCGACATTTCGAAAACATTTAAAGATGAGTAGATGTTTTAAAGAAATACAAAACTACTTAACTGTGCAAGATTCATATTACGAAATCTTACCTTAATAACAAATATTACGTTAGGTAGAACAAATGTAAGGCTACTTATTTTACAAGATAAAGCAGACTGATGAAAATGCAGATAAAGGTACGAGAATTCCTATAAGAAGCGTAACTAAACATCATGCTCAAGAGAGATACAAATATGCTAGAAAGCTACTTCATTTAACTTTATGTTCTAAGCTGAAAATACTACAGTCTCGGCTGTCTTTTGTTCACCTCGTTTTGCAGAGACAAAATACAATTTTATGAAGTTAGCAGATTCTTGCATACACAAAATTTAAATTTTATTAAGAACTTAGACTCGTTCAATTTCGTTAATGTAATGACTTCTATGATTCATCCACAGTTCGTCAGTCTAATAAAAACTGTTTGCTGGTAGAGTAATTATTATTTCAAATAATAATTTAAATTATTATTCCAATGTTATAAATATTTTGCGTAAGTTTTAATCATTATTTTTTCTTGGGGTTGATTGTTCATGATTTTATTATTAAAAATAATTCAATTTTTTTTTTAAATTTTTGTTTTGTATTATTCAAATATTAATAAACATATAATAGAAAATAGATACTAACGGCCGTATTCATTACATTTGTTATGCACTCGTTAAAAACTGTTTTAGTTAGAACACAAACTATCCCTTAAAATGCTGTTTATGCATAAACGTATTTTAAGAGCATTTTAAGCAATATGGGAGTTTTTAAAAACAGTAAGCAACACTTCATCAGCTGACAGCTTAACGAAAGAACTTGACGAAAAACAGACTTTTTGTCGCCAGAAAGTGCCCTGTTACGGTGGCGGTCATAGGCTCATCATGGTCATGCATTATTGTTGTTTCAATGTATATTAACAATTTGAGAGCGAGAGCAAGAGAGTAAATTTTCACCACCACGGTCACTAAATGATTTGAAAAAAATATGAAATCATGGTATCAAACCAGTGTTGCGTTGTGGACTTAATCACAATATGTGTGTTTATGCACGAAAATAGTACACTTTTAGTATAAAATGTATGAAAGCAGTAATGAAACCTGCTTAATAGCAACACGTCGGTTGTAAAAATACTAAAAGTAGCAAAAAGTGTACTGGTGCTTAGGCATCATATGACCACCAGCATAGCATACTTTCGTCACACAGCTCATCAAACGAAAAAAGAGAGTAAAAAGTATCATGACCAAGGATCATATGGCGACCACCGTAACAACACCCATAGCTGATTTTGACAAGTTATGTTAGGCATTAAAAAAACAAAAAAAGTGAAGTGAAAAGTAAACAAAAATATAAAAGCAATGGACATGTTCAATATTTTGATTATCTGCACTTGAGTGGAAGAAGAAAATCCTTTTCCAAAGCGCCGAAAAATGTATAGAGCAAGGATCAACCCCTTTGAACAAAACAACGACGAGGAACGAGTAGGAACGATGTTCAGAATGATTTTAACGATCGTTAAAATACTCTTAGAACGTTGATGATAATATACGTTTATGCATAACAAAATGTTTTTCATTGTATAACTATCGCTAAAACAGGTTTATGAATACGGGGGTAAAGTATTAATTGGTTCTTTTTTATCGACCGTCAAAAGACGACTCTGCACTAGTATACTGCCTTAAGCAATCGTGGATTCTGGGATGATTTCTTAAAAACTTAACACTTTACTTAAATATACTTATGCTTAAAATTTCGAAAAGAAAATAACCTTTTAAAATGCTATAGCACAAATATGATATTTTAAAACATTTTCCATAAAAATCGGCCCAGTACTTTTGGAGTTTAATGGTAAAAGATTAAATTTTAAATTCAATATTTGAATTTCAGTTTTATATAATAGTATAGAAGTATAGATGTTGATAGGCTTTTATCTCAAATACGCACTCTTAGTTTGAAAATTAGCATAATCGAGTGAAAACTGCGTCTATCTTCCATACAAAGTGACTCGAGAACCTTTCCAAAAGATTTCCAAAAGATTAATGCAATTGCTTAATATTGTAAACATAAGGTTGTGATATTTAAAAACGCACTTTGAATTTTAAATTAATGAAAAATCAAATGAATATCACACATTTAGCCAACATAAAGTGACATCATTAAAATAATAAAACATTCATAAGATTATCCGTCACGTCAAGTCGATTCGTTTCACACTGTTTTAAAACTGAACGGTTTAATGTAAAATGTTTATACGCAAACACTAAAACGGTTTCACTTAAAATGTGTTAAAAATGTTACATTTACATGTGCTGATATTTCATAGCTGTTTCGTTACTACGCTTAATAACATTTGTTATTACTAAAAATATTACGTTAATACATTTTTATGCTTACTTTGCAACCGTATTGAAAAATAAAAACCCAATTGAAAATATGATTTAAGTGCATCGGTTGAAAATTTAGAAGACTATTTTAAAAGATTTAATATTGCAAAGAATATAAAGAAAAAGATTCAAAAATAACTAAAAGATAAGGTCGAATTCTGAAATCCCATTTCGTATTTTTAGGGGAAACATTTGTAAAAGTTATGATTGAAAAAATATACATCACCTGATTAAACCAGACAAAAAAAAAATTAATTAGAAAATAACGATTGTGGTATGATGACTTTTTTAATAAAAATCATAACTTTTACGGTCCTTAATTAAGGATATTTGCAAAATTTTTAAATATTTAAATTACGTTTGATAATTAATTGTGATCTTTAAATTTTTATATAAAGTTGTAAGCTTTTTAGATCTAGTTGCTGCTACCTTCATCAAACTTACATGATCTAGAAGCTCACAATTAATTTAATGAAAAAAAGTTATGATTTTTTATATATCAGTTCAACATTTATTTCAGAATGAAAACAAAAAATATTTAAAAATATCAAATAATATTGCACTTTATTATAAACGTATAAATATAAACGTAAATAAGTTAAACAAAACAAACAACATAAACTTATCTCTTAAGAAAATTTAAAAAGAAAACAAAACGTCTTATTTAAATAAATTAGTTAGCGGTTAGTAAAAAGTATGATGTGAATAAAATATTATTTTTATAAGTATAGTATAGTATAGTATAGTATAGTATAGTATAGTATAGTATAGTATAGTATAGTATAGTATAGTATAGTATAGTATAGTATAGTATAGTATAGTATAGTATAGTATAGTATAGTATAGTATAGTATAGTATAGTATAGTATAGTATAGTATAGTATAGTATAGTATAGTATAGTATAGTATAGTATAGTATAGTATAGTATAGTATAGTATAGTATAGTATAGTATAGTATAGTATAGTATAATAATAAAACTATTTCGAAAGTCTTTTAAGATCACAATAAAAACAAACAAAAAAGAGATAAAAAGGAACAGGGTAATTTTGATATTAAATAAAATCCATCGTTTAAGCTACGTTCACACTGAGAGCTAAATGCGCATTTAGAGCATTTACTATATATATTTGTCCCTGTTACTCCTACAACAAGTAAAGGGCCGTTCGTAAATGTGAATTTAGTAAATGCACAGTTAGCTCTCAGTGTGAACAAAGCATTACATTACAGTTGCATTTATAGTGACGAGTGCTGAAAATATATTTGACTTTGGCCAAAGCCCATTTAACACATACATACAACCTAAAAGGCCGATTAAATACGTTATTACAAATGTTTATATTTTTTTGTAAATAAAATCCCGGGACTTAGGGTTAGAATCCCGGTATTCCGGGACTAGACATTTTTTTGTGATCCCAAATCCTAAAATCCCGGATTGAAAGCCCTAAACAATACTCAAATTTCAGTGAATTGGGCAAACGAGAAAGATTTCAAAATAATAGAAATAAGAGTAAAAAATAAGAAATTGCAAAGAATTGCAACTAAGGCTTACAATTTCGTGATTTTGGGATTGATAATTAAGAATCCCGGGATGTGAAAAACAGATAAAAAGTATTTTTTTAACAAAAAAAAAAAAAAAAAAAAATTCGTATGCAAGGTATGAAAGTTAGGATATATTTTTAATAAAAAATTGTCTAAAGGAATAACAAAAACACAGTAAACTTAAATATTTTATACAAAGTCAATTAATTTTATATCTATATAAATATATAAAGGACGAGAATTTACATATTTATTAAAAAAGGTAAATTTTATGAGATCACTGAAGTCTTTGAACTGTTAGTTAAGCTAATTTACTTTGAAAATATGCTGTTAAAAGTACTAAGGCATTTAAGCTGTTATCCTCCAGGCTCGACCGAATTTTGGTAGCAAAATTTAAAGATGAAGAGAAACATCTCTCGAGCTCAACACAAGTAGGCGGAATAGTTTTCAAATAATCATATGCTTTTTTATGCAGATTACCATTTAAATATATTTTTTTATTTCTTTTTCGAACATTTGAGTTAAATTTGATTTTTTTTTTAAAGTTTTTACTTGAATGTCAAATTAAAGTCTTGCATTTTTGCAATCTTATATAATCTTTTAGGCTTTATAATCCCGGGACTGTTGGGACTAGAAAAAGTCCGAGATCCCGGGATTGGAAGCCCTAATTGCAACCATCTGGCTAGGAGTTTAATTTTTTGTCATTAAATTCTCAGACTTTGTTCCTCAGGCAAAAACTAGGCACCATGTATAGCAGAAAGCAGTAATTTAGGAACTCTGCATTGACGGAGAAAAAAGATCACTTTCGACCTGCACGCATAAATTGCTCATTCTCATGCTATTGCGTATTGTTTATGTCCTCCCTTCACTCCCTTGTGCTGCATTCATTGTTCTGCTGTTGGTTTGGTTTTTGGCAAACAATCAAAACGGGACGCAACCAATGAAAGAAAGTTCATTGATTGCTACGATTGAACATAATTGCTGGTAATTTTTTGCTGCGATCATTGCAACAAAAGAATTCAATCAGTTTTAAAAAGAAAAAAAAATAAAAGAAAAAAGTTCAGAAAGAAATTGTAGAAAAATAAAAATTTGAACAGCAATTTTTTTTTTAAATTTTATTGGAACTAACGTCAGTTGGGTTTTTTCAAATTATTAAGAAATTTCAAGGCTGAACTTGAGATGATAGTGTGTATCTTTTGATAAGCTTTCATGTGATTTTAAGGAATTCCCAGTCTTAGCTAAGAGTACGAGTCATTCAGTTAAAGCATAAATCTTCAGTCTTCATAACTGTATAGCAAAGAAAGTCTTTGAAATCGGGATTGGGCTGCTGTAATATCTGATAAGAGAAAATACAGTTTAATTTTGGCTAAAAATAGTAATGCGAAAGTATGGTTTATTATGATGCTTTTATACTCTTATTTACACAAGTCAAACAATATAAATATAAATTGAATTAAGCATTTTAAAATATTAATTAGAAAAGATTCTTTCTATTTATTAGTGTTTGTAATATTTAGGTACTTTTATTTACGATATCGCGAATCAAAAATCAATTGCTTGATTCAAGTAGCTGGAAAAGGCTTTATTTAAGGCAATAAATACTTTATATTTCAGGGCAACTTCTTTGTTCAAAGCCAAAATATCTAAAATTCATACAGTACTATTACTGCTGTGGGCTGTGGTCAGGTCTGCTGTGGGATACCGAAATATATTATCTTGACAGAAAGCCATTACGATTGGGTGCATGCCAGTGTGTTGTACGGTATCAACTGATGCCTTACAAGTGTTGTTGGTTGTACCTCCTCTTAATCTTATGGTAATGCAGCACCGTGCTACTTACAGGATCAAAAAGATGTGCCCTCCTTATTGTTTGAATGGATTCCGCACTCTGATGCAAGGTGTATGAATGAAGGTGAGTGGAAGGCCTTACTCAAGAAGTGTGTGAGGTCTAGATGGCAATATAGATGGAATGAATCTTTGAATGGGAGGGTAAATTATAATTTTATTCTTGATGTTTTGTTTGTGGGTGGTCCGTCGGACTTTTCCTTTAGCTTAAGCCTGGGTTTTTTTTTGTCGGAGTATGGTTCTTTCAATGCTTTCTTGCATGAGAGAAACTTGAGTGTGAAGTGTGATTGTGAGGACGTTCTTCGTGAGTGTTCTTTTTACGAAGACAGATTTGAGTGCAATAGGAGTATTGCGTGAGAATGGGGATTTCGACCTTGAAAACGACGTAGCTTCCAGCGATCAAGTAACCAGGTTGGATCAGTGCATGTCCGGTGTTTGAGAGGCAAGTTACCAGGCTTAGTTGAGTTTGTGGTATTCGTTGTTTGCTTTGTGTAAATGTTGGTCCAAATGAAATGCGACTATTCGCCTCTTGTTGACTTCTCCTTTTTTGTGTTGATTGGTCACAAGTCTGGAGCTGTGATGTGCTAAAACTGGTATCAGTAAGCTTTTATTGTGCTACAAGGTCATACCAAAGGCTTTGTTTCTTACCACGGTCAGCAAGTAGCACCTTGGCATGTGCCAGGATGAATGATTGGGTTTGCCCCTCGCACAGTTTGCTATTTGGCCAATTAAGCAGGACAAAAGTATAAATATTTGTGATATAATTCCTAGGTTCAATTCTAAAAAAAATTGTCTTGTAGTTAGGGTCTATCTCAAACACCCCCTTGGTTACAGTGTGCTGCTACAAAATCGTGTATCTTTTTAAATATTGGGGACACATAAAAATGATTGTAGGAACCAAAGCATTTATTTATACATCATATTAAAAATATATCATATTAAAATTTGGTTTTATTTTTTTATTAAATTTTAAATTAATGTGACTGCATTCAATTTGTCTAAGAGCAAAACAAAAGCAACATAGTTAGTATTTGGTGTAAGATCCATTATTCTCGATAACCGCTACGCATCTGAGCTACATCGACTTTATTAAATTAGATATGTTGGTATTAGGTACTTCTTCCTATTCAGTTTAAGGGCTTCATACAGTGCAGTCTTATTGAAAAACCTTTGATCAGAAACTTTTGCCTTCAAAATCCTAAAAAGGTTTTCGATGGGATTCAAGTAATTGTGATTGTGCCGGCCAATCAAGGACTTGAATCCCATTGCCTCTAATGTAATCTTTGATGAGCTTTGAAGTGTGCTTCGGATCGTTGTCGGGCTGAAACGTTTATTGAAGCGTCATATTTCACTCTACATGTCGTCGCATCTTGCTTTCTAAAATATCTTTATATGCAAATCGATCCATAATTCCATAGATTTTTTGAAATGGTTCAACTTCATTATAGGAAAAACAAGTTTAGATCATAATACCACCGCCTCCGTGCTTAAAATTTATTTTGCAGTTTCAGGCTTCAAGTCGTGTACATGGGCGGCGCCGTTCTGTGCACATCCCATCTGAATTTATCACGTTGAACTTTGATTCATCGCTAAAAAAACAGTTTTCCATTTTGAACGGTCCAATTTAGGTGCTCTTTTGCAAGACTGAGTCTAAAAACAATAAATTGCAATTCGTTGTTGCAATTTCAGACAGAATTAATTAAATTATGACACCTCATCTTGTTTTTATGTTTAGCTGTAAGCAAAGATTTCTTTGACGGTCCTTAACTTTTTAAACCGTTCTCAACGGCTCGTCTTCGAACAGTGCTTTGAAAGATAGCTAAATTAAGTGTCCGTACAACCTCTTTAAATGTGGCAAATAGATTTCGTTTGACCACGCCACAAATGTTCTTGTCATCACACAGCGATATCCTCCGCGGCCGCTCTCTTTAATGTATCGTTGTCACGTCTTTTGTGATGTTATACTTCTTTATTAATCTGCAAACTATTGATCGATTAATATCAAACTGTTTTTCCTTTTATCAAACGAATTTTCCTTTTTATATTCGGAAATAATTTGTAATTTTAGAGATTCAAAGTATTTATAACGTGCTATTATAAATAGAACAGTCAATGTCACAACTGTTGACAATGACCCACAATGACCCACAAACACGTGCTTTACAATACCGGAACTTTTACCGATAATTCCTGGAACTTCTGTTCTCTTTTTACATTTTTCAGGTTTTGTTGCTTTTGTTTTGTTGCTTTTGAATGTAGTCACATTAATATTAAAAAAAACTATACCAAATTTGAATATGATATGTTTTTTATATGATGTATGAATATATGCTTTGATTACTATAATCATTTTTGTGTCCCCCCAATATTTAAAAAGAAACACGATTTTGTAGCAGTGCACTGGTTTTGTTGCTATTCTTTTGCGCAACACTGTATGTATGTAAAAGGTGTTCACCAGTGATTGAAAAATCCCTTTTTTGCTTATTTTATCCTTTCCAAAAGTTCTGAAATTCCTCGAAAAATCCCTCCAGTACTAATATCAAAGTAAGCAAAATAATAGCTGTAAGCTTCAAGTCACGCCGCCTGGTAATTATCAGCCAAAAAAGCGATTTTCCAAAAGGGCGGGTTGCTGAATAACAATTCGGCGGCATATGAGTTCAGATGTGTTGACTCTCACATGTGTTGAATCATATGCCAGTTAAACAATGGGTTGGTCACAGCTGAATCACTCAATACTACTGAAGAGAAAATGTAGAAATTTTCGAAACAGGCTGCCTAGTCTGCTATGTGATAGACTTTTTACAAAGTGGTTGTTGTTGCTAAATTACTTGTTCTGAAGCTCCTTATTTTAACCAATTTGTACCCCTCTAAAAATTAACCTTGATCTATTTTATAATGATTCCTAAAATATTTTGGCTGTAACGAAAGCCGTTAGTGAGCTAAAACATTTTGCAAAAACCTACAAAAGTCACGTTTTTCGTAAATATATTGGCTGCTTTAATAGTTGTAAAAAAATAATTTGTCAGAAACTACAGGCCAGAAAAAGCTCCTCCAATCTGCATCAAAAAATTTAAAATTTTTCCAATCGGATTAAAGATAATGCTGTTTTTCGTGAATTTTTTTTAAGTTATTTTCATTAAAATGAAATAAACTTCATTATTTACTTCCCTTAAAATTCGGGAGCGAAAGGGTTAAACATAAATATATTGGGCATACTTAAAACTTACATAAATGCTGACTTACTTAACGAATTTAATTAATTTTTAATATTTTACACTTCAAATAATCTAATCTTCGAATTATTTTCTTGTATTTTTGAAATTCGATCTGCAAAATGTTAAAACGACGTTATTAAATTTGTCACAATATTAAAAATAATTTCAAGTCTATGAAATCCAAGCCACTCAATTGATTTCGTTAAAATTTGTTATACATATCGTGTGCATCTTAGATTAGATTTTGACTTACTGATCACGCCTCTTTCGCCCCTTCTGAACTAACGTTAATATTGTTATTGGAATACTTTTTAGTAAAAGAGTTTTTTGCCAATTTAATTTAAAATAAACTTTAATTTAAAAATATCTTCAAAATTGTTGAAATTTTTTTACAACAACTTTAAAAAAAAACATCCTTACCTGAAAATGAGACAAAAAATGATATGAAAATCAAAACTTTGTTTTTCGATGCCAATATCTCAAAAAAAT
Source organism: Dichetophora obliterata (assembly GCA_963920525.1). Taxonomy (NCBI): domain Eukaryota; kingdom Metazoa; phylum Arthropoda; class Insecta; order Diptera; family Sciomyzidae; genus Dichetophora; species Dichetophora obliterata. The sequence goes on along the minus strand of OY986435.1, from coordinate 176,342,095 downwards.
ACTAGCAAGTTTAATAAAGTTCCTAATAAAAATTATTGAAACTGTACCATTAGGTAAGTGATTATGTTTTTTATTTTTTTTTTGTATTTTTCAAAAAAGGTTCAAAATATTAACTATTTGCACAAAAAATTACTCAAAGTTGTTTTTGTTGTAAAGATAAAGACAAGCAAAAATGGCTATTCTGAATACCTTTCATATGACATTAACATTCCCTTGCAGTTTAAAGGGTTTTTTGGCGAAATTTTTTTTTCCCAAAATATTGTTTTTACATTTGCAAAAAAAAAAGAGTAAAGTCTCAAAAATAGTTATTGTGAAAAAATTAACTAAAAATCTCTGTTCAATAAAAAGTTAAGGCTAAAAATATATTTTTTTTAAGCCATTGGCCTTACGGTATAAAAATAAGCTTTAAAAATATTGTAAGTCTCATCTGGTGTCTCACTTCTTAATCTTCTTACCTTCGACACCTCGCTGTGCAATATTTTAAAAAAAGACCAATTTGGCAAAAGAATTATGTGATTTGAAGCTTATAGTATGTGTTGAAAGTACTATGGCACATAAAAGAGCAACTCTGAAAGATTATAGAGGAAACAATCATGTAATGGGAGGAGCCACTGTAGTTTTGGCTGGAGGTTATAGACAATAATTTCCGGTAGCACCAAGAGAAACACGAATCGTTAAGGTAATGGCATGTTTTAAAAAATCTCATATTTGGCCACTTATTAAAAAAATATCACTTAAAAAATTATACGCTTAAAAAAAGGAACATTTTTACTGATTTAGGGATAGTTCTGAAGAACATTGAAGACCTCATTTCTCGCATTTATCCAGATATCGCTGACATAAAAATCCAAAAGCATGAATTGGTTGTGTGAGCGAACCATTCTTACTCTTAAGAACGATACGGCTGCTTTTATAAACGAAATTATGCTTAGGTCTTTAAACCCTGCTTTGATAACTTTATTAGAAGTCGCTGAGAAGTTAACCATACGCCTATCAGACGTGTCATTGTTTTCGTGACTTAATGTTATGTTAATAGCAATTAAACAATTTTTTTGAAGTGAAAACTTCTATAGGCGCGTTGAGCGATTTTTGGCAGAGGGTAAATCTTTAGTTTGCGTCATCATTGCAGCGAGTAGTTTTCGTCATCAAGACATCGAGTAGCATTCGTCATCAATACAAACAGCGAGTAGTTTTCGTCAATAAGCTTGGCACTGATTAATACAGTACTTCCACAACGTAGATTGTGTAAATACTCCAGTGCTTCTCAAACTTTTTCAGATTCGATCTTTTCCAGTGCTTGTCAAACTGTTACTCCAGTGACTTTTGAACTGTTGGTTGTAATGACTATCAAACAGTTGGACTTTTCACTTTGTGAAGGGTTTCACGGTCTGATTGACGCACTTACGTTTCTGAATTTGTAGGGTTCTTATTATAGTGATTTGTGCAGGGTGAGTACAATATGCCGCCTAAAGGCGAACCCGGCAATTGTCCAGGCAAGGCTGTCTCTGCTTCAGGAAAACCTTTAATTGGTATTGGTATGGGTTTAAAAGGGCCTAACTTAGTGTTAGTTGATGGTAAATGTGGACCCGGGTTTCGTCCAGGTGTGGGAGAGTCCGGCATTCTTACGGTCCCAATAGTAGGAGTTGTTGGTGTGGGTGCTTGTGCTGGTAGTTTTCCTGCAAAGGATGCTCCTAAAAGACAACTAAGTGGTGGTGAGGAGCCTGTGGAGATAGAACGACGGAATTTAAAGGCCCTAGAGCTGGATAAGTCTAATATTTCGGTTGAAAACGGAAAGGTTGTGAAAGGAGTTCGTGAATTGGTCCAGTCTAGCTCTGCTGGTTCAATAGTAGGTTATACTTTAAAAGCAAAAGACGATGTGAAGTCTTCGTCAAAGTTTCCAGAATCGGCGAGATGGCTATGAACAAGAAAGGTAAGAAAGCTGTGGTTCCTGGCATGGATAGTGTCAGGAAAATTAAATTAATTTCGGGTGACCTATTTAAAGTAGCACTCGAATGTGAAATGAGAGGTGAGCATTTCCAGGCGTTTACTGTGGTTGCTAGCCGCAACCATGACGATCATGAAGAAATGATCTTAGAGGTCATTCTCTAAAATGAGTGTCTGTATGAACGTCCGGGGCTATTTCAGGCAATGAAAGATAGTTCATTTCCTAATGTAGGCGTTCAGAGTGGCGCAGTGGTGACCGCTCTTCCAGGGGGACAGGCTGTTCTACCTGTTTTCTGCCAGCTGCTCAGCATTCAAAGCCGGTTGAGACATGGTCCTTGGTCAGGGAACATATGCAGTCCTGTGTGACAGTTGTTATTAGAAAATGCGGATAGTTTTGCACTGATTCAGGAGCCATATGCAACCCATGGTTGTGTTATAGCGTTTTCGTTTCTCGAAAAAAAGCAACCTTTTTGGAGATTCTATCCTCTTGAGAATAAAAATAGTGACCTCTAAAATTGAATCATTTTTTTTCGCGAAAATATTGACCTCAAAAGAAGAAAAAAATTCAGATTTCTCAAAGATGGCTAAAAGATGGCAGAAAAAATGCAACATTTTTTCGAGAAACGAAAACGCCATTAGAGGCCTCCTTGCTGGCATGCTGGTATTTTCTGATCTCAGAGTGAACTCTATCGTTTTTTTGTGTTTGACCTTTCTAGATGGCGCTGGGGTGAAGATATCTACTTAAAAGTATTGCTCCCTGTATTTAATTTTTATTAAATGTACAATATAAAATTTAAATGTATTAATATAGTTTGGTAAAATTATAAAATAAAAACACTATCTTAATATAAAATATTTTGAAAGAAATAATCAAACGGGAAGAGGGTGAAAATATAAAATTTTTTCCGATTAGCATGAAAGGTGATCTTCAGAAGGACAATGCCTGCCCTGTAATATTAGTATTTTATACATAGGTTTTCACTTCGGTCGGCAGTCCCCTCACTGCTATACTTTTTTTTTGTACTTACATGACTTTATTACATATTCCATTGTTATTAAAAAACCTTTTATTGTAATGTTTATATTTAAAAATTAGATCATTGCTATACTTTTTTTTTGTACTTACATGACTTTATTACATATTCCATTGTTATTTAAAAACCTTTTATTGTAATGTTTATATTTAAAAATGAGATTTAAAACTTACAGTGAAAGCATTTCACGAGAGAGAGAGAGAGCAAACAAGTTAGAAAGCATACGTCTCGCAGACACAGGTTATCAAAACAGGGTTAAGCAATCGAAAAGACGTACAGATCAGTGGATACGGTAGTGCAAAGGAATGATGCAGTTCAATACCTTGTAGAGTTTCTAAGTACGTAGAATCCTTTAGGACTTCCAGCACACATAATTTTACTTATGTAGGAGCTCCTATTATGTTGTTGCGAAATCTTAATCTACCAAAGATCTATACTGGAACAAGACTACTGGTAAAATCTCTAAACAGAAACTTCATAGAAGCGAAAATTTTGACTGGCTGCACTTGGGGTGGTTTAGTTTTTATTCCTCGAATACCATTCATGACATATTCCAGTTTAAAAAGCTAAAATTTTTTCTAAAGGTATGTTTTGCGAAGACAACCAATACCCCGCAGGAAAAGTTATTAACCCTAAACTGGTACACCACAAAAAAATACGCTAACAGTACATCTGGTCCCAGGGACCACACCAACTTTAAATGCTAAAAAAAACACAAATTTAGTTAAAAAGCATGTTGTTTTTTTTAAAAACATCTTAAATAAATTTTTTTTCCTATTTAGAAAGAATTTTGTGAATTACTTTGAATAATTGATATTGAATTGATTTTTGAATAATAGAATACGGTAGCATACTTAGTTTTTCCAATTGTATCAAACTCTGAAGATATTCGCTATTGATATTTTGTCGCTTTTAAACTCTTTTTTGAGCTATATTTTTCTTAGTTTTGGAAAAAAAGACTTTGGAATGGAATGAAATTTGGTATATACGTTCATATGAACCCAAGGATTAGACCTTTACTTTTTCTTTTGGAATAAGCCTAAAATTACGCCTACCTTTCAATAGTGAAAACCTAACAACAGGTCTTATATACTTGAGTTTGTTTAAATACAAATATTTCATTCTCGTGTGGCGATTGACCAGCAGAAATCGGCAAGCATCGAAATCGAATCTCTTGTCAGCAAAACCGGTCTAAAAGTATTGATTGTTTGATGGAATCGTTCACCAGCTTCATGCGATTCTGTTGACAACTGCTTCTCATAAAAATCGAAATGGGCATGCAACATATGTGTTTTCAACGACATATGTAAGTCTAATATCTAAAATGCATACATCATATTGCCAATGAAAACGCAATAATTTGGAGACCAATTTTTGCATAGCACATTTTCAATTACAGCACGTATTGAGTCCCATGCATACAATGCAGTTTCGTCCAGTATTTCTTTGAAATTGCGCATCTTTCAGAAACTTCTGAATATCCGAACCATTAAGTTCAAATTAGTATTAAGTAAAAGAAAATATTTTTATAGCACAAATTACCTTCTCATTCAAATACATTGTTTTTCAAATATTGCAATGCATCTGCGAAGATGCGTAACAATCTATAGTAATAAAACTCATTTTTTGTTTTTTGGTTTGTTTGTTTGCTTGTTTGACCTTAATACAAATCTAAATGACTCAACGGATTTCGCTTAAACTAGGTATGCATATTAAGTGTATTCTGGATTAAATTGTAACATGCTTAGTTTTTGCCACGCCGCTTCGAAATTTTTCAACTAACGGTAAAATTGTTATTATAATACTTTTTACCATTGGAGTTTTTTGTGTATTTAATTTTAAATAATTTTTAACTTTTTGATATCAAAAACACTCTTATATCTTCAAAATTTAGGAAATTTTCAGTACAACGACTTTTACATAAAACGTCGTTACCAAAGAATGAGAAAAAAACGACATGTAAATCATAGTTTAGATTTTCGATGCAAATATCTCCGCTGTTCATAAAAATATTTCATTAAAAATTTTTTTGTTCAAAAGTTCAATAAAACCACTTTACAAAAATAGTTTGAGCTGTACCGTTAGGTCAGTGCATATATGTTTTATGATTTTTTAAAAAATGCCCAAAATATTGACTTTTTACTCAAAATATGACTCAAAAATTGGTCTCGTTGTAAAAATGATGTCAATCTTATATGACATACCATTTATTTGCAAAAATTCTTCCAGTTAAGCGTAAAAATTATTTTACTGTTTTTGTCATCAAACACCAAGGGTACCCCCTTTGATTTTTTCGCGAAATTTATTTTTTCCAAAATGTTGTTTTATATTTTTTACAAAAAAATCAAGTCTCAAAAATAAGTTATGTGAAAAAATTACCTCAACATGTCTTTCCAATCAAAAGTTATGGCTTAAAATGTATTTTTTTTGTCCATACCATTGACAATATATTAACAAAAGTGATTTTTGTATTAAAATTTTCTATCCTCTAGGCTCCTCTTCTCATTTTTAACTAATTTTTCTCTAAGGATGCAGTTGTGTGTCTGGAATAATTTCAAAAACATTTTAGCTTATATTATATAAATATCTTCCTAATATTAGTATGTCTACTTATATTTTTGCCTCTCCCTATTATTTTAACCTCACGCATTTGGCTGGCTCGATATATATATTTTAGAACAATCATTTTTAGTACAACGAATTTTTCAAAAAACATCGATACCTAAGAAACAATTAGAAGAGACAATTAGAGAAACAATTTATATAAAAATGAAAATTTTGACATTCGATAAAAAAAATATCTCCGCTGTTTTTACATATATTTCATTCAATTTTTTTTGTTCAAAAGTTCAATATATTTTTTAATATAAATAAAATAATGGGTCCATATCTCAAGAACCCATTGAGTCCCACATTAATTTTTATATTCTTGAAAAAGTAATTTTGCTTACCTTAAGACTAAGTAATTATTTAAATTAATTTGAATTTTTAAAATATGTTTTTCGTACCCCTTCTTTGAATTCAATAAGCTCACCGCAAGGGATGGAATCCCCAACCACCAGAATTTCCCAAAACTTTTTTGGATTGAAGTCCGTTCAATTACCTTGCTAACTGTAGCTCAAACTTAAAATTCAACATGTTTTTCATTATTCCAGAATTTGAAAAAAAAAAACATTTAATCGAAAAGTGTATATACAAATTTTTATATAAATGACTCTCGAGTTACACCGGGTATATAGCTAGTTGTTTAATAAAATTCTTCACAATGCCCAGTTCGATGTGAAGATCCGGCAACATTATTGTATCAAGTGAAATTAATGGTGGATTAACACGACATTAAATTGGGCAACCAGTTGCATATCGCGTTTTGGAAAATCATGTTTTTAGTAGTGGTTGCGTTTTGCACGGCTGTCCTATTTGCAAAAAACGCAACAGTAATTTTTATAGCCGGATTGCATTCCGGATAACAATGATAAAACCTTAAAATCGCAATTAAGCCCTATTATGATTGTCATAGTAAATATGGTCCAAAATTAATTTTATTGTATCGTAAGATTCTTTCATACTTACAGCATACATGATTGGCACCGGTTTAATACTACTGTCTTGAAACAATAACACAACTTTAAGACTTCTGGTTGAACCGTCAATGAAAAGGCGCCACTGTTCGGGCTGGTAGTTGCATATTCCCATTTCCTTCATCAAACCAAGAATATTTTGGCAGTAATCACAAGATGCGTCATTCGAAAGCATGATATATGGCATGTATGGATCTTGCCGATGTTTATATGTAGTTATTTTAACACCTGGTGAAAATACGTGGACGCTGTCCAGACGCTATCAGATGACAGAGCCATTGCATTGTTGTGTGATAGATTCAGATTTCGAACGATTTGATCCAAATAGCTTTAGGAAATTAATGATGGCTATCTGATTGCGACTGGCGGAATATATTCGGATGATATAGTAGGAGTTTGAGAATGCGCAACGTAGGTCATATTGTCATGTGTTGATGGATGCATTCGAAGAGGCAATGGATCACTGTGGAATTTTTCTTAGTGTTTTCTTTTTATATAGTTTTAAACAATAATTTCAGGTTACATTGTTATTGTTTGAGCGTTGGACTATGGGCTTTTGATAGTAAATTGCGAAAAATAGTTTCAAATAATCACGCCCAAGTTTAGTACCCAACTGAGAAGTTATGCTAGCAGATGGATGTTGATGCTCCATATACAAATACTAAATTTTATATCTATAGCACATATACCTCAGTACAATATTCATATGTGCACAAATATTTTAAAATTTTTCTCTCTGGTTTATAACAATACAAAAAAAAAAATATTGGAACTTTTCTGAAATATACCATTTAACGTCATAACGTTTTTTATTAACGAATTTTTAATGTCCGACTGAAACCGAAACCGAATATTCGGCCATCTTATAATATTTGGCCGAAACCGAAACTGGTTATTAATATGGACATTTAAGTTATTACAAATAATTTTTTTTTGTATTAAAAGGAAATAAAAACACTTTCATACACATAAGAAAATAATTTAATATAAAAAAGTATTATTTGAATATTGAAGTGTATAATAATTAAAGTTTACTATAATAATATATGAGATCTTTTTTTATTTTATTTTTTATTACAAAAGTATTGCATACTTAATATCTTCCGTACACACTCAAAATAGTATGCACCTACAATGTACATTTTTATATAACTACAAAACAAAGTAATTTTTTTTTAAAGGTTTAGTATTATAAAAATAGAAATCTTTCGTTACACTATCAATTTTTGACTTTAGTGCCTATAAAACTTTAATATTAATTGTAATAGAGATGATAAAATTGAAAATTATAGTATCGAACGCAAAGAATTAACCAAAATATTTTGCGTTAACACGATAAATCAAATTACACTACTCCACAAAATTCCAAAAATGTTCTGATTTGAAAGTTTAAACACTCAATTTAGATGTAAATAGAGACTCTAATTTCAAATATCAGCTTTAAAAATTAATTTGTAACACCGTTTTTTAGTTATCGATAGGTTATTCTTTTTACTGAATTTCGAAAGTGTTCCTACATTATTGCAAATTAGATACGTTTTTATGAATTCATTTAAATAAATAGTATATTTAATTAAAGTGTGAGGATTCAAATTGTTGCACAATTTGGGTCTCACAAAGTATATAAATGAATTGTTAACTGAATTTAAAATATGGAAAATGTAAACAACCAAAACATGAAATGTAAATTAAACTATCTTAATTAAATTTAAAGATTTATTATATATTATGCATAAGATGTATGGAAATTATTATATTATATTATTAGGTAAAATATATAATATCAATGTTATAAATATTCTATTGAGGAAATAATCATGTATTGAATAACAAATAAGTAAACATATAATAAATACACACATACAAACATGCAAAGCCATGTATACAGAGTCACATACACACAGGCAGGGAAAACATAACAAGTGAACATGGAACAGAAAGGCAACGGAAGAATATAAAGCAGTCGCGTTTGCTAAGGACAGGCAGTCTTGTAGCAGGCGCAGTTGCATGTACATGCTTTGAGACTGAGTAGTTAGTTCAAGCGTAGTTATCTTAAGCAAAGGTGTCCTCACCCTTCGAACGTTGTTTATTCTAAGTCAGGCGTAGTTATCTTAAGCGAAGGTGTACTTACCCTTCGAACGTTGTTTACTCTAAGTCAGGCGTAGTTATCGTAAGCGAAGGTGTACTCACCCTTCGAACTTTGTTTACTATAAGTTCAAAACGTAGTTATCTTAAGCGAAGGTGTACTCACCCTTCGAACGTTGCTTACTCTAAGTTCAAAACGTAATTATCTTAAGTGAAGGTGTCCCTTACCCTTCAAACGTTTTTTACTCTAATGGTCCAGTTAGCCTCGCATGGCATAGCAGTGCATGGCTTAACAAGCGTCACATCGAAATCTGTTTAATAGGATTTGTGTGTATCTGATTATGCACAACATGGCAACGCATGGCAATGCTCAGATAAAAACAGAAATGCATCTCTGACTACATAGATAAACATGGAAGATCTATTTCATTTTAATATCTGTGTATTCTTCTATGTATTTGACGTTTTGGCAAAACAGATGTGAAGTTGTAAAATTGTTTGATCAAGTGCGGATAATTTATTAAAATAAAATCGTTGTATTCTTCTTTTTTATTGTTTTATTTTGACCATGTGACTATGCTTTGCATAATCACCATTTATTTAGCTGTGTGCTAGCTGCTTATCTGCGTTGCATGCGCTGCTGTGCCATGCTAGGCTAACTGGACCATAAGTCAGGCGTAGTTATCTTAAGCGAAGGTGTACTCACCCTTCGATCATAGTTTTACTATAAGCTCAAAACGTAGTTATCTTAAGCGAAGGTGTATTCACCCTTCGAACATAGTTTTACTCTAAGCTCATGCGTAGTTATCGTAAGCGAAGGTGTACTCACCCTTCGAACTTTGTTTACTATAAGCTCAAAACGTATTTATTTTAAGCGAAGGTGTACTCCCCTTCGAACATAGTTTTACTCTAAGCTCAGGCGTAGTTATCGTAAGCGAAGGTGTACTCACCCTTCGAACTTTGTTTACTATAAGTTCAAAACGTAGTTATCTTAAGCGAAGGTGTATTCACCCTTCGAACATAGTTTTACTCTAAGCTCAGGCGTAGTTATCTTAAGAGAAGGTGTACTCACCCTTCGAACGTTGTTTACTCTAATTCAAGCGTAGTTATCGTAAGCGAAGGTGTACTCACCCTTCGAACTTTGTTTACTATAAGTTCAAAACGTAGTTATCTTAAGCGAAGGTGTACTCACCCTTCGAACATAGTTTACTCTAAGCTCAGGCGTAGTTATCTTAAGCGAAGGTGTCCTCACCCTTCGATCGTTGTTTTCTCTAAGACAGGCGTAGTTATCGTACGCGAAGGTGTCCTCACCCTTCGAACGTTGTTTACTCTAAGATCAAAACGTAGCTACTTAAGCGAAGGTACCTCCACCCTTCGAACATAGTTTTAATCGGAGTTCTATCGTAGTCACTCACAGCGAAAGGGATCATGGCAAGTAACGGCATAAATATGAATAAGCAAAGATTAATTATATCAATTTAATTTATATAATGCTTAATAATTAATAATAATTAAGTAACGTACTCGTTAAGTAATAAATAAAACAAATGAAAAATAATAAAGACTTAAAGTCTACAGTTTAAAACTAAAACGCTGGCTTTCTTATTTAAAACAATCAGTGGTAAATAAATTATTTTGTAAGAACCCCTGGTTTACTCACTGAGCCTACCTCAGAAAAAATCAGTAACGAGCAATAGGGTTCGTTACAAAAGGTTACAAAAGGTAATTGAAATACCTTTAATTTGTTGCTACATTATATTTCAATTAGAGCATTGCTCTAATCTTGTGCTCTATTAATTAAAACATTTGAATTTTTTATTTTGTTTCTAAAAGTGTTCATAAAATTTTAGATAAGTTTGCCCTCAAAGTTATCAAAATAACAGAAATTATATGGTTTCATTATTTTATTTTAAAGTATATTCTATTTTTTATTTTAATGTGAATAATTTTTTGAATAATTTTTTCCTATTTTTACCCCGATTTTCCACAAAATAAACACGATTTTTTAAAACTTCTGTTTAGAAGTCCACCATTTTGTTATATTTTAATGAAAATGTGTTAATCTGCATATAAAAAATTTAAAACGATTGTATTTTATTTTTTTATAAAAAAAATTCCGAAAGAGACATCCTAAAATAAGCTCAAAATAAAAATATAACAAGTATATGACATTAAATAAATTATTGGATCTACTTCGTCTCTTGTTTTCACTTTGATATGTTTCTCTTATGAGAAACCATGCGTAGTCACTCATCGTTCCAGGAGCCAGTGTAACGGGACTCTATATTTTTCATTTGCTGGTGAAATCTGTCTTCATGCTCATCACTTCATAACCAAGGTTCGGAGGGAAAATTATTGTTTATTTCAAAACAAATACTTTATAGGTACTTACCTTGTTGAGCCCAGTGCGTTTCCAGAAAGTCAAGATTTAAGTGGTTGTGTATTAAAAGATTTTGTAATCGATTTTTTTTTCTATTTTAACTAGGTAGTGTTTACACTTGTATTTAGTGACAGATTTTTTAGAGTTGTATGTTATTTTCTTCGCAATAGAAAACTTTTAAATAAAATTATGAAACCATACAGTTTTTTTTTATTTTTATAACTTTGTAAGCAAATTTATTTTCCATTTTATGAAAATTTTTAGAAAAAAATAAAAATATTAAAATAGTTTAATTAATAGAGCCTAATATAATTATCCAAGTGAAATTTAATGTTGTAATAAATTAAAGGTATTTACACTCACGGTTGCCTATTTTTGTTGTACCAAATTCTCCGAAAAAATCTACCAAACAGGAAAAAAATGTACCAATTTTTTTTAATATAATAATTTGGTAACATTTATTATAATAATTCACTGGAGTATATTTGTTTACATACCAAACATAACAAAAATATTAAGTTATATTATACGCTATTAACAAAATAATAAATACATTAAAATAGTTATTTTGCTGGACATATATAATTAGATTCATTGCGTTCGACACAAAATGTTTTAGAGAGCTTTATGTTGTTAAGTGTCTTATATTCTATTTTATTTCTACTTTGTTTCTGCTGAGGTATGTGGAAGGCACATCTGACTATTTAAAAAATTGATAAAATCATTAAAATAAATTCCCCCAATCCATTCTTCACGACCTTGACTTTTTCCCAAAATACCCAAATTTTTTCCTTACGTCATTAAAATTTTAAAAACTAATATTTAAAACCTGAACAAGAATCCTCTGAGTCAAAATAACGTCAGGGTAGCATTCTATGAGATGATGTTTTAATATGAATTATTCCCACTGAACCATAAGCAAAGGTTTTGCGAAAGGTGTGAGTTTAGCGAACGTTAAGGGATAGAATTTTTTTTTTTATTTTTTATTTTGTCGCTTAAAAGTGCTTGCTATAGAAGATTAAATTCGTGAAAACTTTTCCCATAAATAAAAACTCATTAAAAACTTATTTTAAGTAGAAAAAAATCATTTTAGAAGCTAAAAATTCCCTGTTAAGGAACCATTTTTGTTCATAAATGAGTTCAGAAACGAATCATAAATGTTTATTTTTTGCATTCTTAAATAAGTTCAAGAAATAATACTTTTTTATCATATCAGTAGAAACAAAATATCATAAACGAACCATTTTTTGTTCCTAAATGAGTTCAGAAATGAATCATTAATAAATATTACTTTTTGATATACTAAAATAAGTTAAAAAATGAATAAGTTAAACCTTTGTAGATATTTTTATAATAGTAAATTAAAATGTTAACCTTCATACAAACGTCATATCAACTTTTTCATCAAGAAAAGAGATGGATGCACTGCTACACGTTCGAAAAACTATTATTATTTTCAAATATCAACAAGTCTGTCATCACATTTCAACATTTCTATCAAAAATTAAGACCAAGCCCAAATAGAAAGAAAACCACGACAGCATTCCATGCAAAAAAGTAATCAAATAAGTTACTCAATAATTAACTTTACTAATTTGATATAATAATATAATATATAATAGTTTTACTTATGAAATACATGTTTAAATGTGGTCCAAACATTAACCCAGTAGTTCGCTGCATCATTGACGAACTTTTCGTGATGATTTCTTAAAGGAAGTTTCTGCATGAGCTGCTGGACTTAAAAAAAAAATCATACAAAATGTAATGCAAAGTAGCGGTTGTCAGCGCCTAACTTTTTCCACTCTATTACAACAACTTCAAGATATTCATGATTGTTGTAATTCGCCGAATCGTTCAGAGGCTAAACTGTAGAGTTCGCAAACTATTGATGACATTATCGATACTATCGATAATTACACACTATCGTGACTATCGATAGTTTTGGGCTGACGATGGTTTTTGATAGTATTTAAATATTCATTGACACCACTGTTTAGGTGTCATTGCCATTGCTGTCGAATTCGTTTGATTTTGACAATTTGATATAATTTTTTTCTGTTTTGTAGAGTGACAGCTCAGGTAATGATTCTAATAAATGTATGAGCATTGTGTTGATTTGGAAGATGGGTGATAGTTAGTTAGAGGTTGAAAAGATAGAATAGATTCGGTGCAGATTTGTTTTAAATTTGCACTGACGGGAAACACGCTCGCAGGGAGACTACTCCACTTTACCGTACGACTAAAGAACGAATTATCCTGGAAAACATACGGTGTGGTGGCGTGAGGTCCTTACAAAACCTACATTACGTCGATTTCCAATAGAGTTGAGAGGATGAAATATTTTTATCACCTATCAAATATATCGCACGACGTTGAATTCGGTCCAGCAACACGTTTCGATTTTAATTCTTTGAAGAATTTTCTTTATATTACTGTCTACTTTTCGTTAACGAAACTTCCTCAATATTTCGATATTGGGTTCGTGTATGATAAATCCCGATGTTTCTGCATTGCGTCTTGCACGAATTTGGAACATTTATATGAAATTTTCGTCAATGCAATGTATGGCCAAATCAGCATGTTTCGTCAAGAATCAAGAAAAATCGTACATGATTCATTTGAGATTTCTTCAAGACTGGAACTACTGGGAAGTGACAATTTTACAAATACTGCCAAAAATAAAGTGGTTAGATGTGTGTGACAGCAGATGTGTTTGCTTTAAGCTTAGATTTTGCTTAAAATTTCAATTAAAACATCAATGAATTCATTACAATCATTAGGTAATTTGCTGGACCTTTCTTTTTAATTATTATAATTGAATATAGTTACGTTAATTTACTATATGTTTAAACTATACATGCGTATTATCTATATGATAAACTAAATAATCATTTTTTTAAACAAAGTATCGCTATGCAATAATAAAATTTATAATTCAAAAAGATTAATTTTTTAACTCATTTCTGAACAAAAAAAGTCTGTTTTCGCAAGGCAATTCAGCCCGGCGATTGATACAAAAAGGGTTCGTTTCCGAGTGTCGAAAAAAACTTTTCTATGGTTAATTTTGAAACTCATTTTCGAAGATAAAAAGGTTCGTTTCTGAGAGGCATTGATTCAAAAAGGGTTCATTTTCGAGTGCTGAAAAATAACTTTTCTATGGTTTCTTTTTTAACTCATTTCTGAAAAAAAGTACATTTATAGTTCTTTTTTAACTCATTTCCGAGCAAAATAAGGTTCATTTTTGAGAGGCAAATGATAACTTGTGATAACCTGACATAACTTGTAGAGATGTTTTTATATTCAAAACATTTAGATCTTCTCTACCTAAATCGAACTTGTATTTAATTTGTTTTAGAATATTTTTGGTAATAAAAATTTTCTGTTTGGAGATATTTTTCTACTTTATTGGAAATTCTCACAAAAAATCCTCAATTCTCAAAATATGTCTCAAAAATTTTTTAATATGTATGACAAGAAAAACATGTAAACTTTCAACTTTTAGAACTTAATGCAATGCAAGTTCCACTCAACATAAGTGTGAACATTTCTCCAGTGCAACCAAATTTCGCTTTTTGTAACAAGTTGTTATATTGTAAATCTTTTAAAAAATGTACTAACTCGGAAAATAATATACCAAGGTACCAAGTTAAAATAAATGTATCAATTTTGGTACAATTGTACCAAAGCGGCAACCGTGTTTATACTATCTTTCATTAAAATTACCATTCATTTAAATCAATTCATAAAAACATGTTTTATTTGCAATAACATGGAATCACCTTTTCGAAATTCACAAAAAACAATAAAATATCGATATCTTAAAAACGGTATTACATAATTATTTTTTAGCCTAATATTTGGAATCAGCGTCCTATTTTGAAAAAGAATCGCCTAATGTTTAACCCAGATCAAAATGTCTGTCGCATAGTGTTATAGAAGAATTCATAATTTTTGTTTGGTCCAATTCGTTGTAAATATTTTTATTAAACCAAATAACTTATGCAAGAAATTTTTACCTCAATATGGCCAAAAAGCCGAAACTAGTCGAAACTGATGAAAAGTGCCGAAATTGGCCGTTACCGAATATTCGGTCGGACACTACTTATTATATGATTTATATATTTAAAAATTAAGCAAATATCTTTAAATAAGTACCGTAAATTTTATGATTTTTATTAAAAAAGTCATCACACCATAATCGTTATTTTCTAATATATTTTTTTTTCGATTTGATTTAATCATTTGAGGTTATTTTTTTAATCATAAATTTACAAGAGTTTCCCTTAAAAATACAAAAAAGGATTACAGAATTCGACTTTATCTTCCAACTATTGGTGAATTTTTTATTTCTATTCTTCTTTGTACATTACAATTGTATTGTAACCCTTGTCTGCATTAGTAATTATGATTTCGTCTTGGAGTTGTCTTAAAAACTTTTGAGTGTTTAAATATTTTAAGCCTAAATAACGATAACATTTGGATTAACGATAACATTTGGAAATGTCCCGCGATTTGGACATTTCACAAATCACGGGATCTCGAATTTAAAATCCTGAAATCCAGGGATTTGCTAAGACCCTTTGGGATTGAAAACCCTAGTGAGGACTCAATCAGTTAATGAAATATGGTTAATTTTTATTTCATGAATTTAATTGCGAGCTTTAGATCAAGTAAGTAAGCAAGTTGCGAGCAAGTAAGTTTTTAAGAAGGCAACAACAACAACAACTCTGTATACAGTCAATCACTAAGCTGACTACACAGTCTGTTTCGAAAATTGCTACATGTCCTCTTCAGTAGTCTTTGAGTGATTAAGCTGTGATCAACTAACTGCTTAAAGTCGTATATGATATCACACATCTTGGAACTCATTCATCTAAACTATATTGAACAAATTTGAATTAATTAATTAATTTTTAATTAGTGTTCTTCAACTTCCTTCTTCGAAATAAATTACCTTACCGCAAGGGATAGAACCTCCAACCACCAAAACCTCAAAAACTTTCCCAATACTATTTTTGGATTAAATTCCGTTAAATTACCTTTCCAACGGTAGTTCAAACTTAACCCTATGATGCATGCTGATTCATATAGGAATCACTACGATAAGTTACAGATCTATATTTATTAATACAAATTAAAGTGTATGATTATTATGCATCATATTTCTTGTTCATTTTTTTAACTACTGCGCTTATGCAGAAGTTTGGTTTAAGTAGAAATCATTATTTTTTCACAATTTATTAGTGACCACATCCTTACTTTAAAAATTGATGATCTCCGTAAATATTTTGGAATCTTAACACTTTCATCCATTGCTAAATACATTAATATTCAACAGTATTGAGATAATTGGGGTAAATATAGTAAAGGACACAATGAGTTTAAGCCATTTCGAAAAACTTCGAGCTTTCATTCATATTCTTACACTAGTAGATGTTTTAATGTATATTGATGCATACATGAATCACTTCATTTATATAATAAACACTACATGAGCGACTTTTTCTAGAACAAAAGATTCAATTAAACATTTTTCCAAACCATAACCAGGGTTGGCCAGTAATGATTACTTTCGTTTAATGATTATAAAATAATTACTAATTACATTTAATCATACAATAATTTATTACTTGATTACTTAAAAACCATTAATAACTTTTAAGTATTTAGCAATTTTTTTGAGAAATCAGTAATCATGCAAAAGTAATCAGTGATTAATTTAAGTAATCAATCTTTTTACAGTAATGAATGAATTATTCTAATTAAGAAATTTATCAGTAATCAGGCTTAACCAATTGTTGATTGCAGATTTCTTTAACTAATATATATTGTTTTATATCTGTTTTTATATATGTGGTTCAACTGTCAAACTCAGACAAGTAAAATACAAAAAAGGTTTCTGAGCACTATTGTTACACTTCTGTAAAAAAAACATTCTAACAAACAAAAGCTGCTGAAGAAAATATTGTATTTATGGTAAACCATTATGGTAAATAGCAATTACTGAAAAATTAAAATTACATGCAAATTTTGAACTTTTTGTCTGACGAGAAGTAATCTGTAATCACTGGAAGCTGGGTATGATCACTGATTAATTGATTTATTGAAAAATCATGTAATTCCATGTAACGATTACTTGATTTTTTTAAAAATCATGTAATCACCTTGCATGATTACTTTATTTTTTTATAATCTCATGTAATTACTTACCATGATTACTTAATAGAAAGTATTTTTATTTGGTTTTTTAATGAGATTTTTCCGAACATTTAGAAAAAACAAGTAATCTGTGCAATCTGAATAAATGTTATCATAATCAGTAGTCGTGATTTGTAATCATGACCATCACTGACCATAACTATTATTTTTTTCGATATAAAAAATCATGCATCATACGGTTAAGGTTCGGTTTAGAAATTCGTTTGTTAATCAAAAAATTATTTGTGTTTAGATGTTAAAATGACCATATCGATTAACCCATTGAGTCTCACCCTAATTTTTATATTTTTTTAATGTACCTATTAAAAGGTAATTTAGAAAACTTTAAGAAAAAAATTATTTGAAGTTTTTAAAATTTTGTTCCTTGCACCTTTACATCGAAATTAATTACCTTACCGCAAGTGATGAAATCTCCAACCACCAAAAATTCCCAAAACTATTTTTGGGTTAAAGCCAAATTAATTACCTTTCCAACGGCAGTTCGAACTTAACATTCGGTTAAGAAATGTTTGAGATATGATTTTTAGTAAAAATCGAATTTCGAAGTTTTTTCCGATGTTGTTCAATTTTGTGCCAAACTCCACCAAAAATCGCGTCAAACTATTTTCCTCCAAATAAAGTTTTTTATTTCCGTCAATGATGCTTCATGGAAAATTTCACCCAAATAGGACATGGCCATTCCGTAATTTTTATTTTTCCGGTACTTTTAAAGTGGAATTGCTGATATATACTTTTCTATACCTGCCATGCCTTCTTATCGGCGTTACAAACGAAGTGACAAAGTTAATATACCCCTTACGCATTTGTATTCTTTCACATGCTATTTTGTATTTTTTTTTTTTTGCCAATTTTAAGTGCATTCGAAGCGAAAGGACTAATTTTAATAAAACAAATTTAAGTCAATTACAAGAACCTGGGCGTTCTACGTTATTAAGGGACTCTGAAAAGAAATATTAACTTGATATTGTTTAAACTAACTCCATATATTTTACTGACCAACCTTAAATTCACTCAATTGCCAATACAATTTCTCGCCTCTAACATATAACGCCTTCATTGACTTCAACTCAATTCAATTTAACATAGTTCTTTGACAACAAACGTTGACTCGTCAGTCCGTAGGTTTGATCGGGCTTTAAATTGTATTTCGCACTCAGTTGCTGTTCGTGCATCAAAGTGTTTGTTACGAATTTATTGTGTTCGTCGCAAAGTTGTTATCGTCGAGCTGATATAAATAATAATAAAAGCTGTGTAAATGAATAAGAAAAGCAAAAGTGAAACTGATTTAATTTAAAAAAAAAAATGTAATTCAAAAACTGATACTCTTCAGAGTTATTTTTGTAAACAAATTTTTATTATAATTATTGCCGGTTTGCTATTTTGTGTTTTTTTGTTTAAAAAAAAACGCGCGCTCAAACGCATGCCTCGCATTTAACACGTTGGCAAAACCTTTAACTCAGCATAACTTAAAAATACGTCGCAGCTTTGGTTGGTGGTTTATTAAAATTATCAAACGGTTTGTTTATTAATTTATATCGATTGATTTCTGTTTGCAGGGGAAGAGTTTTTGCAAAATCCGAAGAATGCGATATTCTGCTGAAATTCGAAACTGCTCTGTACTCAGTTCTTTGATTTGCTTTTTAAAAATGTTTGCAAACACAGCAAATACTAATAGACAACAGCCCATTATAAATTTGTTGTCAAGTGCTATCGTCCTCTAACCTCTTTTTTTCAAGTTTTTGAAAAAAACTTCAAAAGTACGAAATATATTTTTTGCATCAAAATTGTGTCAAAAGCTTGTAAAAATTAAATTAAAATTAAATTAAAAAAAGCCTAGTTCGGCTCTGCGACTGGCAAGATCAAAATTTTTTTTTAAAACGACGAGCCATTTGTTGAAGAAAATCGATGGATATAAATTTGGATTCAATCCTAACATTTAGCGAAAAGATAACAATTTTCGACGAAAGTTTCAACTTTTCGTTTTTATAATTTTTGTTTTGATAACACTGGTCTAAAATTCTGGAAAATTTTTTTATCCAGAGACCTGAAATACTTTTCTAAAAGTACTTTTTACGCTGATTCTACGCCTATACTCAGTTTCCCTAATATGTCGATTTTTTGGGATACAGGGTGATTTGCATTTTTTAGACTTTGATCAAGTTTTTCTACTCTAGAAACTAAACTATTTCCTGTTAAGCAATAATTTGTATGTCATTTGACAGATAATTAAATAAGCTTTTGTCGGCCTTTTGTCGGACTTTGTAGTATAGTGGAGAGTGCGCTAGACTATCCTCCCAGAGGTCCCTGGTTCGAATCCAGGCTAGGGCATGGTTCTTTTCACTTTCTTTGTTCTTTTCTGCATTTAAGAATTATGGAAAACTAAAAAAGTCCACAACTAAATTGTCGAATTAAATGGACAGGAACAACTAAGGGCTGGAAATACTTGCCTCGGTTAGAAGCAATTCAAATTGTCTTTCACGTCTGTTTCGCCTAATCAATAATTCACGTATGGCCAATCAATTCCTCTAAATAATCTATCACTTTCCTTTCTGGTCATAGAGTAAACCTTGTTTGTATAAGGCGCATGCCTTGGTTCTTTGATCTTTTTTTTAAAAAAAAGCTCTCAAATACTGTATTAACCATTTTTATGTCATGTTTGTTCTCTGAGATATTTAAGTCTAAAGTTCAAATTTAAGGTTTTTGGTTAAAATTTTGTAACTTTGACGTCTTTTCCATAATGTTTTAAACTATTTTCAATTTGATGTTTTTTAATAATAAATTTCCTTCATTACTATGCCAATAACATATATGAGAGTAAGGGAAAAAATAAAAAAATCGAAATAAGTTTTAACCCGAAAGAACATTTTGTTTGTAAAAAAGCCAAATTTTTCAAGTAAGTATTAAAAGTAAAATGCATATGATAAAAAAATGAAAAAAATATGCAATTGTTTTCGCTAAAACGAAGAAATTAAGAGAAAGAGTTCTTAATGGCCCTGCTTTCAACAAAGCTTAATGCCATTATTTAAAAATTTTGGCATTTCGGGATCCCAAAAAATCCTGGGATCATGAATTTCAAATCCCGAAATCACGGGATTTATCAAAACTCTTCAGGATTAAAAGCCCTACTTACCACTGAGTGGCAAATTGAAAATAGAAATAGATTCGTTTTTTAACCCTTTTCTACGCCCATCTGAGAATGAAAGCGCGTATTTGTGGGACCTCAAATGCAAAAACTGATTAACGACGACATCTTTACACAATATTTAACAAAATTAGAAGCTGAATAATAAAAGCAACAACTAAAGAGAAATTATTATGGATCTTTTAGAGAACTGTCGCAAAATGGGTGCGCTGATGTCACTTAAAATACATTTTTTGCATTCGCACCTAGATTTTTTTCCAGAAAATTTAGTTGCAACAAGCTATGAACAAGGAGAACGTTTCCATCAAGACATGTTAAGAATTGAAAAACACTTTTAAGGAAACTGGAGCGAAAGCATGATGGGCGACTACTGCTGAAGTCTTGTACGAGATACTAATTCATCAATGTACAGGGTTGCCCATATTCGACGGACCCATGTTTTTTTTTAAAAAATCAAAGAAAAAAATAAAAATTTGGCGGTTGGCAATCTTAATCATTTAATTTGTTCCAAGTAGATTTGTTTACATCAATTTTTGAATATGATATCTCTCAAATGGCCGCCTCTGGCGTTGATTTCGTATTGTGCCCTTTATGCAGCATTTTCCATCGTTTTCGCCAACATTTCGGCCGGAATAGCGGCTATTTCTTCACGAATGTTGTCCTTGAGCTCTTCTACGGTCCTTGGCTTGTTAACGTGAACCTTTGACTTTAAATATCCCCACAAGAAGAAGTCAGGCGGCGTCAAATCGGGCGAACGCAGTGGCCAGTCCAAATCACCACTTTTCGACATCAAACGGCCCGGAAACAAATTCTTCAGAAAATCGGTTGTTATGCGACTTGTGTGCGGTGGAGCGCCGTCTTGTTGAAACCAGAACTGCCTCATACGCTTTCGACGAATAATTGGCATCACAAAATTGGTCATCATGTCGCGATAACGCTCCTGGTTGATGGTAACAGCATGGCCATTTTCATTTTGGAAGAAAAACGGCCCAATGACCGTTTTCGCACTAACGCCGCACCAAACTGTGACTTTTTCGTCATGAAGAGGCACTTCTTGAATCTCCTGAGGATTTTCAGTGGCGTAAATACGGCAATTTTGCTTAGTTACGGTCCCATTCAATGTGCACTTCTCACATTTTTTAATCTTTTAAAAGCACTTTGAGTTTTCACAATTGACTTCTTCTGTTGAATGTAAATTTCAACTATTTCAAAGCGCTCGCGTGGCGTGTATTGTTCCATGGTAAAAATCTGCTTGGACTGACGTTTCAAACGCGGTATGTCATTAAGCGATCTGACATCTCTGTCAAAGTTATGGCGTTGCCAGATGGGTCCGTTGAATATGGGCAACCCTGTATAACAAAAGAATCTCCGCTTCTATTCATTTTTTATTTGCAATCTCCGCTTTATGACCTCCTCTTAGCTCTTCAGCCCCACATCCTTCGGCAAATCCAAGATTCGCCACGGGCCTTCATTTTCAATTAAATAATGAAATGCTATTATACACATTTTTGACAAAATATATTCTTATATGTACTGACAAATTTCCTTTTTTTACATACAAAATGTTCTATGGGGTTACATTGAAAATTTATTGAGCAAAATGGCTTTGAAACTTGTTTGAATTTTTTTCCTAGCTATGTCACATTGTTATTACTATGCCAATAATGAAGGAAATTTTATATAAAAAAACACGGAATTAAAACATATTTGAAGAATAGTTTAAAACATTATGGAAAAGTTCAAAATTTTTAACCAAAAACTTAAAATTTGAACTTAAGACTTAAATATCTCAGAGAAGAAACATTACATACAAATGGTAAATACAGTATTGGATAGCTTATTTAATTATCTGTCAGATGACATGCAAATTATTACATGAAACAGTTTACTTTCTAGAGCAAAAAAACTGGACCAAAGTCTAAAAAATGCAAATCACCCTGTATCTCAAAAGTTCGATCTATTAGGCAAAAACCTGAGTATAGGCGTAGAATCAGCGTAAAAGTTTTTCCAGAAAAGTATTTCAGGTCACAGGATAATAAACCTTGTATACTAGTGTAATCTAATTCAAGACGCTCATAAAGGGTAGACAGACCCAAAAAAACCGAAGGGTCTTTTTTTTTGAGGCATGTTGAAAAAATTGCTTCAATGACATCTTAAAAGCACTGACTCAAATTTTTTTCCCAAAATATTAACCCTTAGACACTGGTAGTCTCCAATTTTCGAAAATTTTGGCCACAAAAATAAAGTTATTTTTCAAAAATATAATAATAGAGAATGTGATAATCGAATGGTTCATCATCTCATGATGTAACTTCATGTTTTCGAAATCGGTGAACACAATGTTACTATTTTTGTTTTTGTCCAATCAAGGTTTCTATTAAAATTCAAACAAAAACACTAAATTGACTAAAAAATGTAAAGATTATGAATTTTCACATTCAATGCTTGACAGTCAGAGGCTAAACTTTTTTCGTCCAATCCAAAACAACCAGCTTTTAAGCCTACAAAAAAAGATGATAATCATGAAAACCTTGTAATTTTGAATACTTTCCTTTTTCAAGATATGGTCTAAATGCTGATAAAAAAGTTAATAAAAATGAATGCATTGCGTCTGATTGGATACGTTATGAAAAATTACTGAAAATTATTTCTGACTACTATTTCAAAGTAGTGTTGCCATAAAGACATCGAACTTGTCGGACGCGAAATTTCGATCTGTTTCTTCATAAATCTTTTTAATAATAATGAGTGCCCTCAAGAATAATCATCACAACAGCCATGAAAAACTGTGGCTGCTTGAGTGTCCAAGACAAGATACTTCCGGAATGTCGAAAAGGGCAACACTGCAGAACCTTCATGATTACATAAGATTGGGACGGGCATTATGTTAAAGTCAGATCTTTTGTTAAAATTAAATATTGTTGAAACGCCTTCATAAACAAATTGCATACAAATTTTAATGTGAATTCACGTAAACCCATCACAAAAAGACTAGCAGTGTCTAAGGGTTAATATTTTATTACAAAAATTTCAGTAAGTGCTTTTAAGATTTCATTGAAGCTATCTATTATCTAACCTGCCCTAAAAAAAAGAGCCTTCGTTTTTTTCGGTATAAACACAATTCACGTATACCTGTCTGTACCTATATTCGTTTTATGTTTCGATTTTCATAAAGAGTGAATCTTTTTATTTGGAAATTGTCTATCCTTACAAGCGAGGTGCAAAACTAGTAATTTTTGTCATTTTAAATTTTTTATAAAATTTATTCTAAAAACTTGAATTAAAATTTATTATGAAAAAATTAATTTTTTTTCGATTTTCCATTCAAGTTTGCTTCTCAACAATAACAAATTAGAAAACCGTGTCATAACATTATTTGTTAATAATTTTCGATATTTGATAACCAAATCGGAAGATTTTTATCTGAGTTTTTAATTGACTTTTTATAAAACAAACTCTATTGAATTTAAAATGTTTTGTTTTTAGTATTTACAAGAAGACAATAACATACTTAGAAATTTATTAGCACAAACATTTATTTTCAACTTGTCATCTAGTATTATTTTTTGCACCTTACTTATGTATTTCTCTTTGTAATGTATCATTTTTTATTCACTGCACTCGACTGTGAATGGGAACGCATTTGACAAAAAAAAAAAAGCCGGCTACCTGCTTCGTAGAACCGTGACTAAACTAATTGTCGTTTTTGTTTTTATTAATAAGTAATCGATTACTTTTATGTTGTTGCACTCTAATTTGCTATGCGTTTGAGTGCATGCTAAATGTTAATCATGCATCAGAGTGTGTCGAAAGAACTGTAAAATGATTCTGTTAAATGGTTACAAAAGTAAATAATAGAATTCAAAAATCAGTTGCACTTGAAATGCATAGCAATTTCTCATTAGCTACACCTTGTACGACATATACTAAATTCAACTTCTAAAAGTTGTTTGATCAAAAGCAGAACTAAAGCGATCTGAGTTATTTTTAAGAGAGGTCTTAGGCAAACAATTTTTTTAAAATTTATTTTTTTGTTTTAAATTGATTGTTGGTGTATGACTATTCAAGAATATGTTAAAAAAAAAATTCAAAACAATCCCGTTTATAATACAAATTCTACAGCGCTTCAAACTCGGTGCGCCAGAGTAACTATAGCTAATTTAAAACATGCTTTTTCAAAACGGGTCACACTCCTGCAAACAAACTAAATGAAGGATTTTAATTTTTTCTTTTATTTTTTTTATTATTATTTTAGTCAATGAACATAAGCTCTTACAGACTATGGAATATAAGATATGTTATAAAGATGAATATAAAATATGTTACAGTTAAATTTAAATTCAATTCATTATAATTACTATAAGATACAATTTATTTGAAATTATTTTATATATTATAATATATTATAATATATTATATTTATAACATAATTTTACACTCCATTTACCAAAATTAGCGTCTTTGGAAAATTTGTCTAGTTTTTACACGCAACAATATGGAATTTTTTATTTTCTCTTTCACGCTTCATAATTTTCTTAATTTCCCATGTTTCCATTCCATTTTGGTAAATGGAGTAAATTCAAGGGCTTACTTTCGAATGCATTTTTTTTCAGACCAACTTGAGCGCCATCTTTATATACAAAAACTATAAAAACTTAAACCTCCCGTAACAAGCTTCTACTTAACAATATTTTTTTAATAAATTTTAAGTGTGTTTTAAGTACAAACTCTAACATAACTTACATATTCAACACTGGTTGTTTTCTGATTTTCTTGTTTAACGCCTTTTTAATGCTCACCGATCTGGTATAAAATTTTTTTCTATGCTTATAATAGTAGCTTTTAAAAAAAAACTATATTTGTTAAGTGCTAAAAATAAAGTCAATAGGAACGTAGCAAGTAATCGAATTTAATAAAAATTTGCGTTTTTTAATTTGTGGTTAATGCTGCCGATTTTATACTCAACCAGATAACAAATAAAAAAAAAACATCAATGACTGCACACTTTTTTTAATCTAATCGAAATTGGATTAGTTATGCTCATAAAGTTGAGTTTAATTGAGCCAAATCATTATTTAATAAGCTTTCAATGATATGGTATATTGCCTTAAGTTCAGTCTTTTTTTACTATTTTTTTCTTAATAACAATAGCTTACAGCAGTTGCGTAGATATGGTGGGGGTACGCGGGTCTCGACCCCCCCGAGCCGTGGAAACATTAGCGAATATCTCAGGTTATTGTAAATTGATTCTAACATTAAGTTAAGCAAACGTATATGTATTGCCAAAAATTCTTCTTTTTCTCAAGAAAGTTATCAAAATTTTATTTAGTTCAGTGTTTAATTTTTCTAAATCAGTCAGAAATTATTAGAGATATAGTGACACGTGTAGCTTCCAGAAGTTCGGTGTTGCTTAGATTCACTTCAACAAGCCTGTTTTTTGCGTTTCAACAACATGACATTCGGCTTCACAAAGCAGTCATGTAATAAGGTATTCAGAAGTATACTTTTTTAAGGTTATTATATTTTTTACGAACACACCCCCACAACCAAAACCTATCTACGCCACTGGCTTACAGTCAATGTAATTTAAATGCCACCATCTATTTCTTATGAAAAAAACAGGTCGGCGATTCCGAAAATGACGTCCATTTTTTTACAAGAGTGTTTTTCTTAGAACTTTAAATTGGAGATCTTTAAATTCATAGTTTTAGCCAGTGGTGCCAATTACACGGAAATTACGGATTTCTATGGATATTTAAGCCTTGCATAGATAAATGGACAGCAGTGGCAAAATAAGGTAAATCTACGGATTTTCAAGAATATCACACAGAATTTTCGTAGATTTAGCTTTTTTTCACCAAATTTTATGTCAAAAATTTTGGAAAGTTACAAAAAAAAGTAAAATATGCTTACATAATTTGTTCAAACTTTGCACTTATCAACACTTGCAAATAAAAAAAACTGTTTTAAGGAATCTAATTTCGAAGTGAACCAGTGGGTAGCATCATTTGAGGCGAGTCTATACAGCTTAACCCATTAATGCTCACCACCAGAACTCGTTGAGTTTATTTTTAGAAATTTTCGGCATTAATTTGCATTAATGCTAGACGGAAAACTCTGAAGTTTAAGAAAAAATTCAAAGGATTTGGGTGTGGCGAAGTGTGTAAACGTATAAGGGGTCTGTAAGTTAAGAAATAAAAAAAAAAAACTTAAAAAATTAGAAATTTCAAAATTTTAATTTCGTAGCTCAGCCATTCAACTCTAACTTTATATTTTTTTTTTAATTATATTTGCTTTCTTCTTGATGTTTATAAAAAAAATAACTCACCTGAGTGGAATTTTTCACTTTTCTTTGAAATACTGCAAGACTGGCTGGAAAAAATAAACAAAAAGGTTTTAAAGATAACTTTTAGAATTTTTATAACTTAAAGATAACTTTTAGAAACTGTTGGAAGCAAAAGCTTAACAGTGGCTGCGAATTTTTAAAAAATGCTTACAAATGCTTAAAAATGACATATCATACGTTATCATTAATGGGTTAAAATAAACTTAAAGTGCCTGTAAAATGTAATTTAATGTTATTGTATTTATAATGATTAAAGATTTAAAAAATCTAATACTCCTTTTAAATAAATAAAAATTATGATTTATGTTATGTTTTTAATGTTTAGTTATAGTAACATAACAAAAAGTAATAGTTGTTAACTGTTTTTACTTTTAGTTTTATTTTACGTTGTTTGTAATTTTTATAAGTTTCATGCAAACTTTATAAAAAAAAATCAAATATACAAAAAATTTGTAAAAAACTATTAATGACTTCAATTGAGTAATTTTATTAGCTGTTAGATTTTATTAGCTGTTAATACAAAAATATATAAATTTGCTAAAACGGATTTACACGGATTTTTTATGTCGCATTTGTGGATTTTTACTCTCTTCTCTGTAACTTAAAAAATATAAATTTAAAAAAATAAAAAGTCCAGTTTGCACATCCACAGGTCTAAACCTACCAAACCATACTAAATTTATTAAGATTGGACTTGCACTTAAAAAGCCTTACGCCGTACAAAATTTGTGTTTGCGTAATATGTATATAATATTAATGTTTGAATAAAATTCAAACCGCGCATGTGCATGGCAATTACATTGCGTAATGTGGAGGTCCTATTGTTACACACTCTTTGCAGTAAATCAGGCTGTTTTTCGGCAATGTTGGCTTCCAAGTGCTCAATTGTTTGAGGTTTATCTGCGTTGACATTTGTCTTTTCATATACCTAAATAAAATAACCTAATGTCACACAGTGTAACGAGGTCTATGGGATGAGGGACAAAAATAGAAGGAATCATTGTATGTACATGAAATTTAGCATGTGCCATTATTTAATAAATATAAAACGCCGCACAAATTTTGATCGAGATCGGTCATGCCCTTCAAAACGGTCATACCTCCCATACAAAATAAATAATAAAAGTGCAATATCTCCAGTTGTAGAAAGTAAAAGAAAGGAAGTTAACTTGTTTATTTTAAGCTGGCTTCACTTAATTATCATATAATTATTTTATTCAGATTGGAAGCGTCCTTCACCCATCTCCCACACAATACTCAATGAAGTTTTTTAATTAAGAAATATTTTTATTTTAATAGATCAAATTGGCCACGTCCTTAACCCGTCTCCCAAATTATTGACTGTCATCAGAATATTTCGTAGAGTCACTCGTCACAAATTCAGAGAAATCGAGATCAGAAATGAAATCAATTTTGTCATCATTTAATTATCATTATTCGGTTTTTTTTCAATATTTTCTAAAAGAAGATATAAAAGGATCTGATGAAAGCAGTGACCCACGGAATAGATCTATATTGCATAGTTTTCAAAAGTTTTTATGAGTATGATTTAAGCTAATTTTTCTAAACTCTTTATGACTAGCTTCTAAAGCAATAAAATTAATATTTTTATATATTTAAGCCTACAACCTTCACTACAATTCTTATCCACGGGATCTTAATAGTTTAAAATGACGGCGTAAAATAGGCGAGAGTAAATTGTAACCAAACTTAATAAATCTAGTGAATGTTGTAGTCAAAACTTTAACAAACAATTTAAGATGAACTACGATGAAATCAGGGGCCGAATTACAGCATACGTGA
Source organism: Dichetophora obliterata (assembly GCA_963920525.1). Lineage (NCBI taxonomy): Eukaryota > Metazoa > Arthropoda > Insecta > Diptera > Sciomyzidae > Dichetophora > Dichetophora obliterata. Next base: position 176,313,561 of record OY986435.1, on the reverse strand, counting down.
TTGAGCAAAATTATTAACAGCACGACGACACAAGTGCCGATAAATTTTGACGATTTTGCTCGATCATGGATGCTATAATTCAGCCCCAGATGCGTATAACTCGATAAATCTTCGCCCTGGCTGAAAAAGACTTTTTTTCGACACCAACAAGAAACAGATGCATAAATATTAAATAAAATATTAAATTTCTTAGGATATTGATTTTTGTATTATGTATGTAAAAAAATTCAAGTCTATAGGGCAATTCACGATCTTGTTGCATCGTTGCAAATGCACAATAAACTGCTTTCACAAAAACAAAAAGCATATGTAGCAAAAGCTTTTCAATGCTTTTTGTTTTTGTAAAAGCTGTTTATTTTGCATTTGCAACGATGCAACAAGATCGTGAAGTGCCCTTATATGTATTATTGTCATTGCACAATAAAGCCTTAAATTAAGCCCTTTTTTATTTTAAATGTGAAATTTCACCTTGTCATGTATTTTTTGGTTAACTATGCGTTCTCATTTTCGTCAAAACATGCTTTAGAAAAGTGGTCATAAAATCCTTATTTGAAAGTAGTCTGAGGCCTAATTTTGGGAATGTGTTAAAAAAGGCGTATTTTATGACATACTTAAAAATAAAATTAAATACAAAAATGTTTTTATTTCGTAATTGTTCTTGAAACCTTAAAAATTTGTTATTTTTTATATAAATTTGTGTATTTTCATCAAAAAATGCTCCAGGGAGCAGGCCATAAATCCTTAGTTTTTATTTTCGGGCTCCCAAATTTTGAAAATGTGTTGAGAAAGAGTTTTTTTAATACATTAAAACTAAAAAAAATAAAAATTTTCTTTTTGTTTGATTGCGTTTGAAATTGCTCATTTTCGTCAAAACATGCTTTAGAAAAGTGGTCATAAAATCCTTATTGTAAGAGAGTGTTAGACCAAACTTTTGAGAATATGTTAAAAAAGATATCTTTTAAGACATACTTAAAAATAATAAAAATCGAAATTTTTTTATTCTTTAATTGCATATAGAAATTTAGTTTTTTTTTATTTCTAGGACCTTTTTTGTGGTACATGAAATTTTTTTTATATTTATTTTTAAAGTTTTTTTTTAAGCAAGAACTATTGCAAGTATATGAATTTTACTAACATTTTTTGGATTTTGGAAAATATTCAGTACAAGACTATAGAAACTGAAATTTCATAAAATTTTCAAGGCAGCATATAAAGACCATAACAGCCACACATAGAAAGATATCAATAAGTCAATCTAGAGGTTAAAAATTTTTAGGTCTAAAGGTATGTTTGTTCTATTTAGGAATGAAACTTTCAGAAAATGGACGCTCACCGACAATGATGTAGAGGGCTTGCCTTACAGACTGTAATAAAAACTATGACTATAAGCAAGGACGTAGGCAGGATTAAAATTAGGGAGGGAAGAGGTGAAAGACCTCATTAAATTTTTTTACCATATCTTTCATTCATGCATTTTACGAGTAAATGAAAATAGTTCAAAATGAATGTATGTTGTCTTATTACCTGATGTTTTTATATATAATCGAACTAAATGGGAAAAATATTTTCAACTCATGTACGAGGCCCGTTTGATAGGTATAGAAAAATTAAACAGAGAATAATTTTTACGGCAAAAACACGTTTTATTTCTTAATATAGTTTCTTTTACGTTCGATACACTTCGCCCAACGTTCCTCCAATTTTTTGATCTCATCCGAGAAATACGTTTTCGGAAGGTCCTCAAAATAGGCCTCTGTTTCGGTGATAGCCTCCTCTCTGGTGATCAATCTCTTTCCGCCGAGCCATTTCTTTAGGTTTGCAAACAGAAAACAGTCGGAGGGGGCCAAATCTGGAGAATATGCTGGATGAGAAAGCAATTCGTACTTGAATTCATTGAACTTTGCCATGGGAGCTGGAAATGTGTGAACGCATTGTCTTGATGGAAGAGCACTTTTTTCCTCGCCAAATGGGGACGTTTATCTTTCAAAGCGTCGTTGAAACGGTCCATTTCGGCTGCTTAGTATTCGCCATTGATCGTTATTTTCGGTGGAAGGTGCACCCAAAAAAAAAGCTTCGTACTATGTACAAAACAATTATTATGTTCTACAAAGCTGTTTGTTCTTTTCAGCCTACGAACGACTTTGTGAATAATACAAATGACCGTTTGTACATTGTACAAAGAAATATTTGTATATTTTACAAACGCATTCGTTTCATCTACAAAGATACGAACAAATATACGAATGCTGCTGCCACCGCTTTGTATATTATCAAACAATGTTCGTTCAGTTCACAAATTTATACATTATAGATTTTTACAAACTAGCGTTTGTAGAATGTACAAAGTTACGAATTCAAAAAATTTTTTTCATGCGGCCAACACTACAAACGTTTGTACTATGTACAAAACATTTGTACATTCTACGAATAGCCTCTGTTTGTATTTCTACAAAGATTTTATTCGTAATTTTATCCTAAATATTTTTTGGGTGTAATCGATGTATATTATACCTCGTTTATCCCAAAATACTGTCTTCGCCTTCTTCGGAGCACGTTCGATCGGTGAAGTCTACTGTTTGGAATGTTCCTTTGTCTCTTTGACGGAAAAAATTCTTCTTATGTTTGTTACATAGCCAAATTCGCCTTTGAATCAGTCACAGGATCGCGTTTATGGTCGAGTTTATCTTGTGGATAATTTTTTCATATCCAAATGATTTCGCAAAATGTTCCACACCCGTTCGTTTGAGATGCCTACGGCCTCAACAATCTCGCGCACTTTAACTCCGCGATCGGCAAACACAATATCGTGAATTTTATGACCATTTCTGCACTGTAAAAAGTAAATCTTATTATTAGGTGAAAAAAACTGTCTTAAAGTAAGCTGCAACAGCTTTAAGACAGATTGCGCTGAAATTATACTCGCCTTTATTTGCCGCAAACCAGCATCCAATACTGTCTTATATTAAGGCAGTTAAATTGTAAAAGCAGCAGTAGCTTCGCTGAATTCCATTACTTATTAATAGTGAAAAAGAGGCCTATACGTCGAATAAATGTGAGCCCTTCTGAAAATAAGTGCAGGACTGCATGATTTTCAACAGGCACGCTTTAAAATTTTAAATTTCAACTTTCTACTGTCTGAAATTAGGGCTGCATAAAATTAATATAAAGATGACGATAAAATTAAGGCTATTGATGATTTTAAGGCAGTGCTTAAATTAACACAGTTTTTACAGTGTGGTGTGGTGACCTCATTCGGGCGAACAGAACGTTCGACGTCACTTGTGCTTGTACGACCGCATCGGAATTCAGTAAACCACTTGTGAATCATTCCAATCGATGGTGCAGAGTCCCCATAATATTAATGAAGTCTTTCCTTGGTTTGGCTGATGGTTTTTTTGCTCAATAAATTATGCATGATGAGCACACGAAATTAATTTTTTTTTTTCATTTTCGCTAAAATTCACAAGATCGTCTGCTGTCAATAACTTCCAAACACTAACTAAGGACCAGTTTTTCAGTAAGAGTTTAAAGTCTAGTCAAATTAAAACGAGCTTAACTCACCAAAATTGGACGTTTAAACTCGGTTTAGGCAAAAAAGAAACACATTATATGATTATTTAAGTCAATTTAACTTCAACGAATGCTAAAATATCTAGTTAAGTCGAGTTTAAACATCCAATTTAGGTGAGTTAAGCTAGATTTAATTTGACTAAAGTTTAAAGTTTACTGAAAAACTGGCCCTAAGTGTCGCAGCGAACTGAAATTTTGACAGTAGTCTACTAACTTATGTTAGTTGACATGATCAGTGTTGCATTTAAAGTTACTTCGCAGGAAATTAAAAAATTCACTAACTTGCGAGATCAAGTAAAGATCAAATAAAGCTACATATTAAATTCAGGCTAAACTCATTTTAAAATATGTTATCGATTAAAAATTAACTCTAAATAAAATCAACAAAATTTTACAAAAACTAAAACTAAGGAAAATTTAACAAAATAACAAAAAAAAAAATAAGCTATGATTCACGTACCACTGGCAATAGCTGAGCTGGGTAGCACTTTGCCTGTTATGTTTCAGGTATTTTAAATTTCTAACTTTCTTTTTGTGTGATCCGATATTTTGTCGAAAAAACGGAAGTGGATATTATTTTAAATCAGTTCGATATTGGCAATTCCCAGATTTATTCCGTTACTACCGATACTCAAACCTCCAATACAAACGGTATTAAAATAAGTTATTTTCATTTTTATAAATTTTCAACTTTTGAAAAGGCACAAAAAAATTACTTTGTATTGTCTTTTCAAAAATACTTCCAACGTAAAAATGGAGTAAGCCTTGTTGAATCTATGATTTTTCAAAAGTTAAGCAATTTCGCTTTTCTTCCATTTTGACCAAATTTGAATGTTGAACGTAAAAACTTAAAAAAGAACTTAAAAAAAACTTAAAATTTATTTACTCAAATTAGTGCTTTCATTTCATAAGTAGATTAAATTGCGAAAGTTTAGGGAAAATTGGAGGTAGTATACAAAAATAAAATGGGTCTAATAGAAAATATAGCTGTTTTACAGTGGTCATCAACTTGTGTTTTTGCACTCGAAGTAATAATCGGCTCGCTGTGTTTATACCAGTGTTGCCAGGTTAGGGGATTTCTTCCTTGATTTAGGGGTTTTTTAATTGTGTTGAGTTATTTTAGGGGTAATGAATATTTAGGGATTTTTTTCGGGCGATTTAATGTTTTTTTAGGGGTATTTGAAAAATTGACCTTTGTAAATAAGGTTTTCTTGCTTTTCCTTAAAATGATGATAAAAATTTTAGAAATGAAGATATTTGGCTTCTAGGGTATTTCAGCAACACTTTATAAAAACAGCACAGAATTGGCAGCACTTCAAATAAATTACCAATCACTTCCCACCTCACTTCAAACTTGCTTCGTGCTTTATTTGCAATTGATAGATTCCGTGTAAAAACTAAAAACAAAGCAAGTATGGGAAAAACTGTAGACAGAAAAGATATGCCCAAAAATATATCAAAAAGTGGAAGACAGAGCCTTCTTTCAAAAGTAAGACTTAATTTTAAGTTTAATTTTATATTGGACAATTGAGAACTATGAAGTAACTTTTTGCCCTTGTTAAAGCCTTCCAATAGCTCAGCCCTTAAATACATAGGCTTGCATTACAGTTGCACTACTTTTCAGTTGCCACCTATAATTTTTTGAATGTCTTACGAAGAAAATGTTAAGGGAAATATTCGGGGGATTTGAAATCCAATCTAGGGGTAAATGGTGAAAGGCACCTGCCAACACTGGCTTGTACACTGAGTAAAAGTTTTTTTCTCCTGTGCTTTAAATTTTAAATCAGTATGCTTTGAGCGTTCATTCGGCAAGGGTGTTGCTCGCTGTCTTATTTATAAATACTTTTCAATGTTTCTAATTCAAATCTGTCATTTATATTAAAACAAAACATTAAAAATTAAAATAAAAAGATGAGAGTACATATCTATTATAAAAAAAGAAGAGATATAAAAGATATAAAAAAATCATTAATAAATTTTATTCAATATTTTTACCATTTTTGCTCTTTTCCATGATCTATCAGGTAGCCTTGACAACTACCTATTTTCTCACGAGCTGCGGTCAGCATATGTCAAACAAAATAAAATTAAAAAACATTTTGGCACAAAATATTTTTGATATCTCTATTTTGCATCAGCTGCCATAGCACGCTCTCGTTTTGATTTGATTTTGTTTGACATTCGTTGACCGCAGATAGAATTGTCGCTTCTATTTGTATTATTATACTATGCTCTTTTCTATGTTAAACTAGCTAAAAACAAACACAAAAATAGAAAAGACAACGTTATATTGAAAAAACTACACTCTACAATATTTCCTTAAATGGTGCGAGAGCTTTTGACAACTTCTTGTTTCAGTGTAAAGCTGTGTACTCGGAAAGTTTTCTTTGTTGTTGTTTGAATCCTGTATTGATGACCACAGCACGGTTAAAAATTTTGGACTACTTTTTAATCCAAACTTTGGCTTAAAGGAATTTTTAATTCAAAAAGCACTACATTTCAATCCAAACATTAGTTTAATTTAGCTGGGTCTCAAACCCGCGTTCCTGATAAAAACCTACTTGCATTCGTAATAATGCAAAATAAGCAAAACGATGTCAAGAACTGAGTTGGATGAGTAATAACGTATTGGACCTGCACATCAGAGGACGTGTGTTCAAATCACGAACTGGTCTGAATATTTTTTTATTATACTTTAATTTAGCTGGATCTCGAACCCACGTTTCTGCTCGCTTGCTTACTTACTGCAAGCTTACTTGCATTCGTTATGATGCAAAATAAGCGTAACTCTCTTAACCCTTGGACAAATACATGGTTCTGGCCAGGCATATTTCATTTTTGAGCGTTAATTAAACATACTTCTAGTTTAGGTAGATACCTGTATTTCCCGGTAGCCGCCTAAAATATTGTCGGCTTTCTATTTAAAAAAAAATTTTAAAATATCGTTCCAACACGAAGAAAACTGCAAAAAAGTCCCCTTCGAACAAACACATATGCCTGGCCAGACCCTTATACAATTTGTATTAAATAAATTATTTTTTTACACATTTTGGGTTATTTTTCGGCAAATACAATGCAGATTGTTGTTTCCAGGTATTTTTTATATTTTGGGTTGTTTTTATGTGAATTCAGATGTTTGCTTCCAGATAGTTTTTGTGTTCATTTTTCTCTTATTTTTTTCTTTCGTTTGTGATTTTGGTTTTGAGTTCAGTTAGTTTATTATTGAATGCTGAACATACAACATCGACAGTTCGAAATATAAATTTTTTTGTGAAAATTCTACGACAAAAAATTAGTTCACGTGTCTTGGCATTTTCGTGTGTCTTTTGGACGACCCTACAGTGTTATTACTCCATGTAAATATCTAAGTTTTTAACTTTCCGTTTGAACAGTACAAATTTCCAGAAAATATTATACATTTACTAACCGGTATGACAAAATTATACAATATATCTTTTAAAATACTGATTTGCTTTTGACTTTTCCAGCTCTAGTTTCAAAGAAAAACATAAAACCACACATTAAAAAAGGATCACAAATAGAGACTACTTAAAAAATCATCGATTTAGGGGGAAGTTCCCTCTACCCCGTCCCTCTGCTTACGCCCATGACTATAAGAAGTTTATCGATCGATAACTAATAATAAAAAATACCTAAATTTTAAATAAATATTTAAAATATTAACAAATCTTGCTTTAATCGGCATTAACAAAATTATTCAATGGTCAACGTTATCAAAGAGCGACAATCATAAAATGAAATAGATTTTTAATAATAAATTCGTATAAACTTTTATAAAATTACACAATTCGGTAACTTAAGCTTAAGCGCTAAAATAGCAACAACTATAATAGACAATTAACTAAGTCACAACATCTGGTTGTTTGAATGAATGCTATCTAATCGCACATTTATATTGTATACCATTTTTTTCGTTAAAGATAGGGGAAAAGTGTTAAATAAACACTAATCTATTGCGGTCTCTATTTATGGCTATTATGTTTTTTGTTTTCTTTTACCATATAAATACGGTCGGCCAAACCAATTAACGTTAAATTGCAATGCATGAAACGTGATGCGATACATACTTAGTGTAAAAACTATAGGTAAAAGCTGGCAATTAGTCACAAAATAATTGATTAAAACAATTAAAAATAAAAAAAGTAAATTTTTTTCAAATACAATGTTACAAAAAGGAAGAGGATTCATATAAACTAGCAAATTTAAAGCATGCCTAAACTATCAAAATTGAAATATCGAAAATGGGTAAAAATGGGCTAAATATCAAAGTTGTTGACAGAACTACCTTTGCTATAAATGAATCATATAGTAGAGGCTATACATAATATTACATAAATTTTTTAGTACAAATAGAATATTGAAAAACACTATACTACGCTTTTTGCACAAAATAAATAACATATAAAATTTGTGGCTTTAAATAATTTCAATATAGAGATACATTTTTTTTATTTGTGCCAATATTTTCTTTCAATGACCTAATTAAAAATTGTTAATACTTCTGACCATGATTCAATTATATATAAGGTTAAGTAACCATGAAATTGTTCTCATACAACAACAAAACTTGGATCGCAAAATGTTAAAGTAAAACAAAAAAGAAAAGTAAACAATCAAATTAAAATTTCTGACTAGATGTCAAACTATTGAATTTTAATATAAAATTTGTGTTTAAAATAATTTTTAAACAATTTTCTTGGTGTTTGTGTTTTTGTTACAGCTTCAAAATGCCGAAAAAGTACGCGATTCGCCAAAACTATTGGAACAAGGAAAACGTTTCCTTTTTTAAAGTGCCCAGTGACCATTTTAAACATAAACGCTGGATGAATGGAATTTGGATCGGCGAATGTCAAAGTAAAAGATAACAACACCGAACAGCTGTTTTTGACATTCGCCAACAGATATGTGCTCTCAGCTTACTCAACCTTATATAATTGAATCATGCTTCTGTCAAGAAAATAATTTGTGAAAATTATTTCAAAGCAATTTTTTTAAATTCCCTTTTTTAATAGAGAAAGTTTTAACAGAAAATATATAAAAAAAAATAAACTGGCCATTTCAGCCCTTGGAAGGACTTTGACCTAGCTTCTATTGATAAGTTGTGTTGTGCGTGTTATTAAATGTTTGATCACAAATGACCGAGAACTGGACCTACGTGTTTTATGCCGACTCCGAATGGCTTATGTTCTCAAGAAGCTTTATGGTCCAGTTAGCCTCGCATGGCATAGCAGTGCATGGATTAACAAGCGTCACATCGAAATCTGTTTAATAGGATTTGTGTGTATCTGATTATGCACAACATGGCAACGCATGGCAATGCTCAGATAAAAACAGAAATGCATCTCCGACTACATAGATAAACATGGAAGATCTATTTCATTTTAATATCTGTGTATTCTTCTATGTATTTGACGTTTTGGCAAAACAGATGTGACGTTGTAAAATTGTTTGATCAAGTGCGGTTAATTTATTAAAATAAAATCGTTGTATTCTTCTTTTTCATTGTTTTATTTTGACCATGTGACTATGCTTTGCATAATCACCATTTATTTAGCTGTGTGCTAGCTGCTTATCTGCGTTGCATGCGCTGCTGTGCCATGCGAGGCTAACTGGACCATTACATGGCAATTTTTACTCTCTGAGGTTTGCCATTGTCTGCAGAGAGGTGACGACCAAACAGAAAAATTATTTCAATTGAAAAAACTTTCTGTCTGAACTGGAATTGAACCCAGGCTACCGCGGTTCTTTAGCTTAGGAGCCACGCATTCTACCCACTAGGCTACGGCCGCCAACAGAAAATATAGTTTATTTTAATTAATGTTAATTAATCTTACTATGCGTGTTGTAAATGGTTTTACTTTGGGACTGCAGACTAAAGCTCTGCAAAGAACCATCCAAGTACACCAGTTGTGTGTTGTTATTTTTTCTTATATCTACTTGTATCTGTTTCACTCTCTAAGCATTGAGTATGCATGGAATATTTCGCATTTAGATAACGATGGAATAGGTATGAGAGAGTGAAATTACTAAGTATCAAAAATACTAGTTTGAGCACATACAGAACAAACAGATATATCGATAATACTGTTCTCTTTATTTGGAATATCTGGAGTATGTGACGTTGCAAGCATAAAGATTAAAGAGCGAAATAAACAACAAAAAAAGAAATAAAGTTTTGAAATAATAGGGTTGCCACCTAATAACATGTATTTTTTAGAATTTTAAACATCATTTAACAGTATTAGGGAGTCACTGATTTCGAATCTGAAGTCAGAATTTTAAAATGCAAAATGGTGGATAGGGTTGCCACCTTAATTTTTTGTATTTTTATGAATTCGGGGCTGGCAAAAAAAAAAATGGTACACCAAAAATGGGTCGCTGAATCCGAATCCGTGGCCAGAATTTCAATATGATAAAGTTTTTAAATAATAGGGTTGCCACCTAATAATTAAAAAAATTAAGGTGGCAACCCTATCCACCATTTTGCATTTTAAAATTCTGACTTCAGATTCGAAATCAGTGGCTCCCTAATACTGTTAAATGATGTTTAAAATTCTAAAAAATACATATTATTAGGTGGCAACCCTATTATTTCAAAACTTTATCATATTGAAATTATGGCCACGGATTCGGATTCAGCGACCCATTTTTGGTGTACCATTTTTTTTTGCCAGCCCCGAATTCATAAAAATACAAAAAATTAAGGTGGCAACCCTATCCACCATTTTGCATTTTAAAATTCTGACTTCAGATTCGAAACCAGTGACTCCCTAATACTGTTAAATGATGTTTAAAATTCTAAAAAATATATATTATTAGGTGGCAACCCTATTATTTCAAAACTTTATCATTTTGAAATTCTGACAACGGATTCGGATTCAGCGACCCATTTTTGGTGTACCATTTTTTTTTGCCAGCCCCGAATTCGTAAAAATTTAAAATATTAAGGTGGCAACCCTATCCACCATCATGAATTTAAAAATTTTGAGTTCAGATTCGAAATCAGTAACCTCCCAATACTGCTCCCTCATGTTTAAAATTCTTAAAATAAAACATTTTTAGGTGGCAGCCCTATGTGTAGAAAAATTTTCGAATTTTGAAATTCTGATAACGGATTCGGATTCAGCGACCCATTTTTACCCTTTAGTTCGCGCCAGCCCCGAATTCGTAAAAATAAAAAATTAAGGTGGCAACCTTATCCAAATTTTAAAATTCTGACATCAGATTCGAAATCAGTAACCCCCAATACTGTTTCCATATGCTTAAAAATCTGTATTTTCAAATACAAAGAGAACGATCTGGAATATCCATATTGAATGGATATATCCATTTAAAAAAGGGTTAAAACAGATACTCCACTTAGTGGAATAGATAAAGAAAAAAAAAAGCTTACACTACAATGAGAGCCAGAGAAAGAGATGATAAGCTCTCTGCTTATTCCAAAGCATATAAGCATATGTTCATTTCTACTCCTTGTTGTATTTGTACCAATTTTATCAGGTTTTTACTTGTTTTATCTGTTTGTACAAGTAGAACGGATGGTTCGCTGCAGACCTTTACTGCAGACTGATGTTATTTAAACGGACTTTAGCCTAGCCTTCGACAGTGTTAATCATAATTTACTTTTGAAAAAACTAAACCTTATTGGGTTTCCTGTCACATTGTTAAATTGGATAAATTCGTATTTATCTAGACGTACTCAAAAGGTTTTATATAATAATTTTCTTTCAAAAAGTATTTCGGTCACTTCTGGCGTTCCTCAGGGCAGTCATCTTGGACCGGTTTTGTTTTTATTTAGTATTCATTAATGATTTTCCTTCGGTAATAAAACACTGCAACGTCTTAACGTACGCTGACGACGTGAAACTTTTTCTTTTTTAGATATCAACTGAATGACGACATCTTTTACAATCTGGTTTAAATAGACTAGTGGACTGGTGTAGCTTAAATATACTAAATATTAACTTAAAAAAATGTTATAATGTTAAAAAAAAATATAAATAACACTAACTTAGAAATAGTTTACAGTTTTCTCGATCTTAGTGTTGTTATGGATTCAAAACTTCGCTTCAATCTCCACGTTGATATGGTGATAAATAAGGCGAGAGGAGTCCTTGGTTTCATTAAAAGAGAGGCTAAAGAATCCAGTGATCTCTTTACTACTAAATTATTATATACCTCTCTCGTAAGGCTAATTCTTGAATATGCATCAGTTATATGGAACCCACAATATAACGTCTACATCGACGCCACAGAATCCGTTCAAAAACAGTTTTTACTTTTTGCTTTACGTCATAGTCGTTGCAATCCCAATATTATGCTTCCATCTTATGAAATACGCCTTAAGATTATTTTACTACCTTCCCTAAGAAGCAGAAGAATGATGCTTTAAGTCATGTTTCTGTATAAATTACTTTGTGGCGGGATTAATTCGGAATATCTCATCTCAGCTCTATATTTTAACATCCCAAGGAGATGAACTAGACATTTTCTGTTTTTCAAGTTGAGTCAGTGCAATTCTAATTACGCTCTTCAAGAACCTTTACGATGTATGTGCAGTGATTTCAATAATAACTTCAACATGATTAATTTTTCTGATTCGGTAGATGTCTTACAACGGAAAATTATATTACATTTAAATAATTAAATCAATTTAACTTCATCCTATTATACCTAACGTAGTTTTATAACAATGTAATATCGGTAATTGAGATTGTTGTTTCTCCTTTTTGTCTCAATATTATGTTTTATAAAGTAAGCATCATCAAATATGAATCGATTTTCACAACTTCCTTTTTAATTATTCAATATTTTAATTTTAAATCGAATTATGATTTACGTGCTCATGTGGCTTCCTGATTTGGAATTAGACTGAACTCACGCTATCACCTGGATTGGTATGCCAGAGTATATCTCTTTTCCACACAAGTTTATGCCTGCGTTGGCCCAAATGCATATCCAACTAATTGGGATTTGGATTTGGTGGATATGAGATTTATCTCATTTCCACGTAGGTCCTTGGGTTGGACAATGGCCGCAAATCAGTTAAAATTAGAATAGTGTTTGGGCTGTTTTTGAAATCAGGATTGTTTATTGTGTACCTTAAATTGAAAGCCAATTAATGTGCTTAGTGGAAATCCTAATTGCCAATAGGGAGGTATGTTTTAGTACGTAGGTGCATTCTGTCTGTCCCGGCTGATCCGGGCAGGCTCAGCCGGGCAAAAAAAAAATGTGTAGTATATGCATTTTTATTTTTATCCAACTAAGTCATATTGTAATTGCATTTTTTTTGCTCGTATAAAAACCTCCATGTCAACAACATAAGCTGACTAAAATGATATTATTTGTAAAAGTATAACAAAACACTAAAGTGCCTAAAAAAAGTTATTTTTAAAGGAATAGATAAAAAAATAGCAACAGTCTTTAATCTTTTTAAAAGCTAAATTAACACGAACTCACTATTTAAATATGTTATTTAAATTTTAACAAAAAAATTGTGTTTTTTTATTGAGCTAACGAAATGATAGTATGCATATGCATATTAAACCGGATTGAAATTAAGAATCTACAGTCTGGGGTCTTAAAAGTTAGAAAACCCTAATTAAAACTAGTTTTGCATAATTAATTCTCAAAACGAAGAATATTGGAGAGCTTTGTATTCTTTTGTATTATATATTGTATTGTACATTCAAATGGCTCTTAAATGTACATTTCACACTCTATTTTTATGAAGTTGATGTAATTAAGAGGTAAACATTAGGGGTACTCATAAGTGAGCTTATTGTTGCACAAGACCTACTTCACAACACCAGTTTTAATTTTAGCTAAAAACGGATCACTTTGTTTTCAACAAAATAAAGATTCGCAAATTGTACGCCGTTGTTCTTTATTCACCTACTTAAATGTATGTGGTACTCATATCCTCTCTGTAAACCTTACCGATTTTTTGATATGATCTTTGCACTGTTGATCAAGAAGCCTGAAGTGTATTTGCTACTTCCTTAATACTCAGTTTGGGTTCACTCTCGACAACTGATATTAAAGCGTCATCATCAAATTCTACGGGTAGACCACTTCGATCACCTTCGGACAAATCAAAAATTGCCATTTGAAAGTTTTCTAAACCAACGGTGGTACTTATTGGTTTTCAATACGTCTCCATTCTGAATTGAAATCAACAGCACCCTCCAAATAACAAAATTAGTACTTTTTGTCATCAAAAGAATGCACCTTTTTTAAAATTAAATGCTCTAGAATTGTTGGTAGTTTAATTTAGTTTATTAAAAAAAAAGTTAAAATCGGAGCATATTTGCCCACAAAATAATTTTTCTGTGAAGCCGGATATACGATATTTTACTATTCTAATTTCTGTAAATTTGTTATGAAGTCCTTTTTCGTTGCTCTGTAAGGAACAAGTGTTTGATGTTATTCTACAAGGGGTTACACATTAGCGAACCTTTTCGTCATACGGCGGCCATGTTCGAACCAATTTGATAGTTAAGAAGCTAATTTGATGGTTTGTCCAACTTGTTGGCCTGTTGGCAAAATTTTTTGATTTCCTCCTTTAAACCAGGGTTGTGAAACAAAATGTTGGCGAAAAACAATTAAAATGCTTCGCCTGTTTGACGAACACGTTGCTTTAATTTGAACGCTACCTCCTTCGAACAAGTTAGACCCGCCATGTTGTTTGAGGAACAAGTTCGCTAATGTGCAACCCCTTTACGACTTGCAGAACCATCTGCTTTTCACTTTCTATGGTGGTAACTTTGTCAATAAATCTTATTATCAAATTTATTGCCCTTTCGGCAGCATCGTTTACGACTGTGATGCTTTCCACAATTTCCTCGGTGCTACAGTAATTTTTATTGTAAATCCAGCGGCTACACTTAAAACATTTCTTAGTAAAATTTCTAAGAATGATATTCGTAAACAAAGTATTCGTACATTCTACAAATATTTGTACAATATGCAAAGTATTTGTATTGTGATATCTTTACGAATTCATTCGTAAAATGTTACTAATGCCTGATGTAGTATCTACGAATATATTCGTTTTATATACTAATGATATTCGTAAACAAAAATAAATCAAATCATATTAGTGCATTGTACAAATGATTAAGGGTATTCACAAGGTGTGCTATCATGTCATCTTAATCTAAAATTTTACAACTAAAATTTACAAGATAAATTTATTTATTTATTTTATTTATTTATTTGATTGCTAAACCTTAACAGGCTTTATAGCAAATTTAAAATTATAAAATAAGATATTTAATACAATTCAAAAATAAAAAGTATGATTTTGATTGAAATCATGTATTATTAACAAACTAAAAAGTTTTAATAAATTGCTTAAAGTATATAATTTTAAAAAAGTATAAAAAATAACAAAAAAAAAGTTAAGTCAAAATCGGTAATATCAGACAGCAAAGCAGGATTGCGTTTTCAAGACAAACAAGGTCAAGTTAGCAACAATTTTTGAATCCGGCGGAGTCGTGTGACAAACAAGGTCTCATACCCAATAAAACACCACTCCAATAGGTAAATATATAATATATCGTTCTGTCTTCCTGAAGCCGGTGAGGTCCAGGCTTGACAGGGTGGTTACTCGACAAACTAGGTCAACTTCACCAAACCAATTTTCATAAAATAAAGAAAACCAGTTGCGAACGCAGGCACCAAGACAAACTAGGTATTATCGGCCACTCATATTAATATATTACAAATCGATCTAACGTAGTGTTTCAAGAGGTAAAAAGACCCAAGACACCACGGTACCGTCGACAAGTGTAGTTACAATCATCATGAAGATATGAGGCAACTGAAGATCCCAGGTTTAGGTCCATTCAGATTATTTAGATGTTTATTCACCAAAATTTTCCATTTTACGCATAGGTCCATTTATCCATTTAGATTGTTATATTAATGTGTTTACAAATCACCAGATGCATCAGATATATGTTTGAAAGAACTTCACATAATCAACGACGGTACTGCAGGTAATCTATAATTTTATGTTTGATTGAGTCCATGGTTTCACTTAAGGATATAACATCAGATACAAAATTAAAATCACCGCAAGCGCTTCTAAGAGGTTCATTTTGCAAATATTAAGTTCTACAAAAGTTCATGTGGAGTAACTCAAAAGAACTTCTAGGACGAAGAGGAATATTAAAATATACTTTACTCAATAAATATGGACTGTTGACATATCCATGTAAAAGTTTTGTAATCCAACAAGCATTTATCATAATTCTCCGATTTTTTAAAGAAGGAAGATTTAAGAGTTGTAACCGATATTCATAAGATGGTAAGTGAAAATCAGTATTACAATAAAGATAGCTTAAGCAAAACAAAAGAAATTGTTTCTGCACTGATTCAATGTCGTCTATGTAACAACAGTATCGTGGGCACCAAACAACTGAAGCGTATTCTAAGATAGGCCGCACTAGGGAAGTGAATAAGGTTTTCGTTATGAATGGATCATTAAATTCTTTTGCCCAACGTTTAATAAATCCTAAAGTACTATTTGCTCTATTTATTATTTTACTTACTTACTTACTTAGTTGGCGCTACAACCGTATGTCGGTCTTGGCCTCATCTAAGAATTTGCGCCAGCCATTTCTGTCTTTCGCTTGCTGGCGCCAGTTGGAAATTCCAAGCTTCGTCAGGTTGTCCTCTACTTGGTCTTTCCAACGAAGATGCGGTCGTCCTCTTCTGCGTTGACCGCCGCTGGGTACCGAATCGAAAGTTTTCTTCACTGGAGCATCGTCTTTCATGCGCTGAACATGACCAAGCCAGCGAAGCCGCTCGATTTTAATGCGCTTGACTATGTCGATGCCAGCGTACAGCTCATACAGTTCATCATTCCACCGTATTCGGTACTCGCCATTGACGCAGATTGGTCCGTAGATCTTACGAAGAATCTTTCTCTCGAATGCTCCTAAATTCTTTTAATCGAAACTGCTCAGCGTCCAGGTTTGCGATGCGTAAAGTAGGACGGGCATGATGAGCGATTTGTAGAGCGTGATTTTCGTTCGTCGAGAGAGGGCTCTGCTTCTCAATTGCCTACTGAGCCCAAAATAACACCTGTTGGCAAGAGTTATTCTTCGTTTGATCTCAATGCTGATGTCGTTGGTTGAATTAATGCTGGATCCCAGATAAACGAAGTTCTTCACAACCTCGAATGAGGTATTGTCAACGGTAACGTGGGTTCAAGACGCTGGGACTGTTTGTTTGTTGACACTAAGTATTTCGTCTTATCTGCATTCACTGACAGACCCATTCGACTTGACTCTCTTTCTAATCTGGAAAATGCTGCACTGACTTCGCGCGTATTACGGCCAATGATATCGATGTCATCAGCATACGCAAGCAGCATAACACTCTTGTAGAATATTGTGCCACTACGTCTCAGATCAGCAGCTCGGATGATCTTTTCCATCATTAGGTTGAAAAAGTCGCACGATAAGGAATCACCTTGTCTGAAACCTCGTTTGGTAATAAATGGTGGGGAGAGGTCCTTCCCGATTTTCACTGCGCTGCTGGTGTTGCTCAGTGTCATCCTGCAAAGTCGTATTAGTTTTGCAGGAATACCAAATTCAGACATGGTGGAGTACAGGTGCTTCCTTATTGGGCTGTCGAAGGCGGCTTTGTAGTCGACAAAAAGATGGTGGGTGTCGACTTGTTTTTCTTGAGTCTTCTCCAAGATTTGTCGTAGCGTGAAAATCTGGTCGATGGTGGACTTTCCAGGTCTGAAGCCACACTGATAAGGTCCGATCAGTTGTTTACAATGGGCTTCAATCTTTCACATAAAACGCTCGACAGGACCTTATATGCGATATTAAGAAGGCTTATCCCACGGTAATTGGCACAGATAGTGGGATCGCCTTTCTTGTGGATTGGGCAGAGCAAACTGAGATTCCAATCGTTCGGAATGCATTCTTCCGACCATATTCTGCATAGAAGCTCGTGAATGCATTTAAGTAGAGCTTCGCCTCCGTTCTTAAACAGCTCAGCAGGTAAGCCATCAGCTCCCGCGGCTTTGTTATTTTTAAGCCGAGCTATAGCTGTCAGAACTTCATCATAGTCGGGCAGCGGAACCTCGACGCTGTCATCCGCAATTGGGGTTTCCGAAATATCATCTCTATTGGCGGGATTGTTGTCAGCGTCGCCATTTAGAAGCTTAGAGAAGTGTTCCCTCCATAACGTCAGTGTACTCTGGATATCTGTCACTAGAATCCCGTTTTCATCCTTGCAGGAAGAGGCCCCGGTTTTAAAACCATCGGCAAGGCGTCTTATCTTTTCGAAAAATTTTCGGGCCTCATTCCTGTCACCATACATCTCAATCTTCTCCTGCTCGCGCTTTTCTGCCTCTCTTTTTTTCCGCCTGAAAATATGTCTCTCTTCCCTCCTCTTTTCTTTGTATCGCTCCTTAGCAGCGCGCGTTACAACCGACTGCAGGGTGGCTTTGTAGGCGGCGTCTTTCTCTGTAGTGGCGTCGCGGCACTCCTGGTCGTACCACTGATTTCGGTGAGGGCGGTGGTAGCCAATCACCTCTTCAGCAGCCGCACTCATGGAGTTGAAAATGTGTGTCAACTGCGCGTATATATCATCTATTGGAGGAATGCTTTGAAGCAGGAGTAAGAGTCGAGTGGCAAAAGCTTCGACTGCCTGTTTCGATTGCAGCTTGTCGACGTCTAGCTTTCTCCATGTAGGGTTGCGTGTACTCTTAGCTGCACACAGACGTGTACTGATCTTGGCTGTAACAAGATAGTGATCCGAGTCATGTTTGCACCACGGATCGTGCGTACATCCAATACACTGGAAGAGTACCTTCCGTCGATCAAAACGTGATCAATTTTATTTTTGGTTTTTTGATCAGGGGACATCAAGGTGGCTTTATGAATATTGAGATGCTTGAATCTAGTGCTACTTACGACCATGTTTCGTGCTGCGGCGAAGTCAATCAGCCTCATTCCATTATCGGAGGTGTTGTCGTGTAGGCTGAACTTTCCGACTGTTGGACCAAAAATATTTTCCTTGCCCACCTTAGCGTTGAAGTCACCAAGCACGATTTTTACGTCGTGACGGGGGCAGCGCTCGTAAGCATTTTCAAGACGCTCGTAGAAAATTTCCTTGATCTCATCGTCCTTGTCTTCTGTCGGAGCGTGCGCACATATTAGGCTTACATTGAAAAATCTAACCTTGATGCGGATTATGGCAAGTCGTTCGTTCACAGGTGTGAATCGCAGGACGTGGGGCTGTAGTCTCTTGCCAACTACAAATCCGCATCCAAACTCGTGCTTCTCCGCATGGCCGCTGTAGTAGATATCACAGGGTGCATGCCGAATGCAACCCTGTCCCTTCCATCGCATTTCTTGGATAGCAGTGATATCAGCTTTGTATCTTTCCAAGACATCAGTCAGTTGGATAGAGGCACCTTCCCAATTAAGGGTTCGGACATTCCAGGTGCATATCCGTAAATCATTATCAGTTTTTCGTTTGCGGTAGTCGTCATCAGATTTGGGGATCATTTTTCTTCTTTTCTTATTTGTTTTCATTGAAATGGGTTTTTACGGGTGGGCTTCAAACCCGACGCACAACCTATTTTAAGCCTAGAGAGGCCCGCCGCTCAGATTAGCCGCCAAACTAACGGTTGTCAGTTTTGACGTTGCCCAGGAAACACCACGTGGAGGTTTGAGTCGACTTGAGACGATTTCACAAAGATTATGCTGGCCTCGCCAGGTTGAGACAGTCAGACATGTTACATTGTTCCATCGCCCCCAGTTTCCCAATTTATTATTTTATTTACATGAATATTAAAGCGTAGTTTAGGATCCATTGTAACTCCAAGATCATTGAAAATATCTAAGGACTCCAATGGATAACCACAAATTTTGAAGGTACATTTAATTGGTGGTTTGCGCTAGAAAGACATATGCTTGCATTTCTTCATGTTGAGGTTCATACGGTTCGTTTTGCACCAGTTATGAAGATGATCAATGTCGGCTTGCAAAAATACAGCGTCGTTATCATTTTTAAAAGAAAGGAAGAGTTTGACGTCGTCAGCAAACATTAAGATGCTAGAATGCATTATGACAGATGGCAAATCGTTTATAAAAAGTAGAAACAGAAGAGGCCCAAGATGACTTCCTTGAGGTACTCCTGAAGTAACAGGAAACTCATGTGATTTCTTGAGCTTAAAAATAACAGACTGTGTTCTATTGCTTAAGTAAGATTCAATCCACTTTACCAACGGTGTAGGAAATCCAACAAGATGTAATTTTAAGATCAATAGTTTGTGATTTACAACGTCAAAAGCTTTGCTAAAATCCGTGTAAATAACATCAGTCTACATGCCTTTTCCAAAGTTTTCTATAGTTTTTGATGTAATTTTTGATGAAGTTTTTGATGAATAAATGCAAATAAGAAATAGCTGTTTGATTACGACACTGCAATAAACATAGCTTTTAGATTTGTAATGCAATAGTACTTTTTTATATGGAAGGCAACAATAAAATGTTTAAACTAGTGTAAAATCTTAGGACAATATATTATGACATGATAGCACACCTTGTGAATACCCTAATTGTGTACATATAAATAACTAGCAGGCCACTGCACTATAGGTCAAATGACCTGTTTTTCCGGTTAAGCGCCGAAATAGAATATTTTAACAACATTTCTGCTTTACTTAACAATTTTAAAAATTAGCCCTCTGGAAAGCATCAACCCTTATAACCTCGTTAATTAATGTTTTTAAACTTGAAAATTGAAAAATTTGTAAAATAAAAAGAAAATGAACTCTTTAAATAAATTTTCATACATAATTTATTATTTTTTATAATAGATTTTCAATAATATATTTTGCAATTAAATTATACATCACAACTGTCTATTTCATTTTCTAAGTACACGATGTCTTCAACAAAATCTTCATAAATATGATCTTCATTATTAGAATCTCTATCTTCTCTCTATCTTCATCTATTTTATGTTCATTTCAGCATTTCTAATACTTTGGGCGGTAAGGGCAGTCGGTTTCTTTGCTGAATGCGATTTTTGAGATAGATAGAAGAAATAAGCGGATCTGATCTATATCTCATAGCTCTATGAAATATGTCTTGCATATTATTTATTCTGCTGCTTTTTCTAGCATGGTGAAGCCTATCTGCTTTATACACCTTGTGCCGACTTTCCAAGGCATCTTCGCCAAAACAGCCAGCGTTTCCCAATAACGCTAATTGAGTGTATAAGAACCTTATGTGTGGAAGATGTAATTGGCAACGAATTAGGTCCGCTGTTTGGAAGAAAAAGTTTTTACATTTTTCTTCATTTAATGTAAGCTGACAAGATAAACTGATTAGTATAGTTTTAAGACGGAATATAACGTCCTGGCTTATACCGGTTATTAAAGAAAATAAAGGGTCCGCATGGGTGGTCAGTTAGCTTCAACTCCTGAACCAATTGGACTTTGTATGGCGTCATACCAAGGTCTTTATGCAAAATTCGTCTCAATGATGTCTCCGAAATGTTCAATTGTTGAGAACGACGGTGAATTGATGTTGATGGCGCTTCACGCACACTTTCTGCCACAGCAGCAATATTCTCGAGTGTACGCACTGTTTTTGGCTTTTCACGCTTTGGTTTATCGATGAGGATGCCAGTTTCTTTCACTTTTTTCACAAGATAACGAACATACGGAGCTGACGGTGCTTTTCTTCTTCTAAAATCCATACGCAATTTTCGCACACATTATGCAACATTACCATGATTTTCAAAGTAATGTCGCAATATTTCCCAGCGTTGTATTTATATCAGCGGAAGGATAAAACTAATTATCTGTCAAATCAGACATGAGCTAAGTGTCTGATTCACAAAATCACATTCACAAAATAAGCACTAGTTGAAAAAAAAAGTTAGATGGCGGACCCTGTAGTACAGGTTCTGTAGAAGACTGAGTTTTGCAACTAGTATGTATCCAAAAAAACGAATTTCTCAATTTAGTCGCAACTTTCGCACGTTAAATCTTGCAACAAATACTTGCAAGACTGAAATCCAATTTTTAACGTAATCAGTATATTAGCGAAACATATGCAACGTTTTATATATATTGTTTTGAAAAAAAATTCTGAATTTTTAAACGTACTAATATTATATGAGTATTTTTCAACAACAACAATAAAAAATTAGGCTGTTTTTGTTATATTTAAATAATACATACCCATTTCGATGTTTCTACAAAAAAGTATTGTTATTAATTCACTTTCAATATGTTTTACACACCGTCGAAAAATTCACTGTAACATAAGCACCTTTTTATATTTTAAAATTTTAATTTTTGTATGTCAATGTTAACGGCTGCCGGTATCGGATGACGGTATATTATTTAAAACAAAAACAAAGTTGGTTTTTACATGGTTTGAAGTATTCTTTGAAAGATGGCCACAGCAAAATAGTGATGCCACCATGTGGAAATTTTGTATTTTGGCCAGCAAAACCGGCCATTTGACCTATAGTGCACTGTTGTCCGCGGCTTCTCCACGGACGTTTTTTTATCAATCTCCTTAACGCCTTGGGACAATATTTTCAAACAGTTGCTTATTTTTACCTTATTTTGATTTTGATTAATTTTTATGTGATACGGTTAGTTTTGCGACATCCGACTTAGTGATGCCATATGGCATCATCGTCCTTAGTGGGTTAAGACAATTCATATCAAAGCAATAAAAAATGGTCTTTTTTTCTCTTGTTTCGTTTTGCTTTGGAGCGCTGCTCTGCATTTATATGTATCTCACTTTTGGCCTTTCTCAAGGCTCATCAGTTTGTTGCACATTTCTTATTTGCGACAAATTTTTCTATCTTCGTCGGTTATTGCAGTATTAGCGATTGAAAAAAGATCCTTTCTACAAACGTTAAATAAAAAAAATTTCGCAAATTCCTTGTTTTATATTGAAATAAAAAATTAGTTTGAAATATTTTTAACTAATGAACCATAAATAAACTATTATGGAAAAATAATATTGGTGGCACATATTGAATGGAATGCAATATCTACATAATTAGTTATTCAAAATCTTGAACTTTTTACAAAAAATTTGCTGGTTTAAAACGGCAACCCTGATGGCAGATGATTTCTTAAAAAACTTAATTAAATAAACTGATTATTAAAATTTCGAAAGAAAAATACCCATTAATAAATCTGTAGCACAAATATGATATTTTAAAATTTTAATTCACAAAAATCGGCCCCATACTTTTGGAGTAAAGTCGTCATTTTAAATTTTCACTTCAATTTAATATAATAGTACAGATAATATTCGTAAATTTCTCGTACGAATAACTTCGTAATTTTTTTCTATTACATTCTTAGTATTTACTAATGCTTTTGTTCTATTTACGAATGAAAAATCATATTAGTAGAAAAAATTCATTTGTAGGTTGACCGTACGAATTATTCGTACAATGTCTATGGTCCAAGAACCCGATTTTTGTGGAATTAAATCAAACAAGGCACATAGAGTGCCCAAACTTCGCACATTTACTTTTGGTACTGCAAACAAAGACGTGTGCAAAAATTAGAATCATCCTCCCACGGACACGCCCACCTCCCATTACTTTCACAGATTTTTTGACAGAAAACATCTGTTTTTTTCGTCATTACTCCCAAACCATACATCCTACAAAGTACGATTTATACACCAAAATGTGTGTAATTTCAATACCCACACGACTTAATTTTAAATTTTCAAGTAATTTTTTAAATACTTTTACATAGTTTAATACGCCATTTTCGGTGATTTTTCACTTTTTTTTTTGTTTTTTCGTCATGACTCCCAAACCATACATCATAAAAGGACGATTTATGCACTAAAATATTTTGTTAAGCCTCTCTCTACAAGACTGCATCCTTGAAAAAAAATTAAAAATAATATTAAATTGATTTCATATGTCCCTTTTTTCTGTATTTTTTATCTTCAGTGGTTCTGAAATAAACCGATACATCAAGTTGCTGAAAATTGGTGCAGGAAAATCAATCAGCACCGTAAAGTGTACAAATCAACCTTTCACCACATACAGTGCCTCACAAAAGTATTTAGAATTGTTATATTTTTAATTCATACTAATTTAAATCTAACCATATAAAGACCAATTCAAATAAAAATCAACTAAATTATTTATTTTATGTATACATTTTTATTTTAGCACAAAAAATAAAGCTTAAGAGAAAAACATTATTGAATATCATGACTTTTCTTTTCTCAACTCAACTCTTCTTATAACATAATCAATCTCTATTAGCGAAATTAAAATGCAGCAGATGCAACTAAATAAAGCAAATGAATCTGATTGACTTATTGGGAAACAAACGAAATACAAACAAGGAAAAAGCCAAACTGCTATCAAAACAAACCAAGCACAGTTTTTTGTGTAACGGAAAACGTCAGAAAACACCCACGATATATGATTTTTTTTTAAACTTATAAAATCTGGAATGCTGTTGAGTATTCATAATTGCTTTGTTGAAAAATCTTTTTTAGTTTTTTATGTACAAACTATAATAAACGTTATGTAAAAGATTTTTTCCTTAAAAAAATATACAAATTTTTATATACAAAAAATATACAAATTAGTTTTTTATATTATTGAACTAGACACATACGTAAACTGTTATTCAGGACCTAAAAAACAGAACACTGAAAAAATCGAAACTTTCGTTAAAATTTTTTAACTTTTCTCACCATTTTTCAACTTTAAGTGCCACTCATAATTTTTGTTGCCACTTTTTTTAATATTCAAAATAAGATTAGCTCTTAGCACTCTCACAATATAAAATTTAAACAAATTTTCTCTAATGGATATGCTGGCTTTTTGATAGAAATTATTTCAGTCAAAAATAATTGTTTTCTTCTGTTCAAAAAAATCGATAAAAAAAAACTTTTATTTATAATTGAAAAAATAACGGTCAAAAATAACTTTTATTACTGATCGAAAAAAACGACCAAGAAATAACTTTTATTTCTGCTTGAAACGGTCAAAAAAAAACTGTTATTATGATCGAACAAGAAATAACTCTTACATCTGATTGAAAAAATAACGACCAAAAAATAACTTTTATTTCTGATCGAAAAAAATATCGATAAAAAAAAATTATTACATGATTGATGATATATAATCGTTATTGGCGGTCCCTGAGAAAATACTACCTGATAAAATTTCTAAAAAAAAATAACAAACAATATGGTTGCGGATCTTAAATTTCAGCTGATAAAATAATTAATATTCTTAATGCATTTAATGTGTTGTATGGAAAAAAAAACTAAAAGCGAAATGTGTCATTAATGGCTTGAAAGTAAACAATGTCAAAGACATAGAAGAGAAAACAAATATGCATGTTTGGGTTGATGAAAAGCAAAATATCAAAATTCTTTTAGCTAATGAAAAACAATAATTGTGAAGATGTACGCTTAAAAAACAGCATGTTTAAAAAAAGTATGTTTAAAAAAAGTAAAAAACTTCTAGAGAAAAATGTTTAATACGAATTCTCAGTACAATACGAATTTATGGCTTTTGTTTAAAGCAATTAAATGATATTATAAATAAGTTTGTAATCTAGTTTTTTTAATGATAATTACCACAAGTTAACTAATAGAGAATGCTACAGGGTTGCCCATATTCGACGGACCCATGTTTTTTTTAAAAAAATCAAAGAAAAAAATAAAAATTTGGCGGTTGGCAATCTTAATCATTTAATTTGTTCCAAGTAGATTTGTTTGCATCAATTTTTGAATATGATATCTCTCAAATGGCCGCCTCTGGCGTTGATGGCGTATTGTGCCCTTTTTGCAGCATTTTCCATCGTTTTCGCCAACATTTCGGCCGGAATAGCGGCTATTTCTTCACGAATGTTGTCCTTGAGCTCTTCTACGGTCCTTGGCTTGTTAACGTAAACCTTTGACTTCAAATATCCCCACAAGAAGAAGTCAAGAAGTTGTTGAAACCAGAACTGCCTCATACGCTTTCGACGAATAATTGGCATCACAAAATTGGTCATCATGTCGCGATAACGCTCCTGGTTGATGGTGACAGCATGGCCATTTTCATTTTGGAAGAAAAACGGCCCAATGACCGTTTTCGCACTAACGCCGCACCAAACTGTGACTTTTTCGTCATGAAGAGGCACTTCTTGAATCTCCTGAGGATTTTCAGTGGCGTAAATACGGCAATTTTGCTTATTTACGGTCCCATTCAATGTGAAATGGGCTTCATCGGACATGATAATTTTGTTCCAAAATTCCTCGTCATCTTCGGCCATTTCGAAGACTCTTTCAGAGCGCTCGCGTGGCGTGTATTGTTCCATGGTAAAAATCTGCTTGGACTGACGCTTCAAACGCGGTATGTCATTAAGCGATCTGACATCTCTGTCAAAAGTTATGGCGTTGCCAGATGGGTCCGTCGAATATGGGCAACCCTGTATTATTGTTAGAGTCTACAAAAAATATGACTCTGCTGATATTTTGAAAAATTTTTCTGACTACAGTTCGAATCAAAATTGTCGAATCACGTCAAGATTTTCAGATATCTGAGGTTTTTGCTTTATGCATATGGGTCATTATTTTACAAATAGCACACCTACCAGGATTTGATGTTTAAGATTCGGCCGAAAATTATTTTAAATTTTCTTTATGTAAAATAAGCTTACACGTGTCAAAATGTTTCTCAGAAGAATTTTTGTACCGATACCGTTAGGTCAAAGCATGCATGTACCATAAGCACATACAAGGGCGTCCACAGGATTTGTTCTAGGGAGGGGGGGGGGTTTTAAGGCATAAAAGAGTCTAGAATGCACATGAAGAAAATGTAACCTATATAATTCCATTTTCTCTGATTTTGGTACTAATTTTGTTATCATGATAAGCGTCATCGTGTACACGGAAAGAAAAAAATCAAGCATTCTGTGCTTGAATCAAGCAAATAGGCTATCAGTTTACACTCAAGCGTAAATTTCTCAATTCAAGCATTATTTTGCCCCCTATGACCGGAGCAATTTGGCGATAAAAATAGCACCGATTCCAACACACATTATTTTAAGAAAAAATACTCAATTCAAGCAACATATGCTTAAAACTTAAGAATATTTTTTCTAAATTTGAGACTAATATTTACTTGAATTGAGAACATTTTGCTTGATTCAAGTAAACAATTTGCTGAAAACTAGAATAATTTTCTTGATTTGAGAAATTTATTTTACTCTAATTGAGAATATTTTGCTTGATTCAAGTAAATAACTTACTGAAAACTAGAATAATTTACTCAATTTGTACAAAGCAACAACACTTTCGCATGCTTTGTTAGCACACATTGGGGACAGTGCTCTTAAACGTAGATTTTGTTGTCTCTTTTAGAATAACTTCAAAACTTTCATGATTGTTCTAATTCACTGAATTATTCAAAGACGACAACTCTGCGTTTGTTAAAATTAAGAAAATATTTTCTTGATTCAAGTCTTGTTCCAGGTTCTAGAATCAGGTATTTTATGCTTGTTTCAAGCTGTTGTTTATTTTGCTCAATTTTGCAATAAATGCTCATTATAATTATTTTTTTCTTAACTTTAGTTTTTAATGCTTGATTTGAGCAAAAAAGACTTAATATTAAATTTTCTTATATTTTCTTATATTTAAATTTTAAGAATATTATTTAACTCCGTGTACAGCGCGAAAAAAAGTTGTTTCGAAAAAAACGCGTTTATACCCGTATTTCGGCCGACGCACTTTCTCGTCTAATACGATATGACTCGTAAAATAAATTAGATAAGAAAATCTCCCTTTGACTACATATTTTCAAGATCCTAAGGATGAAAATAAAGCAAAAAACAAAAACAAAAATTTTCCTTCAATTTCTACTAGAACCTCCTCTTAAGTGGCCAAATAAATAGGGACAACCTTTAAAATGTGAACTTATCGTTACATTAATTAATCAAAAAATGACACAAAAGTTAGTTTCGTTGTAAAAATAACAAAAATTCAAAATTGTATTTTTAAGTACCTTTTGTTTAGTTAAAATGAATTTTCATTATAAATTCACAATATTGCATTAGTATATTAAATAACATTTTTTGTTGTCGAAGTGTAAAGATATTTTAAGCACACAGAAAATGAGTAAGACTTATAGCGATAACTGGCGCTGATAGATTTTTAGCGATATATTTTAAACGGAAAGAGATATTGGTTTACATTTTTCACATAAATTATTCTTGAAGCTTGACCATTATGTAAAAATTGATAAAAACGTTTCGAAGAAAATGAACTTCTTCAGAAAAATGGCAGGTAGCGTTGTTTTTTTAATGACAGAAAAGGTGAAAAATTTTCGTTAAACTGGAACAACTTATGCTAATTTGCATAATGCCATATGAAAGCTAGTTAAAAAACAATTTTGAATTTTTATTACTTCAACAACAAAATAAACTTGTGTGTCATTTTTTTATTAAAAAATATATATTCATAAATTCACAATTTAAAGATTGTCCCTATTAATTTGGACACACACTCTATATGTTTCTTAGCTTTAGCATTGAAAATTTTTATACTTCGAAAAATATTTTTTTTAATATATACTGTTATGATTTTTGTAACATTTTGTAAAAAAAAATTGATACAATACTGATCTCACGCAAACATATGTACAGGACCATTTTAACCATATTATATTTCTTTCTGAACCCTTCCCACAACTAAAAGTTATCTACGCCACTAGTTTAACTTATTTACGTTTTTATTTTTATGTTTATAATAAAATGAAATATTATTTGATATTTTTAAATATTTTTTGTTTTATATTCTAAAATATAATAAATTTAACTTTTTATTAAATAAACTTATAAAATATTTAATTTATACGTTTTAAAATTTAGCAAATATCATTAATAAGGGACCGTAAAGGTTATGATTTTTATTAAAAAAAAATTATCAAACCATTTTTATTTTCTAATCTTTATTTTCTAATATTTCTTTTCGATACGGTTTAATCAGGAGTGGTATATTTTTTTAATCATAAATTTTACAAGTGTTTCCCGTAAAAATAAAAAATGAAATGTCAGAATTCAACTTTTTCTTTCAGTAATTGTTGAATCTTTCTCTTATATTCTTTTTTGTACATAACAACTTTTTTGTAACCACCCTCGTCTGAATTAACAATTATGATTTCGTTTTGATGTTATCTTATGAAATTTCGAGTGTTTTTGAATATTTTCATTATGAATAAGGATTAAGTTTGGATTTCTATTTTAAAAAAAAATTATATGCAATCGTTTTTGCTAAAATGCAGAAATTAAGATAAAATTATTAAAAATTAAATTATAATTTTAAAAAATTATCGTTATTAACAACGATCCCTGCTTTCAATACAGCTAAACGCCACTATTTTAAAATTTTTGCATTTCGGGATCCCGGGACCTTGAATTTCAGATCCCGAAATCCCGGGATTAACTAAACCCTTCGGGATTGAAAACCCTAGTATACACGCTTTACTGTGATTTTTTTTTTGCAAATGTACAATCCTAAACAACGATCACTATGTTTTTATTTTTTATAAATTTTAATGTATCTGTTCCCGTGTATTGCCCATATTACACGATGCTCGTTTGCTCGACGAGCAGATAGTTTTGTTGTTGCTTCCAATGCGAAACTGTCAAAAATTTTGCAGAGTACAACAACAACCATATTGCACGGCCTTGTGCACGCCGAGCAAACGAGCATCGTGTAATATGGGAATATCAGGTTTTCTGAAAACAGAAAAAATTTACTTGGCTATTTTTGAAACAAAACCCTTCAAATATTGCTCTCCCGCTATTGAATAAACTCGCAATGATCATTTTATGATTGTTTCAAGATGACAAAAAATAATTTTTTCGTAAGGCTTTAACGCTACAGTAATTTTTTTATCTATAAATAACTGTAGATGTAAATAGGAAATCGATAGCACGTTTCCAAGAATGTATTTCAAGTAGTTTGCAATTAATTGAAAAAAACACTGAAGCTAATGTACTGTTTAACACAGGAAAGATTAAGGTACCTTAATAATACAAATTATCTGACGTGGCAAATTAGGGATAGCAAAGTTAAATCAACAATTTCAGGTTATAAAAAACTGATTATTTCGAGTGGAGGGAGCTATTCGGCATTTTCGATAAATTTTTACATTTGCTTTTTTTTGTTTATTTGTTCTTTAAATTTGAAAATGTTTTCATATTAAAAAAAAAAGGAATTGTCCTTTCAGGTCTTCAAAGAATTTTTCTATTTCTCGGCGTGCTATGCATCATTTGCCTATCTTTATTATTATTTAAAATTGAAGTGCAAACTTAATGTTGCCAGTTACTCCAAAAATACTGGGCCGATTTTATCATATTTGTGCTACAGCATTATTTAAGGGTATTTTTCTTTCGAATTTTTTATAATAAGTATATTTAAAAAAGTGTTGAGTTTTTTAAGAAATCATCTCAGCTGCCACGCATTGCTTAATCGTTTTCTTTTCGCGCGGTTGTGTTGCGAGAGTTTCAATAAACTCCGTATTGCTCTCTTCTCTTTTGTTTTTTTTTAAAGTTTTAACGTTCGTCGTTCAAGCGTTGAAGAAGAACGTCGTTTAGATGGACGTCTAAAAAGTACAACAACACCAGAAATCATATAGCAAGTGTATGATGTTATTTGTGAAGATTAAAGTTTGACTAAGCGTAAAAATGCTGATACTTGTACCAGTGGCATCCCAGACAAATGTGTACTCGTATATTTTCCTTAAGAATTAAAAATAAAAAAAGCTGTTCGGAAAGTTATTTAGAACCGCATTCGTTAGCAATTCAACAAAAACTTTATCGAAAACAAATCTTAGCCTATTTTGAAGCGTTTTAAGTAGAGTAAAACAGATTTTGTGTGTTATTTTGTAACTATTAATAAGACTTATATCTACCAAAGTGATCTCAAACTGAAACAAGAACTATACTTGGCTGTACATCTCCAAACCAGGTAAAGTCAGAACAATCCACAAAACAGTCATGGCATCAGAGATGCAAAAAGGGATTTTGTTAATTGATTTTCTTGAGAAAGGTAAAATATTAACTCTGAATCTTAATGCAACCTTTTGGATCAGCTAAATGAAAAAATTCGTGAGCAAACACCTGCATTACAGAAGAAAAAAATAATTTTTTATTAATGCCCGTGTTCACACAAGTGCTTTGACCAGGGGCGTACCGAGGTCATTTTGACTGAAGGGGTATCAATGTATTTCGGCCGACTGGATGCCCTTAAGTTCCGACTTTTTTTAAATACGATATAGTTGAATTATATAAAGTTACTCATCCGTTCGATCAATATAAATACATCTTAAGGGGTCTTTTAAATTTGAACGGCTAAGAGAAACACTTTGTAATTATTTTTACTAAAAACTTTTTTAATGATGAAAAAAGAACTTGTGTACATCAAAATACATATAATTAAGTGTGTTTTGAGTTTTTTTTGGTTTTGCCTTTTATCTGCTCTCTTAAGCTTTTCGCAATTTGGACATCATTTTCGAATCCAAAAAGGTGGCAACGATTTCTCAGCTTTTACAACAGGTAACTGAATTTTTTTTTAGTTCAACGATAATACGTGAAACTATAAGATTACGAATAATCAGCCAACTAAACCTCATACCTGTTTTTGGCGCCATTTTCAAAACTAAAATTGAAAAATGATGCTATTTTTTTACATTTCCAACGCTCTAAAAATTCGACATTTAGGCTTTAATAGATTAAAAAAAAATAAACTGGCCATTTCAGCCCTTGGAAGGACTTTGACCTAGCTTCTTCTATTGATCAATTGTGTTGTGCGTGTTGTTAAATGGTTGATCACAAATGACCGAGAACTGGACCTACGTGTTTTATGCCGACTCCAAACGGCTTATGTTCTCAAGAAGCTTTACATGGCAATTTTTACTCTCTGAGGTTTGCCATTGTCTGCTGAGAGGTGACGACCGAACAGAAAAATTATTTCAATTGAAAAAACTTTCTGTCTGAGCTGGAATTGAACCCGGGCTACCGCAGTTCTTTAGCTTAGGGGCCACGCACTCTACCCACTAGGCTACGGTCGCCACTTATTGTTGGTTTAATAGATTATTGTTGGTAATAATCTTAGAAATTTTACAATAATAAATATAATGCAAAACAGTTTTAGCTCAAACGGAATTTTTCGTTAATCTTTGGTACCGTTTTAAGAAATCCTGAATTTTTTAACCCACATGTAGTAACACTTTTCAATCTTTCGATCTTTTTCAAGTGAAGAAGATCCCTTAAAGGCAGTTTTCATATCGTTCCCTCTATCAAAGAAAATAAAAGTAATTCAACATTATCGAATCAGCATTTAAAAATTTATTTTCGTTTTTGTTTTAAAAATTCATAGTTTATATGCGTATAATAAACAGGGCTTAAAAATTAAAAATAAACAGGGCTTTCCATTTCCTTTACATTTTTTCTTTTCATTGTTTAAATTAATTAAACAAAAATAGTGTTTTAAATAAAAAATACAAACTTAAATTTTAAGTAAAACATTTAAATTTTAATTCTACTTTTTTTTAAGGTAGCCCATTGCTGCGCAATATTATCTAAGTTACTGAGATCAACTATGCTCTTTTCCGATGAAAGTATTAATAATTCATTAAGACTTGAGTCACTTTGCATGGTTCTTAAATAATTTTTAACTAATTTTAATTTGGTGAACATTCTCTCATTTCCTATAAGAGCAACAGGCACTGTGCACAGCAAACGCGACATTTTGTTAACAGCAGGAAGAGATTTTTTTATTGCATTTTGAAACATTAGCTGTACCCGATAGAGTCTCTGCGCCTTCGCATAGATCATAGAATACTTCAAATTCCGCTTTCGATTGAAGTGAATCCAACAAACAATTTTTTGGTAACAATTTTATTGATTCTAGAATTCGCTTTTGGGTCAAGTTAGTAGAAGATAAAATTGGATTAAAGAGTTCATACAGAGGCTTTATTGTTTCTAAGCAACTGCTTAATTTATCTCGCATTAGTGAGGTTATCTTATCCAACACAAGTTTAAATTCTCTTCTATAAAAACCGTTCTTCGAAAATAAGCCGCGTTTCCAAACGTTTTGGCGCAAGACGTCGGCGATGGCGAATTGAGAATTCCTATTCAGCATCAACATTAAAAGATTTAAACAATGCAACAGCACTACTAATTAGGTTATCCGTACCTTCAGAGTCCGAATTTATTTTTTTTTAAATGATTTAAGGGCACAAGAAATAAATTTCATAGCATTTAAAATATTCAGTTCAACGGCTTAGAGTTTCAGTCAGGAGTTTCATTTTTACTAGCACATTTTTCATAAAAACAGGACTTATAATAAAGTCCACAAAAATGAGTTGGTTTGATAGCGAATATGCAGCATTTTGAGTCCACTTGTTAAATTTTTCAGTGCTTTGGAAAATTTCGTTTAGAACATCAACAATGACATAAAGCGATGCTTTTATAATAAATGAATTTTGAATGCAGATTTAAAAATGGTGTTCTTTTTGCTATCATCTCGTGCTTAAAAGTTAAAACGGACTTTTTTCAATACTCTGACTAAATCTTTTAAATTCATTATATATTTATTTATTATAATTGTATTCAAATTTAAATGTTTAGTCTATGAAATTACAGATTTTACATCAGAGTTCTTGAGCTAAGAAAATTTATTTAAATATTTTGGACGATTTCAAATTTTTTATTACAAATGTTGGGTATTTCTGAATAAAAATTTCAATCGCAAAAAGTTCTACAAAAATTTTTTAATTAGGTTTTGAAAAAGGGAATGTTTGTGACTGTGTAAGCATTTGCTCGTTTGGGCTTGTTTTATTCCACTTATTGTTTCAACTTTTTGACAAGGTATTTGTATTAGGGATTGTTATCATTAAGATATATCCAAAAATTTAAGCATTAATCATTATTTTATGATTTACAAGTTTTTGCTCAGATATAAAAATAGTAATCTGATTTTATCTTTTAAATCTTAAATAAAAATCATTAATATTTTTTGGTCAAACAAAAATATCATTTTCGGTTTTTATTTTTGGTCAAGGACACGGTTGCACAATTGGACTAAAAATGGTCCATTTTTTCCATTTTGTCGCTGCTCTCTTTTACATTACTATGCATTACTATATCCGTACTTTTTTAACATAATTTATACTACTTTTCCGAACTTTTTCTGCATTTTGTCAAAAAGGAACACTGGATTCGTTTACAACAATTCAACGCTGATACGACTGAAAGTGAATTGGCCGACTGAAGATAGTTTAAGGTACGACTTAAAATGAGTTGGCCGACTGAAGTTCGTTTAAAGTACGACTGAAAGTGAATTGGCCGACTGAAGATAGTTTTGGGTATAAATTAAAATGAAATAGCCGACTAAAGTTGGTTTTTGTTATGAAAATGGCAATAAAAGGTACGACTGGCTTTGATGCGTTCATAATTATCTATCTATATATATAAAAATAAAACGGTCCATCTATGAAATGCCATCACGGGCGAACGGCTGAACCGATTAGGCTGATTTTTTTTTTATTCAATTCGAAATTTTTAGTAGATGGTTTATATAGAAAAAAAAACTTAATTCGACAAAGGGGCGTGGTACCTCCCATACAAATCGCAGATTAAAAATTTCTGCTCCTATTATAGGTATTTGAACAAAATTTGGTACATCCGTTTAATGTATGCGTTCCAAGCTTTACTCCAAATATGGGCGGGATTGGACAAAGGGGCGTGGTACCTCCCATACAAATTACAAATTCAAAATTCACTATTTCTCCTACTGTTGTTGGTATCGGAATACAATTTAATATGAAGGGTTTAGTGTATAGTTTCTAAGTTCAACTACAAATATGGCTTCGGTTCGCTCACAAAACCAAATTGCACTTGCAGTAGCCTCCTCTGGGATTGCTGCTACCCTATTAGAAGGAGGAAGAACAGCTCATTCTGCCCTAAAACTGCCTTTAAATATGCAAACGGTAGATGAGCCAACATGTAATATTTCGAGGCAATCAGCGATGGCAAAAGTACTTCAAAACTGCAACGTACTTATTTGGGATGAATGTACAATGGCTCACAAGCGATCATTAGAGGCACTTGACAGAACATTAAGAGACCTGCGAAATAATGAACAAATATTTGGAGGGATGATGGTCCTATTGGCCGGAGACTTCCGGCAAACGCTGCCAGTCATTCCTAAATCAACACCTGCTGATGAAATTAACGCTTGCCTTAAGTCATCATCTATATGGAAAAAAGTGACAACTATCAAATTAACAACAAATATGCGAGTTGCTCTTGAAAATGCTGAATCAGGGTATGTGTTTTCAAAACAATTGTTAAACATTGGCAATGGAAAAATACCAACAGATTCCAGCACAGGGCAGATTTCATTTCCAACAGGCTTTTGTCAATTTACAAACTCTACCCAAGAACTAATAGCAAATGTGTTCCCAAATATTGCTGAAAATTACAACAATTATGTTTGGTTAAGCGAAAGAGCCCTTTTAGCTCCAAAAAATAAGGACGTTGTTGACACAAATTTAAAAATCCAAAGCTTAATTAATGGCGAACTGCATTCGTATAAGTCAGTTGATTCTATTACAGATCCTGATGATGTTGTTAACTATCCGATAGAGTTCCTAAATTCATTGGACTTACCGGGAATGCCCCCGCATAACTTGCAACTTAAGGTTGGATCAGTAATAATGATGTTACGTAACCTTAATCAGCCAACACTATGTAATGGTACTAGAATGGTTGTTAAAATGCTGATGCCGAACGCTATTAAGGCAATGATAATCATAGGAAAGTTTAAATGTGAAGAAGTGCTTATTCCGAGGATACCTATGATACCAAATGATCTACCATTTAAGTTTAAACGTGTCCAATTTCCAGTTCGCCTTGCATTCGCAATGACGATTAATAAATCTCAAGGACAGTCGTTAAAAGTATGTGGGTTAAACCTAGAAACCCAATGTTTTTCTCACGGTCAGTTGTATGTTGCGTGCTCGAGAGTCGGTACACCGTCAGCACTATTCATTTTCTCCCCCAATAGAAAAACAAAAAATATTGTTTACTACCACGCTTTAAAATGAATTACATGTTTACTCCTTTTTTTGGTTTTATAATAACCAAGTTTAGAATCAACTTCTTAACAAATAAAATGTGAAAAAATTGTGTTGATTTAACTTTTGTACTGCAGTTTACGCATTTCCATTTTTAATTCATCTATGAAATACAAATCATTACTAATAGCTTCCGAGCTAACCAGGGCGCTATTCATCAAAAATATAAAATCTATTATTTCTGCTTTGACAGTACAATAATTGGACAAAAATATGGTATG
The DNA here is from genome assembly GCA_963920525.1 of Dichetophora obliterata. NCBI lineage: Eukaryota > Metazoa > Arthropoda > Insecta > Diptera > Sciomyzidae > Dichetophora > Dichetophora obliterata. The sequence goes on along the minus strand of OY986435.1, from coordinate 176,277,556 downwards.
TCAGTTTAGTGCACCTATCATTTTTCTTTGAAATATCAGTCCACTACGACTTTGCAACGGAAAAAAAATTTCACTCAAAAAACAAATTGCAAGGCAAAACGACGTTTGCCGGGTCAGCTAGTTGTTTATAAAAATCAATATTTTAAAAAATTGTAGTAAAAAATAACAATTAGGCCGACTCTAAAAAAGTAAGGAGGTAGTCTACCCCCTCATCCCCCGCTAGTTACGCCCCTGGCTTTGACGATGGCAAAATTAAATGAATTAATGTGCGCATTGCTTGAACATACACCGTATTCACCAGATTTGGCTCGCAGCGACGAATACCTATTTAAAAACCTGAAACAATTTCTTCCATTGCGAGAATTTTGCAGAGCTTTTGGAAAACCATTACAGAGATGGTATAAAATTATAGATAAGTGAGATTATATTGAATATAAAATACTAATTTAATTTTAAAATTCAAATTCTTTCATTTTTTCTTTTAATACTTTTCAACCAGAATACTTTTGTATAAATACAACTGTATAAATTTTATTGTATAAACATTTAAGCAATCATTGAGTTATGGATATAAAAGGTTTTTCCATTTTAAACACAAGTCATAAGGGATTTTTAACACAAATATAGTTAAGAACTTAAGTATTTCGATAATGTTTTAAAAAAAATATCTACAAATTATCTGCTACGTTTCATGCGTATTTTTCGAGTTGTGAACAATTTTTATTTTGTCGCTTAAAGCGTTGTCCGCAGCTCTGCTTCAATTATTGTTCCAATATCTATAAATGATTTTGATAGACTCTTTCAAACAACCGCACATTTATGTGTTTAAACTGTGATTGAGGAGTTTTTTTAATCTTGCTAAAGTTACTTTTTTTTCAATGAAGGGCAACTCGTAAACACTTAAGTTCTTAAGACAAACATTAAAAATAAAGATAGTTACTTTTAATCGTCCCAGTATTTTACAGCTCTAACTCAATTGTGGATACACCCATTTGCGTCAATTGCACAAGTAAACAATGACATTAGAAGTTTCAAATATAGTTTATTAACACACGTTTTAAACACACTTAACAGCTATTCAATAATAACGTATTTACTTAAAAATGTTTAAGAAAAAAAATGTTCTTGGGCACATAAAAAATAAGTTTTATTGTGCGGAGAAGTTTCTTGTCAGTTTTAGTTTAAAACATATGTCTGTAAATTTTTGTATAGCACAAAATATTATTCGATAACGAATTTGCGATTGAAGCAAAGGCGTAAAAGACTTTATCAGGCCTGTAGCCAAGAGGAGTTTTTGGGGTTCAAATGCCAAAATAAAAGAAGGCATCTTCGTTAGAGCACAAATAAAAAAAATTTAAAGTTTCACAAAAAGATTTTCAATTGGTCAAAAGTTGAACCACAAAATATTTGATGAGGAATTATCCAAAAATGGGTGTAAATAAGTCTTTGAAAATTCTTTTAATTGTGCTTGTGAAAACCCGTTTAGTTTCTCAAGGGGTTTTCCCGACTCAAGTGAATCATTACCGTTATAATAAGAACATTGGCACAGAAATCCATAATATAGCAATTTTATAACAATGCTATTACATAAACTTTGTTTGACCGGTGTTTGACCTGTATGCATGTATGCTTGTATGCATGTATGTCAAGGCCGTAGCCAGGATTTACCCAAAGGGGGGTTTGATGAACTTTTTTTTATTCAAATGGAAAAAAGTTCCATTTGTACCCCTCCAAAAATAATCAATGGTTTTTTTATAACGATTCCCAAAATATTTTGCCTGTTACGATAGCTAAAAAATTTTCCAAAATCTCCAAAAATCAAGTTCTTCGTAAATATATTGGCTGGTAGAGTAGTTGTAAAAAAAAGTAAACTGTGAGATATTAAAGGCCGTAAAAGGCTCTTCCAATTTGCATCAAAAATTTTTTAAGTTTTGTAATAGAATTAAAAATAATGCTTTTTTCGCGCCTTTTTTAAATTTTTTAAAATTATTTTCACTTAATTTTAAATAACTTCATTATTTCTATTGCAATCCTCACTTTCAAGATATCGTTGGAAAGGTTTTGAGTGCTTGCATTCAAGGCCAGAATTTCTAAAATTTATACATATTAAAGCTAAAATATAAAACAAATTTTGTAAGAAATTAAAAGAAAATAAAATTTAAGTTATTAGAATTTTAAAAGTTTTTGTATGGAAATAAAATAAAAAAATATAAAAAATTAAGTCTTCTTTTTTAACAAATTCTGCCATCACGTCCAGCTCTGTTACTGTGCGATTACCCTGCATGCTAACGGATGCACATCCGTTCAAACGGATCTCGCCCATTGAATTACGGGGGTATGTTTTAAGAAATTTTAGGGATGTCAACGACATCTCATTTATCTCAAATTAACAAAATTTTAGAAACAGAAAACCTTTTGCATAAACTTCATAAATCTAGGAACCTTAAAATTTGTTACTTCAATGTTACTTAAACGATTGACTTAAAACTTTTGCTCGGGTCAGAATACTGAAAAATGTAAGTCAACTGTTTATAACTCATGAGTAACTTCAAACTTTCCTCAAATATCAAACCAGCTTTAGACTCATATTTTTAATTCGAAAGTTTATTGTTTAAAAACTCTTGGCTATAAAAGAGTCACAATGAAAGGGGCAGAAAAATTTATTTGAAAAAAAATTGTTTGAACCGTAAATTATACAGAGGCTGTGATGCAATACCGACATAAGTAGAGCTAAAGAAAACGCAGAACTTACATTAACCCTCCGTTACTAACGCTATTTGGAGTAACGCCATTACTAACACAGAGAAAACAACATTTTCAAAAGTGGCAGAAACGAGCTAATTTTAAAAACGTTTAACCCAGATTTTGCACTTCTAACGTTTATTTTAATTTTAAAAATGAGCATTTTGAAATGAAATAGTAAAACGTTTATTTTTATTTTAAAAACTTAAATTTTAAAATGAGATTCTAAAATGTTCATTTGATTTTTAACAATGGATATTTTAAAACGCTGTAGTAAAACGTTTATTTTCATTTTAAAAACGAAAATTTTAAAACGAGATACTAAAATGTTTGTTTGATTTTTAATAATAAATATTTTCAAATGTAAAATGTTTATTTTCATTTTAAAAACGAAAATTTTAAAATTAGATTTTAAAATGTTCGTTCGATTTGTAACAATAAACATTTTAAAATGCAATGGTACATTAATTATTTATATTTTAAAAACGAAAATGTTTCTTATTTCCCATTCAAAATATTTACAGAAATCCGCAGTTCCTCTAATAATTAAAAAAGCTTTATTGGTTTTCAAAATTACAGTTTTATTTTAATTATTTTATCATCAGCTATGTTCATCTAGTTAAAATTTTTTAGATAATTATACTGTATCCCAGCGTCTATAAAAAAATAGAATTTTGTCATATATTATTCATTTTGTTTAAAATACTTTCCTTTTAGTTGTGGCTAGGGCTGCCAGGTTTTTTTTTTAAATCGGGATTTTACAAAAAATAAATCGGGACATAAGAAAAAAAAATCGGGAAAAAGATGTATGTATGTCGCTCGTTTTTTTCAATAACGTCACAACTCAAAAAATGCTGTTAAGTACATAGAAATACTTGTCATAGATCAATTTTAATTGTGTGAACGATAACGATATCTTATTTACTTTTCGCGATAGAGGAAAATGTGTCGCTCAATAGTTCACCACCACAGCAAAATTTTTGATGCAAATGTGACATGCATTCTTACGGACACTGCTTCCAGAAGACATTCTATATATCAAAAACTGTGCTTCTTTTTAGCCTTATAAAGAAGTTCTTTCAAGTGGCATTTTAATAAAATCCTTCTAAAAGACATTCAAATGGTATTTCAATTCAAAGTACAAAAATTATATATAATTATAATATATGTTTTAGATATTTTCCGTGGGATTTTTTTAAACCCCCCATTAAACCCAACAACTTACTACTTACAACACCAAAATGCTTTGAAAATCGGGAAAAAGGATATTTTACTTGCAATTTTTTTAAACCCCCACAAAACCCAACTACTTTTCATTTCCAACACCAAAATCACTAGTCTAGAATGTCGAGAAAAGGGATATTTTCCCAGGGATTTTTTAACCCCCAAACCACAAAAACCATTCCAGTCCATTTAATGCCTTCTTAAAGTTCTCCTGAAAAACACCTACTAGAATCCTTTGATTGAAGGGCTGAAAAAAATCTTCTATTGAAAAAGTCCTAGAAGCACTTCTAGAAAAGACTAAGGAAAGCATTCCTCCCAATGACATGCATATGTTAAAAGAATGCCTTCTGGGTATTAAAGTGGAAGGGATGGAATTAAAGGATGAACTTTCCCTTACTCTTTAGTTTCTTTTGGAAGCACTTTTTGGCTGGGACGCTGAGAATAAAAAAACTTAAAATACGTTTACTAAAAAACGATCGCTTAAAGTAAACTTCTTTGAATAAAAAGAGCGATATGTAGCTTTAAAAAATATATTTTATTACCCAAGGTAATAAAACCACACCAAACAGTGCGTTTTTCAAGTTTTATTGGCAGCACTTGAACTGTCTCTGGCTGTTCTTCAGACAAAATTCAGCAATTCTGTTCAGCAATTTTCTAAGTCAAATGGACACGTACAAACTGTAAGTGAAGAAGAATATCTGTACAAATTTAGTGATGTAGAAATAAAAACATAGAAAATATTTTTAAAAAGTGACATAAGTAATAAAAAATTAAATTGTATTTCGGAAAATCAAAACATTTGGCGCCCCGCTTAAGATCTTTATGGGACGCACATTTTTAGGCTGAAAATCGGGACAACCCGCGTGGAATTCATGACCTGGCAGCCCTAGTTGTGGCAGCAAATGCTATCTTATTAAAATATTCGTGGTTGTTTTAAAAACGTTTCGTTTTACTTTTTAACTTAAAAATGTGCGTTTTCATTTTTGTATGGCGTAAAATATTTTTAAAAATATAAATTTTACTAACATTTTTAAAATGTGCGTTTTTGATTTTTTGTTTTCTCAGTGAACCTGGGTTCCACCCATAAATTTTAATTCATTCATGTGTAAAAAAGAACGCTAAAATAGTAAAATGGTTCTGCTTTTATTAATTTCGTATATTAAACCTATTAAACCTAAAATTCGTCCATTTTAATTAATATTTTAATTTCTAATAAAAATAAATTAAAATAACGCTAATTAGAGAACTAAAAAAAAACTTCAAAAAACATGGTTTGAAAAATTTCACATTCTGAGTTCAAATTATTTGCTACGTTCTTCGAGAGGGCCAATTTGAAAAGCTAAAAGATGTATGAAAAAAAAATTATCTAGACACATTTTTTTTTGCAGTGAAAATTTTTTAAAATAATGACCTCTTATTATTCGTTATAATTGAAACATTAGCCTCTAATGGCACAGCAGCGCAAGCATCGTAAATAAGCGGCTAGCACATAGAATAAATGTCGATTGTGCAAAACTTAGTCACATAGTCAAAATAAAACAATCAAAGCAGGCCTGTAGCCAGACTAAGAAGACAGGCATGCATCTTGGGGGGGGAATTTTTTTGTTTTTTCATTTAAATAAAAAAAAAACCATTTTTTAACGTGTGAAATGAATACATTACACATATATATTAAAAAACTGTTAATCTTATAATATTTACAAGGATATGTAGATCTTTTTATACATGAGATTAGTACATAAAAAATAATATAAAAATTAATTCAGGAATTTGTAATGAAATTAAGTTAAAAATACAAGATTTATTTAAAGTGGCTAGAAATATAAGACATTTTTTAAGTAAACAAATAAAAAAATTGAATTAACCCGCATCCGTCGTTTGCATCAAATTGATGCAAATTTTTTATTCAGATTTATATATTAAGAACAGACATGCATGTTTTGATTTAAATCTTTTGCTTCTTTAAATTTTTGCTAGAATTAAGATTTGCAATTTTTTCTTATCTTAAAATTAATAAACATTCATCATGCATAAAAAAAATTTAAAAATTAAAAACATTTCAATGAATTATATATTTTTTGTATCTGCATCAAATTGGTGCACAACGTGCTTTTCATTTCTAGAAAGTTCCTATGGATTCGAGTTAAAAAATTATTAAAATTTAAGTCTTATTTTTTGGTAGCAAATGTTGGCGACCCAGTAGAAATTTAAAAAATTGTAACAATTTGTCTGAATTGTTTTATTAAACAAATTTCATATACATATTCAAGTCATGAATAAGGTGTATATTTTTTGTTATTTTAAACTAAACTAATTTTAAAGCAATACCCAAATATATCTACAAAATGCGTATTAATTATTCATTTAAAGTTTTTCATTGTCTGATTTGGCCAGGGGGATAAACGGTTGTAGTAGGGGGGGGGGCATTGCCCCCACTTGCCCCACCCTGGCTACAGGCCTGAATCAAAAGAATTCTTGGTCAAAGAATTATACAATTTCACACTTGTTTTGCCAAATCGTCAAATGCATTTAAAAATACGCTGAAATCAAAATTAAATAGAACTTCTACGTTTATCTATCTAGAGATGCATTTTTATTTTTATCTGAGCATTGCCATGCATTGCCATGTTGTGCATAATCAGATACACGTAAATCCCTTTAAACAGATTTCTATGTTACACTTGTTAAGCCATGTCTAATTGGACCATTACAAAAGTAATTGAATGATGCAATTATTGCATATTATGACAAAAACCCTGTTCAAATGTTCAAATTTTTTGTCACATGGCTAGTCAAAAACAATAGAACAATATTGAATGTTCCCTTAAAATTACAGTGAGAAATTCGACCATTTCCACTGGTCTAAATCTAAATTCACAGTGTCGACAAAGATAAGATGAGATTTTGCAAGCACAAACGCGTCCGCATTCTTAAAAATTTTTCTATTGATTTACATAACGTTATAAATCCTGTGTTGCTCAGGAGAGGTTTTTTTATTTAAAACCTTTTTTATTTTACTTGAGAAACAAACCACCCAAAATTCTTGTTCCTCCATTACTAACGTGGGTGTAAAACACCCAGACACTTTTTGAAATGAGCAATTTTTATAATTTAGTTTAAAAAAACAGTACTAAAGTTTGTTTTAAAATAAAGCAAAATACACAAAAAGAGATTACATTTGATATAATGTTCGCACCATTAAACTATCAATAAATTTTTTCCATATTTCATAACTAATGGGTGTAATCCACCTTGCGTTAGTAACGGAGGGTTAAGCTCCATTTGCATATTTGGAGTAAGCCAACCAACTACAGCGACAACACCATGGATGCTGAAATTTAAATTTTATAGAACCGCTCGAGGGAAAATTAAAATCAGTTGTTGACTGAAGTATAGTGTAAAATCTTTCTAGGCGGTTCGAATTAGAAAGGTTTTTTCAGTTTACATGTGTATGGTATTCTTGTTGGCTTCACTGTTGTCATCACTACCATCATCTACAACTGCCGATGCCAAGGATAGTGAAAACAATAGTGATGGTAATTTTTAATCTATAACGTTTGATCCGATAAATTACGATGTATTTGTTTTCACTAACTATTGTTGTTTACGATACGAATCAACTCATAAAAAAGGCTTTTACACGTAAACGCAAGAATCCTTGTTGAATCTACGATTTTTTAATCGCCATTTAAATGACCAAATATTAATGTTGAACGTAAAACTTGAAAAAAATCTTAAAATTTTTCCTTTTTATTTCATAAGAATTTTCGATTTAGAAAGTTTAAGCCAAATCAGAGGTGGTAAAAAACAAGAAAAATAGAGCTAAAAATGGGTCTAAAAGTGACTGTATTGATGCTTTCTAAGCTGGTTGATTCAGTCGGAAATATTTCGAGATTTTGAAAGACAAACACGATTCTAAAACTAAATCAAAAATGCCTGCGCATTTAAATAGTCTATCCTTAAAAATTACAACTTATACAAAACAATTTTATTATACTTTATCACAAACTTACTTTGATGTTTATTTTCCATTCCGAAATTTAGTTTTTTATTTGTAAATTCTGAAAATATTTAAAGTTTTGTTGCACTTTTATTTTATGTATATCAATCAAAAAACATATGTTCACATATTGACAACTTCCAGAGCGTCATGGAATAATATTTAATAATATTTATACTATTTCTGTTCAACTTATATAGTTGATATACCAAATTTTAACAATTATTTTTTGTATTTACTGTCACTTACACGTGTCAGCTGGACCATTTTGCAATGTACGAATTATTAGTTGAGTTTAAAAAATTTGAAACCGAAATCATTCAGCCTGGCTAGTCGAACAACTACAGTATATAAGGAACTGTATGATTGTAAAGTGGCTGTAGCCTACTAGTAAAGTGAGTGTTTATTTTTGGGGGCTGGTTTGTCGAACAACTACAGAATATAAGGAACTGTATGATTTGAAAAAATGCTAAAAATGAAAAATGTACATACAAAAACAAGTAAAAAATTAATATAAGTCCTAGCGAGGTACTTCTTGGGTCTAACCGATTTCGACCATTTTCAGTACGCATCTGTTACTCTATTTCATTATCGTTTTGACGAATTTTTGTTAATATCAGTCAACCTTTGTATGTACCTCCCATACAAAATCAGGTAAAATATTATTATTTTGACGTGATTGGGAAAAACTGAGTATGCCATTAAATTCAATGACCAAAAATTAAGTTTACATGTCTCGGCGTTTTTGTTTGTCTTTTAGACATCCCTACAGTGTTATTGGCATTGCAAAAAAAGGGCTTAGATATTTGACACCTATTTGAGAAATTGTAAAGTTCTCAAATTAAGTTTTAAGCTTAGTATGCTGTAGAAGCGAAAAGAAATCTTCCGTAAGAAATGCATTGCGTTTTTGACAGCGAAAAGGTAGCAACATTTTTTTTCGTTGATTTGTATGCTGTTGAACCGAAAAATTTGTTGAGTGCAGCCAAGTTTACAACCATGATTGAAGAGTTAAAATGTCAAAATTTCGCTGTCTTTTATATGTCCGTACATTTAATTGGCACGGATATTTGACATTCAACAATAATGTTCAACTAACACATTCTACACACAGGTTATAGTAAGTATGTGTAAGTGTTGAGTCTACACCAAAATTTCGCGTGTAGAATTAAATGCGTAAAAATTTTCGTTCCTACAGCATACTAAGCTTCAATCGGAATGTCGATGGCACTAATATAATAGGTACCCAAAAGTAATCAACTTATTTAGTCTACACAGTGAACTGTCTCCTCTCCATGTAAGAAATGGACAAAAATAGAAGGAGTGCTCCAATGATAATGTAATTTTGTGTGCTTTATAAGTTTAAACCAACTAAGAAAAATTTTAAAAATGGTTTAAATCGGTTTGACCCTAGGGGTACATCCCTTGGACCTATATTAATTTTTTACTTGATTTTGTATGGGAGGTACATACAAAAGTTGGCGGATCTTAACAAAAACTAGTCAGAATGGTAGTCAAATAGAATAACAGATGTTTACTGAAAATAACCGAAATCGGTTAGACCCTAGGGGTACCTCTTTTTAACCTATAATAATATATTGCCCGATTTTGTATGGGAGGTACATACAAAGGTTGACTGATCTTAACAAAAATTCGTCAAAACGATAATGAAATAGAGTAACAGATGCGTACTGAAAATGGTCGAAATCGGTTAGACCCTAGAAGTACCTCGCTAGGATTTATATTAATTTTTTACTTGTTTTTGTATGTACATTTTTCATTTTTAGCATTTTTTTCAAATCATACAGTTCCTTATATTCTGTAGTTGTTCGACAAACCAGCCCCCAAAAATAAACACTCACTTTACTAGTAGGCTGCAGCCACTTTACAATCATACAGTTCCTTATATACTGTAGTTGTTCGACTAGCCAGGCTGAATGATTTCGGTTTTAAATTTTTTAAACTCAACTAATAATTCGTACATTGCAAAATGGTCCAGCTGACACGTGTAAGTGACAGTAAATAAAAAAAATAATTGTTAAAATTTGCTATATCAACTATATAAGTTGAACAGAAATAGTCTAAATATTATAAAATTATATATTTTTTTAACTAAAACTAAAAACTAAATAAAAAACTAAATTTCGGTATGGAAAATAAACATCAAAGCAAGTTTGTCATAAAGTATAATAAAATTGTTTTGTTTAAGTTGTAATTTTTAAGGATAGACTATTTAAATGCGCAGGCATTTTTGATTTAGTTTAAGAATCGTGTTTGTCTTTCTTAGAAGAAAAGCAATGATATTGTCACAGTTTTATATACAGTCGCTCACAAAAGTATTCCGAATAAGAAATATTTCAAAATTAACCACAATTTGTTTTTTTTTAATATAAACGAATGCTTCTAATCAAAACTAACTGAAGTATGTATATTCAATAGATATGAATACCTTTAATAATACCAATTGGATAAAAATTAAAACCATTAAATCTTCAAAAATCACCTTGAATCAATAATTAGTCTAAATCTAACTGACAAAAGTATTCGGAAAATGCCTAGTAGCATCCCTGTTTTAAATGTACCTTTTTGAATTCCACTTAACTTGGCATCACTTTTGTTTCAGTGCATGTGTGTATTCTTTTGGCGTTAGGTTTTTCAAAGTAAATTTGTCTTTCTGTACGTTTTTCAGAATTATTGAAAAATGGGTAGACAGTCCGCTAAAACTACTATTAAAGAAAATAAAATAATTTTTAGAATGCGTGAAGAAGGAAAAACACTTAAAGAGATTTCAAATCCAACAAATAGAAGCATTTCCACCATTCATAGCATTTTAGAAAGGAATTCGCCAAGTGTTGGTAAACGTTCAGGCAGGGCAAAAAAACTAAGTTTTCGGGACGAGTGCATTATAATAAGAAAAATCAAGGAACAGCCTCGTACTTCTGCCGTTGAGGTTAACAGGGACCTTTCAGAATATCACGATGTACATGTCAGTGATGAAACGCTCAGAGCGTTACCGTATTAAAAAATCGTAAAAATTGTAAAAAACGCATAGAATTTGCAAAAAAATATAAAAATCATGATATTGAGTTTTGGTCAAGAGTAATATTCGGCGATGAAACAAAATTTAACATTTTCGGACGAAATTGAATCCAAAAAATACAGTCCCATCTGTGAAACATGGAAGTGGTAACGTCATGCTATGGGAGTGTATGAGTGCAAGTGGAATTGGCATCATCCAGTTTATAACTGATAAAATGAACCATCAGCAGTATATTCAGATTTTAAAAGACAATTTGAAAGCAAGCGTCGAACAACTTGGGCTTTCGGGTCGTTATATATTTCAACAAGATAACGACCCGAAGCATATAGCTCAAAAAACGCGACTTTAGATCCTTAACAATACGCCGAGTATTTTGGAAACACCTCCTCAGTCGTCGGATCTCAACCCGATCGAGCATTTATGGGCGGACTTGGAGCGATCTATTCCAAAGCATCCTATCACATCAAAGGAACAATTAAAACGAGTCATAACAGAAGAATGGGCGAAAATTACATCTGAAAGAACTCTGTCGATGCCAAATCGCATTAAGGAAGCCATTAAGCTAAAAGGTTACTGCACACGTAACGTAATCGTATTATTAAAATTAATATTTAATTTATTTTTCCATTATTTTATGTTGAATTTCGAATACTTTTGTGAGCTGATTTTTTTGATATGCTGCTTTTCATGTGTAAAGCCGTGCCTTTGGGATATGGAGTCGAGTGATATGTTTATTACCGAGGCAGTCAACTTGCCGATAAAGAAATCATTCCATCGACAGATCCGATTCTATCGACTTCCACGGCATTGACCTCTACACTCCTGCTCAAAACAAGAGAGCTCGTTCGCCGTTACTAATAGTGGAAGCCACCGGTCCAGCAGTTGTGCCAACCAATAGTGGTTTTATTGGAAGATATTTGGAAAATTTATTTTATTCCACGCACTGATCAATTAGGTCTTATTTCATAAAAGTGCTCTCCAAGAGCCAATAAACTTGATGCAATGACACACCTTTTTTATCATTTTATTGATATGGCTGCAACATTCGCTTACATTCGCTTACAAATTCAATTAAAAAGTTGAAAGGTACCAGTAATATTTTCGATAAAGAAGGAAAACGCTGCAGTTACCTGAATTTCGAAAACAAATCGCTGATGGTCTTGTACGCTACACTTAGAGGCATTCAGTGGGTCGCATATCTAAAAGACAAACTCCATTGCAATCTTCAACAAGTCAACCATCTGCTCCACAAGATGAAGCGCTACCTGCTGCTCTGAGCACTATCAGGAAAGCTTACCATCCTGTTGATGATGTTCGTTTAAACGGTAACAATCACCTTACGAAATGACCCGAGAAGAAAAGTGTTAAAAAAATGGTGCAAGCATTGTAAAAAGTTGCAAACTCAGTGTTTTTGAGATGTATGTTCTTACATTTATGATGCTCTGCCTCAAAAAATTTCTTTTTTGAATACCACACAAAGAAGTAATCCATTTTTCTTAATTTTATTTTTATTTTCTTAAACTTTTTGTAATATAACTGTAATCAAATAAAATTTTTATCTGTGCCAATTTGTTTCAACCGATTAGAGTGCCAGGAGGAACCATCTCACGAATGAGGAGAAAGCATCAAACGAATGATGCCATTTAGTTCCTAAAGCCCAAATTATGATACAAAAACAATTTCCAACCATTATTTATCGCTATTAGAAATGTGTTGGTTAGAGGGTTAAGAAACTCCTTTGATATGCAAATACTGATATGCACTGATAATAAATTTTTTGATTTTATAAAAGTTATTTTAATTGGTGACAAGAAATGTGTGGAAAAAAATGTTTAATGTATTTAAGAATGACATAGAGTTTGGATTTTACAATATCATCTAAACCCTTTAAAGGAAGAACAATTTTAAGGGCTCTTTAGACCTTAATTTTCATTTGGACTAATTTTTTGTAAAATTTGATACTATAACAAAGAGAGATAATAAATCCCGCTACTATGTTTCAAGCAATGAAACTGTTGTAAATGTATAAATGTATCCTTATAAATAATGCAATTCTTAGAAGAGTTTATTAAACTTTGTATGTCCTGTAAATAATCTTAAAAGTAACCCGATATTTCATTGAGAAAATAGAAAAACCCAGACAAAAAATGTAAGATTTCCAATTTGCAAAATTGGAGACCCCAAACTCTCGATAATGGGTGCTATTGAGCTATATATTATAATAACATAGTTTCTTATATAGGGTAAGACGGAGCACATTTGACTTCACTATGTTCAGTGCGAACAGGGCCTTATATCAAAAATTTAAAAATGCGGAAACGACCCATATTTGATTTAAGGAAATTTCAAAAAGTTTGACAATTCTATCTCTACATAGAATAGGCAGAGCAACACGTGTTTTTGAATATGCGCGATCGTTCAATGTAATTTTTAGCTGGAGTTACGTAAGCCTTCTCTCAAACAGTAAAATATATTTCCTGTACTGGAATTTCCAAATGCGTGAACGAAGTTTTTCGATATCGTTAGTTAGCGAAAACTGTCATTTTCTATTACCCATAACGCCAACGATTACTAGCGTTAAATTTTTGGGAATTCCACTACTAACATGTGTTTAGTAAATAAAAATTAATTTATCACAAGTTTCACGGCATTAATACTTGCTTAGTTGGCACTACAACCGTATGTCGGTCTTTGCCTCATCTAAGAATTTGCGCCAGCCATTTCTGTCTTTCGTTTGCTGGCGCCAGTTGGAAATTCTAAGCTTCATCAGCTTGTCCTCTACTTGGTCTTTCCAACGAAGATGCTGTCGTCCTCTTCTGCGTTGACCGTCGCTGGGTACCGAATCGAATGTTTTTTTCACTGGAGCATCGTCTTTCATGCGCTGAACATGACCAAGCCAGCGAAGCCGCTCGATTTTAATGCGTTTGACTATGTCGATGTCAGCGTACAGCTCATACAGTTCATCAATCCATCGTGTTCGGTACTCGCTATTGACGCAGATTGGTCCTTAGATCTTACGAAAAATCTTTCTCTCGAATGCTCCTAAAGTCTTTTTACCTGAACTGCTCAGCGTCCAGGTTTGTGATGCATAAAGTAGGATGGGTATGATGACCGATTTATAGAGCGTGATTTTTGTTCGTCGAGAGAGGGCTCTGCTTCTCAATTGCCTACTGAGGCAATTGAGAAGCAGAACACCTGATGGCAAGAGTTATTCTTCGTTTGATCTCAATGTTGATGTCGTTGGTTGAGTTTATGCTGGATCCCAGATAAACGAAGTCCTTCACAACCTCGATGGAGGTATTGTTAACTCTAACGTGGGTTCCAAGACGCTGGGACTGTTTGTTTGTTGACACCAAGTATTTCGTCTTATCTGCACTCACTGCCAGACCCATTCGACATGACTTTCTTTCTAATCTGAAAAATACTTCACTGACTTCGCGCGTATTATGGCCAATGATATCGATGTCATCAGCATACGCAAGCAGCATAACACTCTTGTGCCAGTGGCAGAATATTGTGCCACTACGTCTCAGATCAGCAGCTCGGATGTTATTTTCCATCATTAGGTTGAAAAAGACGCACGATAAGGAATCACCTTGTCTGAAACCTCGTTTGGTAACAAGTGGTGGGGAGAGGTCCTTCCCGATTTTAACTGCGCTGCTGGTGTTGCTCAGTGTCATCCTGCAAAGTCGTATTAGTTTTGCAGGAATACCAAACTCAGACATGATAGAGTACAGGTGCTTCCTTATTGGGCTGTCGAAGGCGACTAAGTAGTAGACAAAAAGATGGTGGGTGTCGATTTGTTTTTCTTGAGTCTTCTCCAAGATTTTTCGTAGCGTGCAAATATGGTCGATTGTGGACTTTCCAGGTCTGAAGCAACACTGATAAGGTCCATTCAGTTCGTTTACAATGGGCTTCAATCTTTCACATAAAACGCTCAACAGGACCTTATATGCGATACTAAGAAGGCTTATGCCACGGTTATTGGCACAGATAGTGGGATCACCTTTCTTGTGGATTGGGCAGAGCACACTGAGATTCCAATCGTTCGGAATGCATTCTTCCGACCATATTCTGCATAGAAGCTTGTGAATGCATGGAGCTTCACAATAGAGCTTCGCCTCTATTCTTAAACAGCTCAGCAGGTAAGCCATCAGCTCCCGCGACTTTGTTATGTTTAAGCCGAGCTATAGCTGTCAGAACTTTATCATAGTCAGGCAGCGGAACCTCGACGCTGTCATTCGTAATTGGGGTTTCCAGAATATCATCTCTATTCGCGGGGTTGTAGTCAGCGTCGCCATTTAGAAGCTTAGAGATGTGTTCCCTCCAAAACGTCAGTGTACTCTGGATATCTGTCACTAGATTCCCGTTTTCAACCTTGCAGGAAGAGGCTCCGGTTTTAAAATCATCGGCAAGGCGTCTTATTTTTTCGAAAAATTTTCAGGCCTCATTCCTGTCACCATACATCTCAATCTTCTCCTGCTCGCGCTTTTCTGCCTCTCTTTTTTCCGCCTGAAAATACGTCTCTATTCCCTCCTCTTTTATCCTATCCTCTTGTATCGCTCCTTAGAAGAGCGCGTTACAACCGACTGTAGGGTGGCTTTCTAGGCGGCGTCTTTTTCTGCAGTGGCGTCGCGGCACTCCTGGTCGTACCACTGATTTCGGTGAGGGCGGTGGTAGCCAATCACCTCTTCAGCAGCCGCACTCATGGAGTTGAAAATGTGTGTCAACTGCGCGTATATATCATCTATTGGAGGAATGCTTTGAAGCAGGAGTAAGAGTCGAGTGGCAAAAGCTTCGACTGCCTGTTTCGATTGCAGCTTGTTGACGTCTAGCTTTCTCTATGTAGGGTTGCGTGTATTCTTAGCTGCGCACAGACGTGTACGGATCTTGCCTGCGGCAAGAAAGTGATCCGAGTCAATGTTTGCATCACGGATCGTGCGTACATCCAATACACTAGAAGAGTGCCTTCCGTCGATCAAAACGTGATCAATTTGATTTTTGGTTTTTTGATCAGGGGACATCCAGGTGGCTATATGAATATTGAGATGCTTGAATCTAGTGCTACTACGACCATGTTTCGTGCTGCGGCGGAATCAGCCTCATTCCATTATCGGAGGTGCTGTCGTGGAGGCTGAACTTTCCGTCTGTTGGACCAAATATATTTTCCTTGCCCACCTTACAGTTGAAGTCACTAAGCACGATTTTTACGTCATGACGGGGGCAGCGCTCGTAAGCATTTTCAAGGCGCTCGTAGAAAATTTCCTTGGTCTCATCGTCTTTGTCTTCAGTCAGAGCGTGCGCACATATTGGGCTTATATTAAAAAATTTAACCATGATGCAGATTACGGCATTAATGACATTTAAAGAAAAAAAAGGTTAGTCGTTTGGAGGAACATATTTTTTTACCGTCATACCTTCTAGCAAAAATTTCGACATTCCTTTCAAGCGGCTTTTTAAATTATTAATTCCTGATACTTTCTTTACAGAATGTGTACAAAATTTTATTGGTCTATTTTCTGTTGTATCTAACTGAGTTATGGGATGAAACCACTGTGCAACTTGGCACTCAATAGCTTCAGAAATAGGCTTAACAATATAAGGTGCGTTTCATATTTATAGCCCACCCAATACACTTTGATGGTTTCATTTATAAGAATGAAGAAATTAGTTTCCTATTAATAAAGAACAAAATATTAAGTACTGTAAGGCTAGTAGTTTACGATGGCAGCCCTGTTTTGACAGGCTCTTCGAAATACCGTTATATTGCAACAAGACGTTTGATTTGTTTTGTTAAGCTGGTACAATTATCGTTTCATAATTTTAACATAGTCGCAGTTTTTTTCTAATAAAAAAGGGGTTTGTATTATGCAAAATTTTTTTAATCATAAAAGCTAATAGTGTTATATCTGAGCTTATTATGCCGAGTGGTAAAACTTCGTCAGAGGTAGAAAAGGAAAAATTTTGGCTTAGGCCAACAGCATAACATTTCAGTGAGCGAAATTTCAAGAAAACTTGAACACAGCCGACGAGTGATCGCAAATTTACTTAAAAATACGCAAGAATATGGTATAAAGGCGATCCGGACGTAAGAGAAAGATTTGCAAGAGGTAGGTGCGTGCAATCATACGTGTGGCAAGTTCGGCAAGAAAATGTGTTGAAACGATGAACTGATATTTGCCGAACTAAACTGCAAGCAATTCTAAAGCGCTGATTATAATAGACGGAACGGAACGGAGTCAAATGTCATTGTGGCGGGACGAAACGGTTTCAAACGCAGTGGCGATTATAATAGCAACGAAAGAGGAGTTAATTTTTTTCTAAAATATATTTTATTACAAAACAAATTTCATCAATTCTTCTTTTCTTATTATTCTAAAACATGAATTCAATCAAATTTTATCAAAAATACGGAAAACAAAACAAATGCAGAATAAATTAGTAGTAGTATCTGTCAACATAAAGTTTTTGCTCAAAACGCACCGGAACGCAACGGAAAAATCAAAAATCTATAGATCTCAACGTCACGTGCTGCTCCGTTCCGTCTTATTATAATCGAACTCATAAGAAACTCATGCAATAGATTGTAAAGTGACATTTCTCAACATTCTATAACGTTCCGTTCCGTCTATTATAATCAACGCTTAAGGCTGCCCACAAAGTAAATGCCAAAGCAGGCAGGCAGGCAGGCAGGCGCAGGCAGGGCGCTGCGAAGAAACGATATAGAAATAAACTTTTTCTCGCTTCTTCACATAGTTTTCCTGCGCCTGTCTGCCTGCCTGCCTGCTTCGGCGTTTACTCTGAAGGCAGCCTAAGGCTCATTAAACGACATAAGACAGCAAGACTGGAATTTGGTGAACAAAATATAGATGCAGATTGGTCCTCTGTATGTGAAATTAATTACAGACCTGTTATATGCATAAAGTTTCCGTTTCTGCTTGCAGGTCACATTTTCTCATGATACAAAATGGAACATTGATGGATTAGATGGCTCACACTTTTATTGGCGAGATTTTCGAAAAGAACCTCGCTACTTCTCAAAGCGGAACTTTGGTGGTGGGTCAGTAATGGTCTGGGGAGCGTTTACATCGCTGGAAATCCAGTTTACGTCATCTTAAATAAATAGTGCCATTTAGGGATGGCAAATAAAATAAATGAATCGATTAATTAATCATATGATAAAAAATTGATTGCAACTATGGTCAAATAATTGATTAATTTAACTTTTAAATGGTATTGTTCACTTTAACAGTGATGATATGCAACATTTACTTATTTTTTCATAATAAATATCATCTAATTTTCTTTTGAATTGGCATTAAGGGGATTATACACCCACAAATTAAAGCTTTAAGTCTTAAGAATATGTGGTGAAAATTTCAAGTCTATATCTCAAAAAATAGCAAAGTTATAGCCCAGTGAGTGACAATTTTCGCCTTCGAGAGAGATTTATTAGCTTTAAAATTTTCAAACGCGTTTTTCAGTTTTCATTTCCTCCCAAGCATCTATGATTTTTCGTTTTAGTTCTAGGACTTGACAATTTAAATAAAAACTTATGTCATCTTGTGGGTGACCCAAATCATCATCTTTTCGCCTTCGTTTGTGTACTAGATATTTATGAGGGGCCCAAAGTCCGAACTCAGTTTCTACTGATTCTAGTGACGACTCGCTACCCGTTTCCATAAAATCATCTGCACAGGCTATTTTATTACGTAAGAACTTCATAACTGAAGCCAATGCCAAGGGATCTTTGAAATTAATTTTTTGTTTATCTCGGGTCGAGTAAAATTGCAACTTATTTTACCAATTTTTGCATTTGCTTGCAATTACACATGACTTTGACCGAAATCGATAAATTAGATTATTTTAATTAATTTGACATTAATTAAATTTATTAATTATTATAACTTATAACTTTATTTATTATTATATATATTATATCTTATGATTAATTTTATGATCTATTAAATTATTTAATGAATTAAAATGTCATATGATTAGTAGCCATATAATTCAAATGAATGAATTCCTAAATGTGTGAAGTCATATACAAATTTGAACAGTGAGTTGATCACAGCTTAATCACCCAAAGACTACTGAAGAGGAAAATGTAGCGATTTCCGAAACAGACTGTCTAGTCAGCTAAGTGAATGACTCTTTACGGAGTTGTTGTTGCCTTCTTAAAAACTTACTTGATCTAAAGCTCGCAATTTAATTCATGTAACTACAGAATTTATAATACTTGAAATAGTTTTTTCAATTATTTTTACTATTACACGATTAACAATCGACTAATTAAACATAAATGACGATACAATTAAAGGCCCAACCAAAATAGACGTTTTGCTCCGTAACGAGTAAAAACGTAAGTGTTCGGTGAAATGCATATTAATGTCAAATTTATAAAGCTGATAAACTTATACGCTTTATACTATTTATAAGGGTATTGCCCATTTGCATGAATCCCCATAATATGTGAAATATTAGAGGTATTCACTATCCAGAGCATTTGGCTGTGCAAGTAAAAACGTAAGTGTAAGTAAAAACGTAAGTGTTCGGTTAAATGCATATTAATGTTGTTACCCAAAATGAGCAAACGTAACTGAATGAAACTAAACGAAACAGTTTGACAAGATATATTATTCCGTAAGAATCGAACTGCTAGCGTAGCAACTCGTCAACAACAGCTGTGCAGAGTGCGTTTTTATTTTATTTTCATCAATTTGTTTCAATTTCGCCATTATTTCACTCATTTTTCTGAAATCTTTATTAAAAATTACAAAATGAATAATATAAATAAATAAATAATACTCGATTGCCTACTGATCAGCTGTTTCAGACGAGTTGAGCAAATTGTTTCATTTTGGGTTAAATCCGTAAACATCCGTAACGAGTGCAGACGTTCGTCAAAATGCTATCGTCTCGTTTCGTCTATTTTGGTTGGGCCTTAAATTGTAAATTGAACAGAAATAATCGATTAATTTAATCAAATGACTAATCGCTGCCATCCCTAGTGCCAACTACATCACTGTGTTGCAAAGCAGTTTACTAGAATTTTTGCAACAACATCGTGATTCTGAAACTGGATTTTCCAGCATGACAATGACCGAACACACACTAGCGTAGAAAAAAATGCTTGGGTTCGTAAATATATTAACACTTGGAGGGTCCAGCGTGCTCCCCAGACCTAAACCCAATATAAAACCTATGGGGAATATTGGTTCATCTCGCATTTATGCCCAAGACTCAATAGCTCGTAAGGTCGGTCGGCCTTTGACAGCTAGACTTGAAACAACGAGTTCTTATAAAGTAACTCTAAATTAACCCTCATCCCGTAAAAATCTAAAGCAGGGGTAAAGAACGATCAAAGTTGTAGGTAGAGAATTTTTCTACTAGCTCTTGCGTTTGACATTCCATGCCAATGCGGGGATGCATTTTCGTTGAGAAATTTTAGTAAGTGGGTATTTCGTGCATTTCGATGGTTGCAACAATTTTCATAGGATAATCGTGGGATTTTATAATTGATGTGATTTTTTAAAATGTTATGCTGTTAAAGTAATATAATAACGATTTTGATGAATTTAATATGATACAAATATAATTTAATTACATATATATCCTATTAAAATTAATGCATAAATTAATATATTGCAAGTAATATAGTATAAATGCATAATAATATTATAAATAAAAGATTGATTTTTACTTTGAAAAAAGAATAGCAGTTTCTTTGCTGTTAGTCAACTCACACCACGATGTGTAAGCTCACTGCACCTCTACATACATATATAACAAAATAGGGATATTCACGATTCAGTGCACTTACCAGTGCAGTTCAGGACTTGCAGTTGTGCAGTTAGGTTTTCGTGAAAACACCGCACTTTTGATTGAGAAACTTATTGAATTATATTTTATTTGTCAGAATCCGGTGTTGCGAATGAAAAAAAATATTTCATAAACTAAATATGAACATGCCGAAAAATTAAAAGAGTAAAAGTTTTCGAGTGTAGTAAAAAAAATTTTAAATCTTTGTGAAGAAAACTGTTTCGAGTCTCATTCGTCAGGTTTTTGTTTACAGGAGCACTGTTTTTTCTATTTTTATGTGGTTTTTGTATGGAGACCCCCAGAAGGGTGGCATATAAAGTTTAATTAATAGGACCAGATCATACATTCAACTCTCCTGAGGGCTATAGATTTTTTAATATGAACTATAATAGACATTTTTGTTTCAATTTTTTTGTATTTTTTATGGGGACCCCCAGAAGGGTGGCAGATATAAGGTAGGTGTATTCAGAAAAAATTTTGAGGGGAAAAAATCAGTAGGACCAGCTCAAAAATATTATCCCCCTTAAGAATAATATATTTTTAATATATGAACTATAATATAAAATTTTTTTTGTGTTTTTTTTTCTATGGAGACGCCCAGAAGGGTATCAGATAGAGTGTAGGTGTGTTCAAAAGAAATGTTGAGGGGGAAAATCAATAGGAAAATCAGCTGATTCATACATAAAAGTGTTATTTTGTGGGTTACAGGTAGGTATGCCAAGAAAAATCGTAAAAAGTGTGGATGATTTAGTGAAAATTGCTGCACCCGAGATATCATGTAACACATTTCTAACAAATACATATGCAACAAAATAGAAGCGTGTGCATGCATGTATATTTTGTTAGTGTTAAGTGCATAAAAGCATGAATATTTTGCTCGTGTTTAAATGCACAGCCAAATGCTCTGGATAGTGAATACCTCTATTATTTCACGTATTATGGAGATTCATGCAAATGGGCAATACCTTTATAAATAGTATAAAGCGTATAAGTTTATCAGCTTTATAAATTTGAATGGAGCACCCTTTCCAAAAACCAGATATATTTGCTCTTTGATTTAGGTGAGTACAAAAGGTTGCAAACCTTTATTGACAACATATGCAGCATATGACAATATATTGCAGCTGACATATATGCTGCAAATGCACAATCGACTTTAAGGGCTGTTCTTATACCCTGCCTGATAAAAATAACTAATTGCTTAAATTATAATATTGCCACTTTGCAAGAATACCCTTATTATATTAAACATACATAAAATAAAATATCTCAACTTTTTAAAGTAGGTCGTTGAAGGATTTTATGACAATAACTATTTATTTTTCATTGATTTATTTAAACTAAGTTCGCATCCATTAAAAACTGCATGATTTGGGATAAAGGGTAGTTTTGTGGGATTTTTTTAATAGTTGCTTTTATTGGCATCACCGAAATGGCAGAGGCATGATCGATCTGTCAACGCAACATTAAGTTTTGCAAAGTTTTGAGGTTGTCCGTTTTGACAAATCTATTGTAAAGTTTTTACAACGCAGACCAAAATACAATCAACGGCCGACCGACCTAACGCACTATTGAGTTTTGGGCATTATACTGACAATCACCAAAACACCAACGTTGGTGAGTTAAAAAATGCCACAATGAATGTCTGGGATAATTGGGACACCGATATTTTACAGAACACAATTTCTTCCCTGCGAAAAAGAGTTTTTGAAGTAACATTATAAAGGCTAAAGGGAGCCATGTTGGCATGTAAATACTTGATTTTTATTTTTTAAAGTTTTAATTGGTCTTAATTTTAAAAATATTCAGTTAAAATGATCCACATCTTATTTAATTAGAATATAACAAATCGGAAACGTAAGAGTGAATTACATCAATATAATGGTAGTGGGTTATAAATATGAAACGCACCTTATTAAGCTAAAATATTATCAAGGAAAAAACAGTAAAAAACTGAAAATTCAATAGATAATAATTTTAGAAGATTTAATTTTAATTAAAGAAGTTTTAATTTTTTTTTTAAATTATTAAAGAACGATTGCTAAAATTTTTCGAGATTTTAAAAAACCGAACCGCTACAGCAGTAGCAGCAACTGATATTTACACAAATGCGCTCAAGGCAACACAAATTAAAAAAACATTAACTGAAGTTAAAATAACAAACAAACACGATGTCACCTCAAATACTTTTAAACTCCCAACGAATTTGCAGTTTTGCAAACCAGCTATTTGCAGCTGGTTTGTTAATCTTCTGTACAGGTGAGTTATTTTAAAGAATTGCCTAATAGCTCAAACCAATAAAATACATAAATTTTTTAAAATTTCATCGATCAATAATATGTTAGTGCCATACACTTTTGCCCAAGAAGAACAATTTAGACTGAGTGTTTCCAAGACGGATATCACAGTAATAGTAAATCAAAATAAATCTTTTGATGTTTTGTTGAGGTAAGATATTATCATAGTTCATTTAATACAATTTGTATAATTGTTTCTACGTATGTACTTCTTAGTGGTAAACTCGATCAAGATATCAGTATAAGTCTGATTAAACAGCACGAAAATCTAATCGATCTGGAACCAGACTCATTTGCATTTCTCGCAGCATATCCTTTCAATCAAAGTGTTTATGTATACGGCAGGCAACCGGGACACGTAGAGGTAACGGCTGTCAGTATACCGAATGATACTCGAATGTAAGTATACATTTTTAATAACATTTCAACAGCTGAAACTTTATTAAATGTTTTGAAATTATGATATTTTGTGAAAATCTGTTATATAAAGTGAACAATTATTTTCTTGTGTGGATTACTATATTATAGATTAAATGTAGAATATACAAAAATTTTAGCCACTTTTGGTACGTGTGGTGGTACACAGTGGTGTATTAAACCCTCAGAATGGGAAACAATTCTTTTGAGTTAGGTACAAAGGACTTAAGTTAAAAAATTGGAATTTGGACTTTTGATTGGATTCTAATCAGTTATTTCTCCTCTTTCGATTGCTGTTAACAACTTTGGTGTAGTACAACTGCATCCCAGTTTAATTAATAAATAAAAAAATTCTTCACCCGGATTTGCAATTAATAAAACAATCTTAAATTTCAATTTACTAAAAACTATATTTTTTGATTTAAGTCCTTTGTACTTCACGTCAAAGAATACATCCTAGAAGACGGGGGAACTTTTGACTTTTTTTTAGTTGGAATTGGTTCTAATAAGAAAAAAACACGATTTCAGCCGTAATTTGGATCAAGTTCAAAAATTACCCGAATCGGATGAAAACCACGCAAAATTACTCCTATGCAAAATTACTTTATCAAAACAGTAAAATATCTTTAAACTGCACAAAATTTAATGTATGTGCTTGAAACTTTGCATAAAAGCTTTGATATTTAATATACACTCTAAGCATGAAATTCAACCAAATCGAGTGAAAACCACGCCTACCTTCCATACAATGTAACTTTATCAAAAGTGTAAAATGTCTTAAATTCCACAAAAATTATTGTATGGAAGAGTTAAATGAACATTACTTTCGTTATTACATATGGATTAGGCACATTGGTGCATTTTTTCGAAAAAGAATTCATATTTAGAAACTGCTTTAATTTTTCACGTCGCAAACAAAGCGCAGCTTTTATTCTCTTCAAGTTTTAAATAAATATCAATACCACTAGGCGCCAAAATTAAAAAAATTTTCTGAGATCCACATCCCACTATACTTTTCTATGGACTTCAGCCTGTTGAACACGAATATCGCAATAAAATTTTTTTTCCTATGGATAGGTTTTTGAGAATATGAAAATTTTTCCCTTTTTTCCAGGATATAGTGTCATAAATATCAACCTATCTCGAGAACGGATTGACAAATTTAAAAACAAGAAACACCAAATTAAAGATTATTAAATTACTTACAACTTTATAAATAAAGTTTTGATAAAATTTTGTCATTTGGCTTAGTATTTTTTACGCTATCGGAAGAAATTCCAGATTTTTTTTTAAATAAAGTCGAATAATGTTTCAATAAAAAAAAATCGAAATTACAGAAAACTTCTCAGTTTATCATTTTGTACGTGGAGATAGTTTTTTGAAAACAAGAACGCATTACTTTTGAAGAAAATTAATGGTGGAATAATGAAGTTATGGACCATTGAGTAAAGGTACCCAAGTTCTACTTTTTTATGCTTTTTCCATTTGATGCCTGTTAATTTAATGTAAACACATGTGAATTTAACTATTAATTAAAAACTTTAATTTTAAATGCAATATCTATACATACATCTCTAAAAAAGACAGAATAAGAAGAAAAATAAAAAGAAGAAAAAAAAAAGGAAAGGAAAAAAGACAGATGTTGAATTAGAGCAATACCATTGTGACGGGTGTGACCATATTCTCAGATTTTTGCTTATAATTTTGATGTATTAAATTTCTTTTTAAAAAGAGGGCTGCGATTTCAAAGGTTGTTAGGTTTACAAAAGTAAAATAATAGGTGGACACTGAAAGAACCCGTTTTCTGCTCAAAATGGCAATCAATAAACTGTGACGGGTGTGACCTTACAATTCAGAGCTTTTGAAGAATTATATCGTTCAGAATATATTTGTATATGGGTCACTCTTTTACAAACCATACAGATTTGAACAAAAATGACCGACCCATTTTTGATTTGCATGAAATTTTTTTACGGGTTCTATATAAAAAAAAAAGACACACGTGTTCGAGAATTTTTTTTTATTTTTGAAAATAGAGGGCGTTAAAAGTTTGAGATTTTCGTGATTTTTGCCTTGGAGACTAATTTTCAAAAATTCATAACTTCGGTTCTCTTTAAGCTAGAGACAACTTTTTTATTTCATTTTGAAGATAACAAAGTAAATTGTAAGATAGTTTAGAAAAATTTATGAAAAATTTTATATTCCTTCACGCAATTTAAATTTTTAAATAAATTTTAGCCAATCTTACCCACCACTTAGCGTGTTTTAAACATAACCATCGTATTCTACGTCAAATTTTACATAGAAAACAATTTTTTATCAATGGAGAAATGATTAATACTTTTGCAAAAAAATTAAATAAACTCGCGCGGTACCTGACGTCGGCAACCATTTGCAACCATTTGCAAAGTACACCTCATATTCTCGCCTCATACCGTTGTTCACTGTATTATATGACCAATATAGTATATATAGTATGTTTAATATTTATAATTGAACAATTTTATTTATTAATAAATGAGGCTTTATTTAAAATTGGGTCAACCTTTAATAAACAATAACATTATTTCAGCAAATAAAGTGATATACTATTGTACGATTTCAATTCATTAGTACTCTACACGTACATTTTTTTGTCTCAATATAACAACAGTCTTTACTTACTAATTTTTATAATATTTTTATTTTTTTTTTTTCATACAAAGAGATTTGATTGCTTCCAACTTTTGAAGTGAGATTGGAATCATTCAGTGGTATTTAAAAGTATCTTTAATCATTATAGCTTTTTAGCGGCAGGAATCACAGATATTTTTTTTTTCAATAACTCATTAACTACCGGTATTTTCATTGCATGTAATTGACTTGCATTAACTTTTCGCAATTTGAGTGTTTTTTTCTTGAATGTTTTGTTAAATTGAAAGGATTGAAACAAGCAATATTACGAATACTTTTCCTTGTGATCTTTTAGACTAATTTGATAGCCGAGATTGCTATCAAATTGCAAAAATGCAACACTTTAATTTGATATTCGAGTAAAAACTTTTAAAAAAATTTAAATTTACCTCAAATGTTCAAAAATGAAATAAAAATATATTTAAATGGTGGCATTCGCAGTAATCTGCTTCAATAAGCATTTGATATGATTAATAAAAATTCCACCAACTAGTGTTGAGTTCGAGAGATGTTTCTCTTCGGCTGAAAATTTCGCTACCAAAGAATTCACCTTTCAAAGACTTCAGTGATCTCAAAAAATGTACCTTTTTTATGTTAGAATTATTATGCCAGAAAATATGAATTTAATGAATTATGCAATAGATAGAAAGAAATAAAGTAAATGAATTTTTTATAAAAAATTTAAGTTAACTGTTTTTTTTAATTCCTTTGTACAATTTTTTATTAAAAAATATCCTAACTTTCATACCTCGCACACGATTTCTTTTTTTTGTTAAATAAATTACTTTTTATCTGTTTTTCAAATCCCGGTACTAATTCCGGGATTCCCGAATTCTTAATTAGTAATTTCGAAATTGCTTTTGTGTCCCAAAATTGGAAGCCCTAGACACAACATAATTTATATTATATTATAATACATAAAACAACGATATGAGGCGAGAATATGAGGTTTACTTTGCAACTGCCGCGCCGACGTTAGGTACCGCGCCTATATATGCCTTTGTAGAGCACCCATATGTGCCTTTTTCTGATTTTGTTCGCTCCACGCCCATTTTCCGTTAGATTGAGGCTAAAAAATAAGGTCTGCATGAAAAATTGGACTTCGGTAGTGAAAAAAAACCAAGGCCCCCTGGGGTTAACGGCCCAAAAACGGCTTTAAAATGGTACTTGGCTTATTTAATCTATCTCTTAAAATAACAGTTTTACGCTCTTAAAATGCACTAGCATTTTTATGCACAATAAACAGGTACACATTTTTTCATAACCAACTTTGACCATGAAATGACCTTTCGTAGTGTTTTACGCAGTCAAAGTCTCGATTTGTAAGTATTATTTTTTTAACGACCATGTCAAAGAGTTTAATTCACAGTTGGTTTTTCAAAATATTGATTTTTGGAGGTATGAGAGCATTTAAATTTTTTTTTAAAGTATTTTTCAAAGCAAGTGACTAATTTTCTTAAATGCAAGCACATTTTCAGATGGAAAGATTGACACGCAAAAATATAACATTTTCAGAAATGTGAATACATTTAGCTTAAAATGTCCAGCACACTTTTGGCAACTGCATTGCTAGAAAAAACATAATAGTATTTTTTAATATTGTTAAAATTAATTATTGCATTGAAAAGGTGACCAAAACACAATGAAAACACAAAACGCTTATGAACAGAACGAAAAAACAAATCTATTTCCTAGAGTGCATGAAGTATAATATATCATTGTTTTCCGAACAATTTTTTAATGTGGGATTATTTCAAATAGTTATTTAATTCTTTTTTTGAAAAATTTTATGCTCCTCATGGGATATATCGAATAGTACATCTAAAAAATCATGGATTTTTTTCTTTATTGTAATTTTGTTGTACTCCGTAAAATGTCTTGAAATCATTTTTTCGATGCCGTCTTTTTTTTTTTGTTGGAGTTTCAAAGGCCTTATAAACTTTCAATAATTCGTTTGCGACAATAGGAACACATTCCTTAACACTCTTATGTTCATCTTATATCAAGTATACACTCAGGGAAAAAATGGTCTAAAATCAAGAAAAACGGTCATAAATCAAGCCCATCCGTTGACAAAAGTCTGTTAAGTACGAAAAATCTCAAACCAAGAACAAATTCTTATTTTCATACCGATAATTACGTTCTTTTTTTAAGACCATTTTGGTACATTTTTAAGAACATATATTCTTAAATGTAGCCCTTCCGTTCTTAATTCAAGATTAAGAGAAGCCTTTTTAAGATTGTTTTGTTCTTATTTTGAGAATGTTCTAAGAAAGATTTAAGAACTTTTAATCTTGATTTAAGATTTTGCAATACTTACTTTTTCATTTTCGAATTCGAACTTCGAAATACTTTTACACCCTACAAACAAAGTAAGAACAGTACAAGTTGTGTTACCGTGTATAAAAAAATTTATTTATTTTATTGAAAAGATAAATAAATAAAGGAACAATATTCATTAAATATATTTAATTCTAACATACATTTTTCCATTATTTATACAATACAAATGTAAAGGGGGACTTATAAATTCAGAAATATTTTTAATATATAAGATGTCACTACTGACACCTACTTCGTAGAACTGAAAATGATTACAAAAATTGTTAACAAAACTTTTGTGGCACAACACATAAACATTGTTGTTTTGATAAAAGAAATTTTTTATTTTGTACAGTTCAAAGATAGTTGTCTTAATGGCTAGGTAGAAGCTTTTTTTGTAAAGTGTTCCTTTAAACATTACTTCATTTAATATTTCCAAGTTCTTGAAATTAATACCGTCTTTTGGCACTAATTTAGAAAAATAATTTTCTTTCGTTAAATCTACTTTTTGAGAAGAACTAATTTAAAAATTTGGCTCCACAGAACTTTCATGGTCAAGTAAAAATTTTGAAAATTTTATCCCAGACTTAATAGCTAGTGAATAAGGTGGATTCACTCTTGAGGTAATATTGTTGAAATACATTTTAGCCTCTTTATGCTTCGCTTCAAAACGCATACTCCAAAGGTATCTGAGTGGTCCACATTTTTTTATTGCGGTGGCATAATGCACAAGAAAATGGTGTTTAGGCTTTAATGGACCATACAGTTGAGAATACATTAAATGGTGCTTTTCTATTAAATATTTTAAGGAAATCAGTTCCTCAACTAAATATGTGGGCCTTAACAGAAAATCAATTATTTCTAATAAAACGGTTAGTAGATTCCAGTGTGGATTATCAACTGGGATAAGATCTCCAATAATCAACGGTAAAAAATGGATAAAGCAACCAACTTCACTTGCTGTCATTTTTAAGTTAAATCTTTTCAGCCTTCCAATATCCAATGCAATAGATCTATTTCCAATTTCTAATTCTCCAAATTGAAATAATTGTTTTCTGCTGTTTATATTATTCAACGTTAAGACTTTATCATTTATCAACCCGAGTAGTACATTGCATATATCATATATGCAAACTCCTTCATATAACAAAGTCGAAGCAAAAGTTTTCCGTTACTTGGAAACTGCTTAAATTTTCAAAAATACAATAATTTTTTATTCCTGTTTCATGGTAGTCATTTTGTAGTAAGTCGTTTCTATAGTTACTCTTGTTTCTTAAATACTCCTCATTTTCTGAAACGTCATACTGCATTTGATCCTTTGTTCTTATGCAAGAACGACAATATTTTTTGGAATTGAATAATTGTACAAAACCTAATATGCTATTCACAGCTAAATTGTCTCCTACCACTACGCCTAAAACAAAATGGACTTTTCGTTTTAAAATGCCTGTTGCAATTTCTATTCCATCCTCTAATTGTTTTAACTCTTCCACTAGGTGAAAAAAAGCCTTTTCATTTCCATTGCTCTTTAAATCGGTACTCGATATAAAGGCTGCGTGGAAAATATATTCCAACTTTGACAGCAAATGCTGTGGCATGGTGGGAAAATTTAAATAGCAACCACAAATTGAATATGTATGGCTTCCAAGTGGATTGTTTATTTGAAAGTCATCAAAATAGAGGACATACGGAATCACAAAATCGGACTGAAACTGTTTCTTTTTATTTTTAAAAATTTCTCCACTTGCAAAATTGCATAAAATGTTATTTTCCGAATATTTTTTAGTATTTTGTAAAGTGTAGTCTAAAAGATTAGGTATTTCAAAAATCGATTTTAAAGTAAATTTCAATGGCATAATGTAAATATTGTCGGATTTTGGGCCTAATATTGGATTACCATGATAAGTTATTTCGGAATTTGATTTATTAATTGTTATGGATTTTGGATCTTCGTACAAATTCAAACCTTTTAGTATTTTAAACAGTCTCCATTCAGATCTTATTTCTTGAAATGGGTCTTTACAAAAATTTAATAAACACTTTAAATCGTCATCTATTTCATGCGCATTCAATAAACCTTCTATTGCGTTGGATATTGATAGAATGAGAGATGAAATCATACTTTGAATTTCGATAACTTCTTTTCTAGGCATGAAATTTTGTTGGTGTAAGCTTAAAGATAATCTTACGGCTTTTCTTTTTAAACTGTTTACTGGTTGGAAATCAGTATTACATTTAGTTAAAACACTTTCCATACATAAATTCGGTTCAGTTTGCAAGTCAACAGCATTTTCAATATCAGAGGAAGATTTTTCAGTTGGACGAACACAATTTGCAGATTAAATGGATTCATATGATGTTTTAACAACTTTATGTTGTTTTTCTAAATGTACTCGGAAATATGTAAAATTAGAAAATGTCATGTAACAATTATCTTCCACGCAGCGGAGTTTAAGAAGTTTAGTTGATATTAAGTGGTCAATTTTAAAATGACAAATTAAAATATTAGCTTCTGAAAATTTTTGAAAACAACGAAAACATGTATACATGTTTACAATATAAACTAATTGTTATGTAAAAAATCAATAAGAGAAACAATTTTAGCAGATTTCGAATCAAAAACGGTATTAATTTCATAAAAGAATTGTTGTATAAAAACCCAAGGGAAATGACATGTTTGTGAATATTTTAAAGAAAGCGTTTGGAAAATCTTAAAACAAATATCTAAGCTTTCAATAAATGAGCTCAATTTGTATAATACGTTATTAAAATAAATGTAAAAACCTTTTATAATTTCATCGGAAACTCCTTCAACTATAAGAAATGGCTGCACAGTTAATCCAGCTGAATAGTATTTGTTGATAACGTCATCGATTTGTTGCTGATAGTCATTAATTGATATCAATCTTAAAACGAAACTTTCATGTGCATCAATAATTGTTGCCTTCTTACTGCGTTTTCCAAAATTGTTTTTAAACCGCGCTGAAGATGGAAGAACTGCATTGAGAAGTGTTATAAGAATGAAATCATGGACATCTGAAAGAAAAAGATGTGCCAAATAAGATTAAAAAACTTAAAAATTGCTAATACTTTCTTACCTTTATTTGATGACGACTTTGCTACAGATAAAAGCTGTTACAGTAATCATTATGAATTTTAATTGCAAAATATTTTTGAATTTTTTCTTTAAATTTTTCCCATTTTGAATACAACATATGCTCTTTTGATGGGTACATTAAGCATAAGTCAATATTGATCTAAAGTTTTAAATAAAATTTATAAAATAATAAAGGGATTAAATTTCAGCCCTGTTACCAATTTTGGGGCTCTACAATCTAAAAATTTTGGCCAAGACCGTAGAAATTCGTAGCTTTCCATTTCCTTTAAATCGCTTTGTCGCATGGTAAATGTATTCTTCCATTTTTCGCAAACATCTATCCAATCTGAGCTATCCCTACTTAAAAAAGCTTTTAATGCCACAGCAATGGATTTGTCAAGTTCTGCTGTTTGTATGAAATTCGAGGAAGATGTGTTGCTAGTTTCATTATCTTCATTGTTCTGTACCGGGGAGAGCTCTGCACCTGATATGCTTTTATTGCCGGCTGAGCTGTCTAATTTTTTGCGTTTGCTTCGCTTGTTTTTATATTTTGAAAAAAGCTTACCACCAGGATTGTTTCTTCCCTTTCTTGCTATAAAGTAATACTCCTGTGAAATATTTAACTTATAATATGAAATATAAAATATTAAATTTAAATAATATTAAAACTGGACATCTCTTTCGGTTGCAAAAACTGAGCAAATCTCGTTAACTAGATATGGAAAGTCGTGCGCCTTTAGCGTGATGTTATTCGAAACTACTTCTTCGATAATAATGTTGATTACATCATCCCTTAAACTGCTTGTCAAGATTTTATTCTGCTTATAATGCTCCAAAATACTTGCTCCTTTGGAGTCCTTTAGTTGTTATAAAAACATTGTTTTAAAAATGTTGATTTAAAAAAGAAATAAATTGTCACCTTATTGAGGAACTTTCCAAAATGTGAAGGGTTTGTTGACAATGAATCAGGGAACGGACTTGATGAATGCTTGCAATTTTTTAGCCAATCCTCGACCTTAGACGGCATCGAAATAGTTTCGTCATCAATTCCGAACTTCAAAATTACATAGGTATTAATTATTATTAAAATAGATAATGTTTATAACGATATGACAATACCTTCAATTTCTTCCACGCAAACAATTTTTCCCGAAACTCCACGCGAAGTCCAATGGGTGGGATTGCTTCCTTTAAATCATCTTTTTCCAAATATTTTAAGCTTCTATATGAAACTTTAGCAGCTGAAATATATTTTTGCAGTTAGAGAAAAGTATTTTAATAGTTTTGTATAGCAAAAACTTACCCTTTAAATAATTAAAAACGCCTTCCAAATCAAACTCTTTAAGCAAATTCTTCAGATTTACCTCATCCATATCCACAGAGACTTCATTTTGTGGCTGTCTTTGCACCTCTACTTCAGAGCATTCAAATTCTGATGTTTCAGCGTGGATCTCTTCCTGGGCAGAATTTTCATTTCTACTGTCTTCAATCATTTCCACGATATGATTTTGAGAGTCTTCAACTATTTCCAGGTCAGGATTCTCATCCAAGTTTGCTACATCCTGATATGATGCAGTCGTAATTAACACCCAATTACTCACTAGATCACTATCATCAATTATATCATTATTTTTAGCATTGAAATCTTCCATTTTTCATTTTTCTTTATTTATTTTAGTTTATTTTAGAAAGGTGTGCGCACATCACGGAAGAAAATCACAAATGCAAAATTTACAGCGCGTTCTTTTGCTTAAGTTTTTATGGGCTTAATTTAAGAATTTTTTCTTGTATTAAGATTGGTCCGGTATAAAACTAAGAATGAATTCTCAATATAAGACCGGAAAATCTTAAAATAAGATTACATAATCTTTAAACAAGAATTTTGATTTGATTTAAGACTGTCGGGGTTGTATAAAGATTTTTTGGTCTTAAATTCAGACCGCGCTCTTTAAGAATCTACCAAGATAAAAACAAGTACACCTAAGCTTAATTTTAGAACGCGATTTTTCCCTTAGTGTAGTATTCTAGCGAAAACGTCTTTTTTACTAGGGAGCAATCTGTTCGTTGTAGCATTTTTTTTTCTGCCTGCATATAAACATTGGATTTATCCTATTTTATTAACCTAGTAATATTTGTTTGTTTATTTTTTATTTGTAAATGAGTTCTCGGAAACGTCGCAAGCGATGTGAAAATTCGTTTAGCAGCGCACATTGGGGTATTTAACCGATTTACGTAGCCAAAATTATTTTATACGGAAAATAGATTCTATTGAAGTCTGTTATAAGATTTTAACCCTGTACGACCATTGCGACATATACAACACAATTCAACACTATTCAACATTGCAAAAAATTTTGTTTAGCACCTCACATTGAGGTGTTTGACCGATGTAGGCGGCCACAATATTTTTATTCGGTAAATAGTTTCTATTGAAGTCTGTTATTTGATTCTAACCCTGTACGACCATTGGAACACATTCAACACTATTCAACATTGCAAAAAAAAAGTGTTAAGCAGCGCACATTGGGGTATTGGACCGATTTAGGTGGCCAAAATTATTTTATTTGGTAAAAAGTTTCCATTATATTACATACAAATAATTTGTTTGCCGATGTTCGTACAAATGTACGAAATATTAATGGCGCTATACGTACTTTTAAACTGTGAGGTGAAAATGTTGTTATTGTAAAGAAATAATTTGTTTTATCGATATAAAATCAAAAAGAAAAAAAAATTAAAATACATACATTCGTTTTGGTGGGAAGCCGGGCTAAGCTGAACTTTTTAAGCTAAATGTATTCACTTTTCTGAAAATATTATATTTCAGCTTGTCAATCAATCTGAAAATGTGCTTGAAATGAAGAAAATTAGTCACTTGCTTTAAAAACCACTTTGAAAAAAACTTGAAATGTTCTCATACCTCCAGTAATCAAAATTTTGGAAAAAAACCAGCTGTGAATTCAATTTTATTTAATGTTCTTTGACATGGTGTTACCTGTTCAGAAATATCTCTTTCCAAAAATTTTCGAGGGTCGTTAAAAAAATATTACTTACAAATCGTGACTTTGAGCGTTAAACACTACGAAAGGTCATTCCAAGATCAAAGTTAGTTATGGAAAACTGTGTATCTGTTTATTGTGCATAAAAATGTTCTTTTTTCAAGAACGTAAAACTGTTATTTTAAAAGATATACAGTAAATATACCAAGTACCATTTTTAAGCCCTTTTTGGGCCTTTAACCCCGGGGGCCTGGGTTTTCTCCACTAACGAAGTCCAATTTGTTATGCAGATCTTATTTTTTAGCCTCAATCTAAGAGAAAATGGGCGGGAAGCGATCAAAATTAGAAAAAGTCACATTCTATATGTTTCATGGGTGCTCTAATACACGTAGACATCTATTGATCGAGTTTAAACAAAATTAAAAATAATTTTCCTGGGAAGAGCCGGGAGAAAATACTTAAAAAAAGATGCACTTACTGTGATATGAAATAGAGAACTGTGCACGGTGGCATTTTTGTGATCTGTTGCGAATTGCTTCAAATTTCCAGGAAGTTTATTTCTGGCGTCGCCAACCGAGCACATTTTTGTAATTTTCAAAAGTACAGCTTTTCAATAGTAGTTAGCTGTTCAAAAGGTATAGTTTTGTTGTTGACTGTACCAAAGTGTAAGCAATAACACGGGCACGGATCCAGGGGGACGGGGACATGATCCACGCTAGAGATTTTGCTTGTTTTTAACTGAAATTCATTAATAATACGTTTGCAAAAAGTTACTACACCCCGACCCGTTCAAACCGTGGGCGTGAGGAGGGCGTATCTGATTTAGATTCTAAAAAAAATTAAAAGATAAATAAATAAATTTAATAATAACTGGGTTCATTAAATTTGAAATATGTGCTTATTGAATAAAAAAATATAATGCGGCATAAAATAGAAAAAGCACATAAAAAATGTAGGGTTTTGGTATCTTCATTCAATGGTAGATAACTTAATTTTTCTGCCATGAATTTTCTTCAAAAGCACTGCATTCTTTTCTTCAAAAAACTATCTTCACGTATAAAATGATAAACTGAGAAGTTTTTTTCTGTTTATTAAATCATTATTCGACTTGATTTAAAAAAAAAAAAATCTGGAATTTCTTCCGATAGCGTCAAAACTACTGGGCCAAATAACAAATTTTTTGAAATTGGTCAATCCGTTCTCGAGATAGGTTGATATTTATGACACTATAATCCTGGAAAAGGGAGAAAAATTTGCACACACTACTCACAACTATACTATGTCTACATATATGTCAAAATACGCACGGTTTTAAGCTAAATGGAAGCAAAAAAATATAAAAACATTTAAAAACACTTTTCCAAAAACAAAAACTCAACATGTTGTTCCAAAAATACCTGTGCATGTAGGCTTCATTGAATTTTATTTTTAACTTTGACTTTAATTATATAAAAAAGCAACTAGAATTCAAAGAAAAAATCACTCTTATCACAGGGAGAACGCAAAAAGAAAAAAATCAACTTTCAAAGTGAATTGCTAGTAAACGGTTCAATATTTTGCAACAACTTGTTCACACTCTGATGCAGAATTGTATCCTCTTTCACTGGGTACCAAATATTAGTGTGTGTCCGTAAATTAATTTTTATATTATTCTACAAATAATGCACGCTACATTAAATACAGTTTTTTTAAAGTTATTTACGTTTTTTATATTTTTAATATTAAAAATAAAAAGTATTTCATGTTCAGATCAGTATATATTAGGACAAAATATTACAGAGTAGTTAATAATACAAAGGTTTGGCAGAGTTCCTAAATGCATTTATGAAATGCATCAGTGTGTTTTACCTTGAATTGGTGCTAAGTTTAAATGAGAAAACTGCGTAACTCTGTTGATATTTTTAAAAATAATATAGCTGCGCAGTTTTGATTAAAAAGTGTCGGACCAATTCAAAATAAAACACACTGATCCATTGTATTAATGTATTAAGAAACTCAGCCTTTTATTTTAGCAATGAATACATTGAAAAAATAAGTAATATTTTAAGTCAGCTATGCAGGTTATAGTGCACACCAACATCGACAGCTTAAGAAGAATAACAAAACTAAAAAAATAACAATAATATTGCTTTGCAAATACAAAATTGCATTGCATAACATTGTTGGTGGCTGTACTTCCTTGTTTTGATTATAGCGACTGGAGTTCTCTGACAAAAAGTTTAATAATTCCAAAAAGGCACAAAATGGCACAACCAAATTTTAAACACTTACTTTGGATAGTCCATTTTTAAAGAAAATCACAATCAGAAAAAAGTGACACATATTTTAATAAACATAAAACAAAATATGTTTAAAAATTTATTCAAAATATTCAAAAACATTTTGTGTAGCAAGAAACAAAATTGCCTGAAGTTGAGAGTTCCATTAAAAACTTTTCACAAAAATACTTTTTTTTTAATAAAAATATGCATAATTTGAAAAAGCAAAAAAAAAAATCATATTTTTCTCTGCGCGCGCGAACGAAAGCAAAGAAGTTAGTTTTTAAACGCGGATAACTTTTCAACTATTAATGTCAGGTCAGTAATTTTTATTGTTAGTGACGCAGCATTTTATTTTCTTTAAACCGGTATTAAAAAAAGTTGGTACTTCAAATTTTTTTTTAATTTTAATTATAATAGTTGTGCGGTGGTAGAAACCGTCTTCTAAAAAATTTTGTTGAACAACAGGGAACTTTGTAGACTTCCCAGCAAAAATTTCCCTTACAAGTAATGCCTAATCTAGAAAACGTCAATAATCACATAACTTCTGGTTAACAGAATGCATTACTTTAACATAGACATGTCATTGGCGGTAGGCGATTGCAATTTCTTGTACTAGGAAAGCACTTATGTATATGCATACCGGAGGCGGATAAATAATCACCCTTATTCTTGAACCAGCGCTCGCTCTCAAAACGACGTCGAAACAAAATTGCTATATTTTTAAAACTTTCAATTTCGACGTCGAGATCTGTAGTGATTGCTCACTCAATTATTGAGCAAACGTCGTCAAATATATATTAAAATTTTTATCGTCGAAATGATCTTCGACGACGATTCATTGGTGAAAGTGAGCTCTCGACGACGACATTTACTCGACGCGGATTCAAGAATTGTAACAGTGGTTTTATCTTATGGCTGAGGTCAGCTCAGCCGTGCCAGGATCAAGTGAAAGTCTACAAACTTTCATCAAATAAGAACGCAGTCGGTGTTGGTTTTAAAATTATAATTTTAAGTTTTATTGATATATTCTCCTTAAGAATACTTAATGCAGCGTAACGTCAGCAGTTTGGGTAAGAGTGAATGTAAGCGGTCGAATGGTTGGAGGTTGTAGGTCCAACTTGCGGCAAAATCGGTAAATCGGTGAATCGGTTGATCGGTAGATCGGTAATCGGTATATCGGTGAATACGTAAATCGGTTATCAGTAATCGGTAGATCGGTATTAGGTAGATCGGTAAATCGGTGAACCGGTGTATCGGTGAACCGGTGTATCGGTGAGTCCTGCCGGCCCCTGAAGCAAAGCTCATTATTAATATTAGAAGCAATCAGAAGGAGTCATGGTGGAAAAACCTCCATGAGGTTCGCGCCATGGAAATATATAGTCAATAAGAAAGTTAATACAAGCCGACTGCGTTGGACGAACCAAAGATTGGTTCTCACCGCAAGTGCGACTTTCAAACAGAGACTCAAAGGGAAGAACCAGCAAGCTGGCTCGCCATCGAGTCCCTGCGACAAAACCCAAGCAAACCCTCATTAGAGTATGCCGACTGCGTTGGACGAACCAAAGACTGGTTCTCACCGCAAGTGCGACACCTAAAACAGAGACTCAAAGGGAAGAACCAGCAAGCTAGCTCGCCATTGAGTCACTGCGAACAAAAATATAGTGTATGCCGACTACGTTGGACGAACCACAGACTGGTTCTCACCGCAAGTGCGACATCTCAAGCAGAGACTCTAAGGGAAGAACCAGCAAACTGGCTCGCCACAGAGTCACTACTTCGAGCTTACTTGAAGCAAAGCTGCTTTGGTTGGTTTTGTGTCGCCCTTTTATTTGATATGGCGTGAAAACAAGTTGGGAATTATACGTTCGGTTATTAGCTTTCTTTATCTTTGGCCTGCCTGGTTATGCATAGATAGGTGGTGTGTGTATGTTTATGTTAATTAGTGGCTTATGCAGTAGTGCGGTTGTGTGTTGTCAATTAGTTTTATTTTTATGGAGTCATGAGTAGGTACGAAGCGTGTGTCGATATATATGGTCTGGTGTCGTAGTACGGTTGTGTGTTGTCGCTGTTTTGTCTGGAATAAGTGATGTGTGTCGGTCGGTAGCTGCTTTAATATTTATATTATATTTATTTCTTATAATGGGTAGCTAGACTCGAAATATTTAAGTAATAACATATAATATGAATATATATTAGGGCGGGTCGATTTGTAGGGAGTGAAAAAATTCACCAATTTTCCTATGATTTCCATATTCTATGGGTTATTCCATGAAAATTTGCGGAAGGAACCATACCTCTATCGTTAAAATCGAGTCCCCTACTTTTTGTTGGTAAAAAGTTCAAAAGTTACGGGCATTTTTGTCCAAATTTTGGACCATTTTTCCATTTTTTTCATGATTTTGTCCAAGAATATTACTTTCATGGCCATTTTTTTGGCTCAATCCATTATTTAATTCAATTTACAATTCAAAACGAAGAGTTTAAGCCCAAATTAATCGAATTCGGTTGATTAATTCATGCGATATTGCTAAACCAAAATAACACATAAAACCAACTTTTTGATTTTTTGTCCCTTTTTATTTTTTTTTTCTCCAAAAATTTAAATTAAGAGATAATAAAGTATCTATCAACCTATTATCAAAAAAAAATATTCAATTTGAGTGTAGTAAAAGACAAAATGTGAAAAAAACATTATTTTTTCTGAAAGTCTTGTTTGCTTTCAAGTCTTGGTGTTTTCGTACGGCTCTCTAATGTCGTCGCCATAGCGCCTTCTACATTCTTTCCTGCAACTCGTTTAGCAGTGGCAGCCAGCAATTGGACATGTCTTTCCGTTCCTTGAATGTGTAAAGGAATTTGTGGATCATCGAACGGTGGCACTTCGTAATTTAAATATCCCTCCAAATATTCATACGAATAACTTTGCGTAAACGGTGATTCGAATAAAATGGTATCGTCATTTAAATCAATCATATTTGTATATTCCGTACAATTAAAGTTTATAAAAGATTTTTTATAAACTCTAAGTTCCGTTGGGTCGACAATATCTCTTCGGTAATGTAAAATCTTCTTTATAGCAATGTTTCGTTTTTCCATTCTATCATCAAACAACATAGATAGCAAGATATTTTCTGAGTGTGCAAAATATGGATTATCTTGAATTACTGTATTTACAACTCCAAGTAAATTCGTTGGTAAAAATCGTGTCCAAGTAATAAATTTAAAAAGTAATGTACTACCGTATGCGGCCAAAAAATTGAGCCAAAAAAATGGCCATGAAAGTAATATTCTTGGACAAAATCATGAAAAAAATGGAAAAATGCTCCAAAATTTGGACAAAAATGCCCGTAACTTTTGAACCGTTGGACCAATGTTGGAGATTTTTTTTTGTAAATCGATCAAAATAAGCTCACCTTTCCAACGCGCCTGGTAACTGGCGATTAAACCCGATCGATAGTTTTTGAGTTATGGATGTGAACGTGTAGGTAATATTTCATACGAACGTCAATTTGGGAAAAAATCTACCAACAAAAAGTAGGGGACTTGATTTTAACGATAGAGGTATGGTTTCTTTGGCAAATTTTCATGGAATAGCCCATAGAATACGGAAATCATAGGGAAATTGTCGAAAAATAAATCGACCCGCCCTAATTTATATATATATATATATATATATATACTGTATAGCAATGTATATATATGTAGAACTGTAATGCCTCATAATAACATTTCTTTATTTTTGTTTTCTTTGTTCTTTGTAAGAATCAAGTAATGCCAACAGTTAAGCATTTGCTTCTCTAATAAGTTCTCTGTACCAATTATAAAATGACTTGGGCATAAGATATTCACCCTTATTCTGTAACGTGACGTTGCAAATATTATATATTTCTATATACTACATAAACTATAATATTAGATTTATATATATTTATATATATATATATATATTAGGGCGGGTCAATTTGTATGGACGAATTTTTTGGAGGTCTGGCTCAGCGAAATTCGTAAAATACATGTAATTTCAAGACTTTTTCTCCACTACAGCATATACAAATTCTGAAAAAAAGCTGTGCGGACTTTCGTAAATAGATTTTGTTCTCAATTATAAAATATGAATGTATGAATGTATGTGTATGAATCTATTTACGAAAGTCCGCACAGCTTTTTTTCAGAATTTGTATATGCTGTAGTGGAGAAAAAGTCTTGAAATTACATGTATTTTACGAATTTCGCTGAGCCAGAATTTGACCCGCCCTAATATAGTATATATATATATATATATATATATATATATATATATAAATATATATAAATCTAATATTATAGTTTATGTAGTATATAGAAATATATAATATTTGCAACGTCACGTTACAGAATAAGGGTGAATATCTTATGCCCAAGTCATTTTATAATTGGTACAGAGAACTTATTAGAGAAGCAAATGCTTAACTGTTGGCATTACTTGATTCTTACAAAGAACAAAGAAAACAAAAATAAAGAAATGTTATTATGAGGCATTACAGTCTGCATCACTTTAAACAAAATGTAATAGCTTTTTGAGCTTTAAGTATTATGTAATGCATTAAATAAGCAAATATTAAAAAAATGCCTTACAAAATTAAAAAAATGTTTTAAAAATATTTAAACATTTTAAATGATTAATATTCGTTAGACTTTTTGCTACGGGATATTCAGCCATGGTCAATCCATGGTCAATCAAATCATATTTTGCTTAAATAGGTTTGTTTTTTTTTAAAGTACAAAATTCATTTCAAAATCATAGTTTAAAATAAACCAAAAAAAATTGTAATAATATTTTTTTAGAATTTAAAAAAAATAATATAGTAATTAAAATATGCCATCTTTAATTTATCAAAAAATTT
Source organism: Dichetophora obliterata (assembly GCA_963920525.1). Classification (NCBI taxonomy): domain Eukaryota; kingdom Metazoa; phylum Arthropoda; class Insecta; order Diptera; family Sciomyzidae; genus Dichetophora; species Dichetophora obliterata. The sequence continues at coordinate 176,235,782 of OY986435.1, read as the reverse complement.
TAAATGTTCTAGTTTTTTCTTTTGCAAGTCAGGTACGTTTTCGAAAAAACGTCAAACTCAAAAATGGGGAATTAGTAACACATCGCCTAGCGGCAGCTATTTTGAAAATTAGTTTTAACTTGCTTTATAAGCGTGTGTGACAGTTTATGTTTTTTCTAAAAGTACAGATTTCGATTAACGGATTTTGTTAAGAGACAAAACACAAATTTTACGTGTATCGGCGTTTTTAAAGTTTTGCGTCTGTTTAATTTTTAATACAAGTTTTAAGTTAACTTACGATTTAGCGCATTAAACTAACAAAAAGAGTAATAAAACTACGTACTAAATCAATGCTTTTGACATAGTTGTTGTGTTTACAGATCAAATTTTAAGGTAAATATTTTTAGCCTCCAGACTTGTGTGGTATATTTTAATAGTTCTCAAAAAGGTTTTAGTATACTTTACCGTTGTCGTAGAGGGTTAAAATATCCTATGAAAATGTTCTTCGGAAAATTGTACAGGGTCCGCCATCTAACGTTTTTTTTCAACTAGTGCTTATTTCTTGAATGGTAACACTTAGCTCATGTCTGATTTGACAGATAATTAGTTTTATCCTTCCGCTGAACGAATATGGTTGTGTATACGCTTGAACAACGCTGAGAAGTGGGCCTGCGATCGACTTACAGAAGATGCCGATTTTGCCAAAAAAATCATCTTTTCAGATGAAGCTCATTTTGATCTTGGCGGGTATGTAAACAAGCAAAATTGTCGCATTTGGGGCACAGAAAACCCGCATGCATACATTAGGGGTATTCACGATTCAGTGCACTTGCCTGTGCAGTTGAGGACTTAAGCACTTTACAAAAACAAATTGTACGTACGTCAAAAATCTGCACAAGTGCTTTTCTACTATTACTTTCATCTTGAGGACTTGAGGACTTGAGCAGTTGTGCACTTGTGTGCATTGAAAAATGTTGACAGCTTTGAAATGGTGATTGTGGTGTGTTCACGAAAACCTAACTGCACAACTGCACAAGTCCTCAAGTCCTCAACTGCACAGGCAAGTGCACTGAATCGTGAATACCACTATTGAAAAGTCGCTGCACCCAAAACGAGTCACTGTTTGGTGCGGATTTTGGTCCAGAGGCATAATTGGGCCATTTTTCTTCGAAAATGGGCAAGGAGTGGCCGTTACAGTCAATGGCGATCGTTATCGGGCCATGTTGTTCACAAAAATTGAAGAGAAGGATATTACCAACATTTGGTTTCAACAAGACGGCGCTACGTGTCACACAGCCGAAGCTACACTCGATGTTTTGCGCCCTGTTTTTGAAGATTGCATTATCAGCCGCAGAGCTGATGTCGTTTGGCCACCTCGGAACTGCGATTTGACATCGTTGGACTATTATTTGTGGGTTGCCCTCAAAGATAAGAGTTACGCCGACAAGCCAGAGACAATTGACGCTTTAAAGGACAATATTCGTGAAGCGATTGGTGAAATACAGCTGCACACAATCGATAATGTGCTTAAAAATTGGACCAATCGTGTAGGATACTGCATGGCCAGCCGAGGCAGCCAGTTCAATGAAATTATTTTTCATTATTAACCGGAAGGATTGTACTTTCAAATAAAAAAAGAAATTTGAGAAAATATCCAGTATTTTTTTTTATAGAATTTTTAAAAAAAAAGTTATTTGGCGGACCCTTTACCATAAGTATCTTTGAACAAGATTTCTATAAAAAGAAATAGTAAGTTTTTAATAAAGGCAAGTTCTTATCTAGAGGTCCCATAACACGGTGATGTTTTTCATTTTTTTTTTTTTTATAGAACGCAGTTAATGAACACCTTGATTTTTTTGGCAGTTATTTCCCTGTAAACATTTGGAAGACGATTGGAAGAAACGTATAATTTGCGAAGCACTTGCTTTTCGGCCAAGGGTTCTTTGGAAAATGGATCGCTTTTCGATCGCCCAAGTAATGATTGCGCGATTCAAGAAAAATTTTCAAAATCTGCTTCCATATTACGAATCTTCCTTCGCTCATTGCGGCGATCGTTGGTAGATGAATTTTTTAAAAATTTTCAAAATCGATTGTTGGAATATGAAGCAGGCTATTCTATATACATCTCTACTAAAAATAATCATCAAACCATTTAAAATTTTTTTTGTGTAGAATTGCTGTAAAGAAACTGAAAATATTCATATCAGCATGTTTTTCGTGGTCGATATTTTTGCTGACCGAGTTGATAAAGAATGTCCCTTATAAAAAACAGCTTGTAAAGTTCAACCAAGACGCTTTGCAACAAATCGCTGAGGAATCCTTAAAGCGATTCGCTTGCCACTCTTGTCAGCGAATGACTTAAGATCACTTTTGCCGATTCGTGTGTAACTCTTCCCGCGAATCGCGAATGGCTTCTCTTGGCGGTTCGTTTTAGACTCTTCCCAGCGAATTGGTTAAGACCCCTCTCAGCTTTTTGTTAGCGACTCTTCCTTGCGAATCGCTTACGAATCCTTTAGTCGATTCATTCGCGAATCCTCCCGACGAATCGCTTAAGACCCCTGTCGGCGAGTCATTAGCGAGTCTTCCTAGCGAATCGTTTACGCACTCTTTAGTTGAATCGCTTTTATGGCCTCAAGTGCTTACAGTCAGCGATACCCGGATGACTCCCAAATGAGCTCACCGGCGGTTGTTTCATCATCCAAGCGATCCGCTGGCGATTTTGAGGTCTCTATAACACAGCACGTTCAAGTCTTCTGATGACCAAAAAAAACAAAAGATTTTATGAATTATATTAAGGGTATTCATGCAAAGTGGTAATCTTATAATTAGAGAAATTAGTTATTTTTATCAGGCAGGTTGTATGAACAGGCCTTAAAGTCAATTGTTCATTTGCAGCATATATGTCAGCTGCAAGATATTGTCATATGCTGCATATATTGTCAATAAATTTTTAAGGTGTAATTTTTAATTAAATATTTGTTACTTTTGCTCCAATTCACAACTCCTTACCTCTGTCATTGCTTTTATGTAGGCTTCTGATAAAAAATTAATTAACTTTCGAAAAACTAAAACAGCTGATTGATCACATAAGTTTACTACCTTGTTTGCTCACCTAAATCGAAGAGCAAATATATCTGGGGCCGAATTTCAGCATCCGTGATCGAGCAAAATTACGAAGGGCACGACGAGACAAGTGCCTATCAATCTTGTACAATTTTGCTCGATCACGGATGCTGTGATTCGGCCCCTGGTTTGTGAAAAGGCAAATTTTACAAATTTTACAGTTCATTTATAAATCTGATAAACTTATACAGTTTATACCATATATAAGGGTATTGCCCCTTTGCATGAATACTCTTATTATATTTATTGAAGCTTAAACCTATAATATGAATAAATAGTTGAAAATTACAAAAATTGTGGACATGTGAATTTTTAGTGGCGTTTTTTACACATTTCTCGCTCTTTAAAGTGCTAAAAAAACCGGCCATATTATTTGTATTTAGGTTTAAGATCCAATAAATATTATCTACTTTAAAATAAAAATATCCAAGTCAATCTATAGAGTAGCTTTTAAGATATCGTGGAGACCAGGGACCGAATTACAGCATCCGTGATCGAGCAAAATTACGAAAGGCACGACGACAAAAGTGCCTATCAATCTTGTACAATTTTTCTCGATCTCGGACCTGTAATTCGGCCCCAGTTTGGAAAACATAATTTTTCAGAAAACGCGTTTTAAGATTTGGTTAACGATTTTTTCGAGTGCCTTTATGAAAGTATAGGTTCCTTACGTATGCGATAACTTCTTTATGCAATCGTTATTGGCCAAACCGCTTTGGAAACATATTCTACACATCATAAGCTATCGAAAAAAAAAAATAACTAACACGGGGCTTACACGAGACAGTACTGTTAAGACAGTCGCAACACATTCACAAATTTTTAGTTACTCACTCTCACTTTTGCAGCTGTCTGCAACGGTCTGCTCTACTGTCTTAACTTTTTCGTAGACAGTTGGCGGGACAGTATCTAGGACAGTAGAATGATATTTAGCATATCAAATGACAGAAGATGATAAAATTTAACAGAATTAATTGGAACTTTGCAATACTTTGGCGTGCTCGTAGTTTTAAATTTCTTCATAAGATATACATTTTTTACTATTTTGCCTACTGTCTTGCCAACTGTTTTACCAACTGTCTGGACTCTTATTCACAGACACAAAGTTTGACAACTAATACGTATTTTTAACTGTCTTAACAGTACTGTCTCGTGTAACCCCTGCGTAATTAACAGCTCAATTCTGGCAAAGTGACAATTGTTACCAAGTATTTTTGATATTTCTATGCTTTTGTTGTAATTTTTGTTTTCAAAACAAAATTTTTTAATGAAATTGTCACTATATGAAAAGCAGGTGACAATTTTTATCAAAATTTATTATTTTTGAGCTTCAAATTTTATTTTGAAATGAAAAAACTAAAAACAACACTTATAACTATTAAAAATACTAAGTAACAATTGTTACTTTGCCAGAATACGGCTGAAAGTTTTTTGGTGGAGTATCATGAGAACCTGTCCCATATGAAAAATGACCTACCATCTGCAGAAGTGTTAATCGAAGAAATTTTAATTGCTTAGTTTGGGCAATTTCTGACTAAGCTTACTATTTTTCTCTTTGGATTAACGCAAAAGACTACTACTACAAAAAAAACTTACACCTTAGGATATCTTTGAAACCTTTTGTAATAAAGTGCCAAGAAATATCCATAAAAAGGGTGCTAGTGGATTAAACTATTCGCAAAAACATATATCTTTAAACTTATGAAACATAAAGTACTTTACCCAAAGGATACGTGGTTTTTTCCACAATTTGTAGAGGCTTTTATAATTTTTTTCTATCAGATCAAGTTTTCGATATCGCCAAAAATGTGAAAAACGGTTATATTTTTGTTAATTGGCTTAACCATTTCTGTTATTTGAAGTTAAAAATTTTTTAAAATTTTGCATTATTTGCAACCCTGTAACTTGGCCAAACCTATTTTTGTAGAAGAGTTCTGTATTTTTGGAATTAATGCGTTAAAGATAAATCACTTTTGGGGTTCAGTCTGGTTAGACAGGTCGAAAAATTGGCAAAAAGAATTCAATGAAGAAGGAAATTAAGTAAAAACTATAAACAATTGCTTCAACTTATTTATCAAACAACACAGGTATTGTGTAATTTATTTCAAATAGCATTTTCCAGGCCTAAAAGTGAGCTCATTAAAAAAATATGAGCTTGGAAACAAAAAAACGTTTTGTAAAGACAAATATAGTTTTAAGCCTAATAAAATTTGAGTATTAAACGAATATTGTTTTATGCAATTTCTATAGTTTTCATATTTCCATAATATTTTGAAAATGCTCAAAATTTGGAATACAAACGCTATTTTTGAGAAGCAAATTGCTTTCTATTAAATCTGATTTAATTTTTGAAATCAGCGACTCTAAATTCACTTAAATGCTAAATTGAAATACTCCTTCTATTTTTGTCCATTTTTTGTATGGGGTCGAACTGCTGTGTGCCGTCCGTGTGTACACTCGAGAACGGATCGTTCGATTTTGAGCAATTTTGGGCTTGATGGAATCGTATTAGCCCAAGGAAGGATACTATGGAGAAAAAAAAGCGGGCTTAGCACTTCCCATACAATCCAAATTTGCGATATCGAACAGTTTTGGAGTTATAGGTCGCTTTGCTTCGAAATTTGGTGTTCGACCACCATTTACACGTGTCGTTTAACTGATAACATATTATGGGCGTTCGACAAGGGGGCCGGCCTGGCACATCCTATACAATCCAAATTTACGATATCGAATAGCTTGGTGGCGGCCGGAAAGAAATATTTATTCAGTTGAAAAACATTCTGTCCGAGTTAGGAATTGAATCCAGGTACCATGGTTCCTTAGCTTACGGGCCACGCAATCTGTTAAGCTTCGGCCGCCACTAAAATGATTGTTGGACAAGTGGGCGTGGCAAAAATGCCCTAGGTTTCATCTTGTTGCGTATAGAGAAAAAATTAATTTAAAATTTTGACTTCAAAACACTAATACAAAGAACAACAGAAAATTTTGTAACTTTCTTCTCTGTTATAAAAATTTATACTTATTTAAAAGAAATTGCAGGCTTGTTTGGTTTTTAACGAAAAATATTATTTGTTTTTTATCAAAAAAGCTGTAAAAATACAAAAATTCTTGAGATATAAGGGTCTGAACTATTTATGAGATTAAAACTTAGCAACAAATTCAATTTGTATGCAAACACACGCGAACAAAATTTTTGGCAGTCCAGAGACTATAAATACTTATAGACATTGCATGTGAAAGCTACGGTTCGGAATGAAAAATTTGCACGTACAAGACAAGAGACCCGACGAGTAAATAACCTAGCGAGTAATCGCTTGCATGGATTTGTGTTGCTAGCACAACATGTATAAGTTGATTAAAGTTTTGTTTATGTTGCTAGAATTTTTAAAAGAACAGCAATGATGCAGAAAACCACTGCTTATACATATATTTTTTAGATTTCTGAGTAGAGCAGCCTGACTTGTTTACATTTTTTTATGCTTGATTTGTTGTTGCTGCATTGGACTTTTTTTGTTACGCTAGGATTTTGTTCACGTTTTGGAAGCATTTCGTTGATCGTCAGATATAAATCATATTTTTGCAATTTTGTCTATCTGAAGCAAAGACGTTTTAGATAAATCGCTATATCTTTTTTATTTCTGATCGGATTCAAATGCTCCAAAGAACAAAATTTTAGAAAATTTATCAATCTTCTAAATGACATTAAAATTAAATTTTAAAAAAATGAATTCAATTACTTATTACCTATTTTAAACAGATTTAAAAATAAAACTCTAATCTGCTGCACAGAGTTAAATCCACTCATACCTTTAAATTGTATTTTTTTAAAGAAAATGCCATCAATTTTGTTTTCTTGTTTTTATTTCTTTGTAACTTAAATTGATATTCGGCTAATTTGTTAAAAAATTATATATTTATCTATTTGAAGCAAGGCGGTTTAGATAAATCGCTGTATCTTTTTTGTTTCTAATCGGATTCAAATGCACCAAAGGACAACATTTTAGAAAATTGATCAATATCTTAAATGGCATCAAAACTAAATTTTATCAAAATTAAACCAATTATTTATTAACTATTCTTACCTTTATCTTTTCAAATTACATCAAAATAAAGTTTTACAAAAATTAATCGAATTCTTTATTTACTATTTTTACCTTTATCCATTCAAATAATATCAAAATTAAATTTTAACAGAATTAATCCAATTATTTATTAACTATTTTAAATAGATTTAAAACAAAAACTCCAATAATATCTTTTAATTTAATTTTTTTTAAGAAAAAACCATGTATTTTATTTTCTTGTTTTATTTATTTACAATTAAATTATGATTTGTCTAATTTTTTGTTAAGAAAAAAATAAATAGTAGTATTATATTGCCACGCAGGACAATCGGCAGCTACACGAATTGCCTTGTGGTATTCTTGTTGCTTTGCCTATTTTGTAGCATCTTCCAATTGGAGACTTATTTTTTTTTACATTTGATTAAATTGCGTTTCGGCAATTTATATATTATCAAAAAAATATTATTTTTTTTAAAGCAAGATGTAGGCTTATTAACAAATTGTAAGCTCTAATTTTTGTATTAAATAGTGAAAAAGGAATACATATATGAAAATCACAACAACTAAAATGCTTTTAAGTTTTTTGTTATATTGTTAACTCAAACATGAATTATTATAAAATAAGTTTTGAAGTTTTTTGTGATAAATTTAAAATTTGCTACATAAAGAAAATTTTGAAATTTTTTCCTTTTCCTTCGAAAATTTAAAAATTACAAAATAAATTAAATTTTTTAAGATTTCTCTTTTGCTTTTAGTTTTTAATTATTTCAAATGTATTTAAGTTTTAAGGAAATACCGTACAAAAATAAAAATAATTACAAAAGCATGGGGAAAACATTGCTAAATGAGGTGCACTTGTTTTTAACAATATGAGGTGCATTCAGTTTAGAGTTGAACAGTACTGAAAGGTCGGCCAATGGACTTGACTATTGTGATAGCAAAAATTTCCTGAAAAAATCAATCAGACGGACTTATGGACTTCGGACAGACGGTCTAACATTTACACATACATACTAACAGACTGACAGACAAAAAGAGATATGGTCAAACAGATGAAGTGACAGTCGGATTATTTAAAAAAATCCAAAACGACGAATTGACAGACAGACTTTTAGACAGACATAATGAAAAGTTGCTTCAGCATTCGCTTTATTTGCTTCCTTTGTAAAAAGGTCATCTTCTATGCATTGGCGAATAGCTGAAGCAACTCAATATCTGAACTGCAAATGAAACCCTCATTTTGTCGAATAATTTCGGATTAATGTGTTTCTCCGTAATTTTTGGTATCATTCGAAGGGTCTTCGATGCATTTTTCAATATACAAGGGTATATTCAATAAAAGTTGTCACAAACCGAATTTAAAAAAACGTATCATAAAGTCCTGTATTGCACACTCAAATCTTGCAACTCCAGAGTGGTTTGATAAAAATAGGAGTTGCTTTGAGCACAGGCAAATCATTCTAGATTTTCATAATCATAATTTAATTGTAAATAAATAAAACAAGAAAATAAAATACATGGTTTTTTCTTAAAAAAAATTAAATTAAAAGATATTATTGGAGTTTTTGTTTTAAATCTATTTAAAATAGTTAATAAATAATTGGATTAATTCTGTTAAAATTTAATTTTGATATTACTTGAATGGATAAAGGTAAAAATAGTAAATAAAGAATTCGATTAATTTTTGTAAAACTTTATTTTGATGTAATTTGAAAAGATAAAGGTAAGAATAGTTAATAAATAATTGGTTTAATTTTGATAAAATTTAGTTTTGATGCCATTTAAGATATTGATCAATTTTCTAAAATGTTGTCCTTTGGTGCATTTGAATCCGATTAGAAACAAAAAAGATACAGCGATTTATCTAAACCGCCTTGCTTCAAATAGATAAATATATAATTTTTTAACAAATTAGCCGAATATCAATTTAAGTTACAAAGAAATAAAAACAAGAAAACAAAATTGATGGCATTTTCTTTAAAAAAATACAATTTAAAGGTATGAGTGGATTGAACTCTGTGCAGCAGATTAGAGTTTTACTTTTAAATCTGTTTAAAATAGGTAATAAGTAATTGAATTCATTTTTTTAAAATTTAATTTTAATGTCATTTAGAAGATTGATAAATTTTCTAAAATTTTGTTCTTTGGAGCATTTGAATCCGATCAGAAATAAAAAAGATATAGCGATTTATCTAAAACGTCTTTGCTTCAGATAGACAAAATCGCAAAAATATGATTTATATCTGACGATCAACGAAATGCTTCCAAAACGTGAACAAAATCCTAGCGTAACAAAAAAAGTCCAATGCAGCAACAACAAATCAAGCAAAAAAAAATGTAAACAAGTCAGGCTGCTCTACTCAGAAATCTAAAAAATATATGTATAAGCAGTGGTTTTCTGCATCATTGCTGTTCTTTTAAAAATTCTAGCAACATAAACAAAACTTTAAGCAACTTATACATGTTGTGCTAGCAACACAAATCCATGCAAGCGATTACTCGCTAGGTTATTTACTCGTCGGGTCTCTTGTCTTGTACAGGCAAATTTTTCATTTCGTGCCGTTCCTTTCAGTTGCAATGTCTATAAGTATTTATAGTCTCTGTCTCTGGGCAGTCCATCAAGGTGTATGCCAATTCTTTATGTTATACTTTCCATGGCTAATTTAAATAAAACCTAGACTTATGAAGCAACTAATTTTTCTGTAAATTAATTTGCATACCTTCGCAGAGGTTTTTCATAACAAAATAAGTTTAAAAATAAACGACTTTAATCAGAGCTCTTGCTATCTGCTATCTTGGAGTTTGAAATAATTTAAAAAAACACATAAAGCACCGTTTTACGACAGCCGTTTAGGGTATATCGGTTAAAGTAATCGTTTTCAAACTTTTGACATGGCTTCCTGTGTGTTCTAGCTTTATTTTCCAGAATTTTTTTTTTCAAGTGTTTTTTTTTTTTGCTTTCGTCCACTTTCATTGATCAAATGCCACACTGTGCTCTGGCAGAATATGTTGATCAATCCGTTAAATTTATTTAGTTATTGGATTGCACTGTTCTATCTATATTCTTGAATCGTTTTGCAAAAAATTTTTTACATCTTTATAATAATTTCTAATAATTGTTTTTATCTTCGCTCGCTCTAGCACTGAGTCAATTTTTGTTCGTTTAACGGTTGCCAATTCGGAGGCTTTAATTTATACATCACTGATCTTTGGTTGGATCTACTTTGTCGCCTGGTCTATATCCTTCTATCCACAAATCTATATAAACTTTAAACGCAAATCCGTGGTGGGTTTGAATTTTGACTTTGTCATACTGAATATTGTTGGGTTCTCGCTGTATAGCATATTCAACTGTGGTCTCTACTGGAATCCAGGTATACGAGCAGAATATGGAAAACGTCATCCACGTGGTCTTAACCCTGTTCTGCTTAATGATGTTGTATTCTCGTTGCATGCTATGTTTGCAACGATTGTTACTATACTGCAGTGCGTTATGTATGAGGTAAGTAAATTTGGAGGTACAACTATCTAACTATTTAGAAGAGTTTAAAAGTTAATTCTACGTCTACATTTAGATATTAAAAAGAGGTTAAAGCCCTCGATAAGATTAACTCCTGAATATTGTTGAATCTTATTAAATCTTATTAGATTAGCCATATAAAAGTTAACCACAGTTTGAAGTAGATTAATAATTAATCTTCTTGTTTATCTTCTAAAATAAGAGTGCAACTCTGCAAATATTGGGAATTTCTTAAAAATTGCAACACTGCAAGTGGGAATAAAGAAAACTGACTTATTGAAGGTCAATAAGGGCTATGTTATGCTGGCGGTCATATGATCCCGGTCACGTTTTTTCATGCTAAAACACAATTGATGTGAATAATTTCACAATGCAACCTGCGTTGATACCATGATTTGGTCAAAATTTTGTGTCGATAAGCGATAACAGCTTAAGACTGATTTCAAAGTTTAGCGAAATCTTGCTTCAAAGCTTTCAATAGCCATATGAAAGGGTCTTTTGTTTTTGTGCCATAACTTTGGCTAGGGTCATGCTAGAAGCTTCAAATTTTGTGTGTTAATAAAGATATATGCGTGAAACTATAACTTAGTTCTCTAACTCTACATCAATAACTTAGTTTTTTCTTAAGTTTACTTAAGCGATTATTGCTTGTGAACACAGAATCAAGCACAATTTGATTGAAACAACAACAATTTATGACGTGCCCTTGACTGCCACCATAACTTAGCCCTTACCTTAAACAAAATAAAATTAAGCAACGAAATGTCAAAATTAATCTCTTTCACGCTAGTGTTAACAGCGTAGATTACAAATTTTCTTAATCTTGTTTGTTTTAATTTCGTAAGTTAACGTACACTCTGTTGCAATTTTATAAATCCACTCCAAATGTTAATAGTTTTGATATTGCTGTAACTATTTTATTGTAATTTTGAGTTAGTTTTTTTCCAAAATTCTAAAAATTATCAATTCTCAAAAGAACAATGGTACTTTTTTCTACCCTTTCTTTCAAGATAATTGAAGCGTTTAAAATTTATTTCTGTTTTGGAATATAAAGGATCGTGTATGTGTGTGTGTATTTTTTTATATGTAACGTGCAATCAGATTAACAGATATTGAAGGGGGACTAATAAATAAATTTTGTCTTCTCTAATTCACTCAGAATTGAGAATATGTTGTGGAAAAAATCAACTTCAAATTTCCGTTAGAAATATCAAAACTATTAACATTTGGAGTGGATTTATACAATTGCAGCAGAGTGTAGTATTAATAGGGAAAATGTTTTTATCTTTCAGAGAGGCGGACAGCGTGTTTCGCGTACTGCTTCTGGTCTGCTCGTACTGTTCGCAATATTCATTGTTATCTGCGCGGGTTTGGCAGCTGGAAATGTCATTCACTGGTTGGACTTTCTCTACTACTGTAGCTATGTAAAGCTAACAATAACCATAATCAAATATGTGCCACAGGTAAAGTTTCCTTAAAAAAAAAAGCATTTTAACCCTTTCAGTGGATTTGTCCAATATATTAAATACGTCAGAAAGTAATTTTTATATTTATTTTGCAACGCTTTTTTTGAAATCAAATCGTTTGGTTCTATGAAAAAAGATGAACCAGCATGATAAAAATAAATTTAGATAGATATTTGACATTAAAGTCAGTTGGATTTTTGATTTACTGACGAAAAAAAGCAAACAAATTTGTTGTTGGCCTATTTTATGACAAAAACAAATAAACCGGACAAAAATCAAATTTGTTTTTTTTATCTTTTTATATTTTTAATGAAAAAAAAATTAAGAGGGTTTAAAAAATATTTAATGGGTTGAAAAACCTTCAAGGGATTACAAAAAAAATAATTTTATGCCGAACAGAAGCAAAACAATTTTTCATCTTTTTAGGACCTAAATGATAGGAATATTATCTCAAAAAAACGATTTTGTTTTTAGTTTAGCCTAGCCCATGGTGAATAATAAGGTAGGTTAAGTAGCTTTGACAAGACCTCTCGTTAATGTCAAAGTGGGTTTTAGAGATGCCAGTTTTCTTTATTAATGTTATTTCTGGGATAAACACTTGGAAAAGGAATTTTATGAAGGGTTAATAAGATTAAATGTCTTTATTCCACGTTGTCCTACAAATTGCACAACTTCTTGCTACCATTTTTATAATTTTAAAATTTATTACGTAACTTCACACAAAATTCTCTATGAAAATCACAATTACACGCGTATATAACCAAGAATAAATTTATAGTGGAAGGCTTCAGCTGGATTATAACATACAAAAATATTTTACAGAATAAGTCTGCTTCAAGCTTGCCTAAAGCAAAAAACTTATACTTCCCCGATTTGAAGTATTTTTAGTAAAGGAATTCATCAGAAACGCTAAGACAAAGTATGGATTTTTCATTCGATTTTAATTTGTGATATGGCAGCACTATATTTTGTGATTTTGACATTAACAATAGGTCTTGTCAAAGCTACTTACCCTACCTCATTATTCTGCCATGGCCTAGCCTTTGAAAGGGTTAAAATGCGTTCTCTCCATAATAATGTGTTTTATTATATAAACCCATTTTCAGGCTCTCATGAACTATCGACGCAAAAGCACCGCAGGCTGGAGTATAGGCAACATATTATTGGACTTCACTGGTGGCGTTCTGAGCATGCTCCAGATGATACTGAATGCCTACAATTATGGTTTGCTTAAAATACACCCAAATGCAATTTAATTAAAGCGTTTTATTATTAATTCCTATTTGTTTTTTTGCAGATGACTGGATTTCGATTTTTGGCGATCCTACTAAGTTTGGACTCGGTCTATTCTCCGTCATTTTCGACATATTCTTTATGTTGCAGCATTATGTTTTTTATAGGTATGTTTACTTTTTCGTTGCAATATTTGATTTATCTGGTCAATTGGTCGAAAAGGAACTGCTTGCTTTATGGGTTTTTTTGGTTATCTCTTCGAAAAGGTTTCATTTTCTAATAACATTTAAAAAAAATTTTTGCAATTCATACTGTTTTTTAATTTTTCAATTTTTATATTTTTTTATGCAGCGACACTTTTTTCATATGTGGTACATACGCCCTAGCAGCTAAGTTTGAAATACATTGAGCGACATTGTGACGTCATCACTAACATATTGCATTGCTAACTACATATCATGAAACATAAAAAAATCTTCACAAAGCATTTACACTTTAAAATTAAGCAATTCCGATCATGCTCATACATTTCATAAGTTTCAGTTTTTTATTCATCAATTTTATATTTAGGCATTTAATAAACTTATAAAAAAGCTGTCAAAGTTTTAAGTTTTTTTTTTTGTTTTATATGTTGAAAAAAATCTACTTTGAAAGCAATTTAATTCAAACCGTTTCTCTGTTGGAAAACTGAGGCAAAAGCTACTTTAAATTAATTTTAGAGATATAACACGGTCCGACATTTGCTTGCACACATGAGCAAATATATACCTTTCTATATATTCTGAAAGTCGGGCTAAAAAAAAAACCGTGTCTGGTCCTTTTTCTAGATCAATTCGTTTACGATTTTCGTACAGCGCGGAAAAAAAGGTGTTGCGAGAAAAACGCGTTTAAAGTTTGACAAAGAAAAATCGTCAATCAATTGTTAGATTATTTATGAATATTGAAATAAATAAAGAAGCAACTAGAACAGATGGCAACCTTGATAGAGTTGATGGCGGTGATCTAAAAATAGCCTACTGCTTTGAAATGTCATATGATTAGCAGCCATACAATTCAAAAGAATGATTTCCAAAATCTGCGCACTCATATACTAGTTTAAACAGTGAGTTGATCACAGCTTAATCACTCAAAGACTACTGAAGAGGAAAATGTAGCGATTTCCGAAACAGACTGTCTATTCAGCTAAGTGATTGACTCCCCTCCAGGAAATGTGAGCATTCCTGGATGTTACCAGGAAACATTCCATGGAATGTAGGAAGCATTCCGCTTTGTTTCACACTCCATTTCTTTTTTTACATAGCATGTCATTAGAGGGAAACATTCCTTCCCGCTGTGTTAAAAAGTCATGTGAAAAAAATTCCTCTCCGCTGTCTTAAAAAGTGAATTGGAAGCAGTCCTCTCCCCTGTTTTGAAAATTAAAGTGGAAACATTCCTTTACCTTTTTATAAAAATGCCCGGCCAGGATTCGAACACGGAACCCCTGAGCGACAGTCAAGCGCGCTACCACTAGACTATCGAATTCTACAATAAGCGGCTAGGATAAAATGATATTATTATTCTCTATTGTCATTGCTTGACAATAAGTAAATGTTTCCACATGCATTCTTAAAGAAGCGGCTTGGAAACAACATAAATACAAAACTACCCTTAAGCTTTCAAAAGATACGGTGGGGAATGTTTCTTTATCACTTTTAGATGGAAGCCTTCCGATTTTTCCTGGAGGGTCTATACAGAGTTGTTGTTGTTGTTGTTGTTGTTGCCTTCTTTAAAAACTGACTTGATCTAAAGCTCACAATTTAATTCATGTAATAATTTCATAGATCATAAAACTAATTAACTAACTTCATTATTCTGTATCAGGAACATGCACACCAACGATGAGAAAGACACGAGAAGCAATATTTTCTTCCATACAAAATTGTATTGCTTCTCGTGTCTTTCTCATCGTTGGTGTGCATGTTCGTGATACAGAATAATGCAGTTATTTTAAGTTTAGACACATTTATTTAAACGAATATTTTAAAACATAATTTAAAAATATTGTTATTAAATTCAAAACAAATAAATTAAGCCGCCATTTTTTGATGCCATTTTTTTAACTTTTTCGATTTTTCGAAGTCAGGTTCGTGATCAGCGACCCCTGGGACCCTCGAATAAGAAATTTTTTGACTTCATTTGATGAAGTTTGCGTTTCATTGCGGCTTGAAATTTTTTCAATATCAAAATAATTAATTAGTTCGTATCTCATCGTATGTTCAATATTTGTAAGACTAATTCAAAAATATTTTTTTAAACATGCAAATGTAAAATCAGGGTCTCAGTTTTCTGGCAATAATTTTCAATGATTCTACAGTACATAATTTTTTAATTCAATCCCTGATAGTGACGTATTTTTTGTTATTGGAAGGAAATAATAAGAAAAAATTATACAAACAAGAGAAATGAGCTTATAGTTAAAAATTAAACACGCTTGTTTTAAATATTGTTTTATAGAAAAGCCAATGAGTTAAATTTTTAATTTAAAATTTTTTGTTTAATTTTAAAGTATGTTTTTTTTTCTGAGCGTAGTTATTTCGGGTAAGTTTGTTTTGCATTGTTTTTCCCTAATTCAATATCTACAACTTTGCTTAAGACACCAAAAAAATATTCCCTACGGTTAACCGCAAAGCAGCCATGTAAAATTATCTAAAAAGTTCTCAAAATCCACTTTGAGTCAAAAAATGGATAACATCGTAAATCTCTTATTTGAACGTAAGTAGGCAAAAGTAATGATGCAGAATTTCTAGTCTTGGCAAGTACTTTCACGAGAGATTAAGAAACCTGACTCCCAAAATTATGAGTTGCCCTGTAACATATTTGCCATGATACAAATCCTGAATCCTTCAATCGTAAGAACAAGCGTTCAAAGTTTATGACAAAATAAAAAAGTACCAATTTTATTTTATCATATTTGGATTCAGAATGCATTTATGGCTATTAAGGGTTTTATTTTTATTAATAAGAAAAAGTTAGTATGAGTAAAATTAGTTACAAAGAATTTTGCGTCTAAAAATCGTAAACGAATTGATTTATAATAACAGCCAGACACGGTTATCTTTTTTTAGCCCTACTTTTAAAATATATAGGTCTTGCACATGCGTACACACAAAATTTTATTTTTGTCGAACGGTGTAATACACATATGATATGATTTTTATTTAGGAAAATATTAAGACCAGGTAAACAGTAGAGATTTACCAGGTAAACAGAGTAGAGAACAGCAAATTTTATTATTAAATTAAGCCTAAAGATATGCCACGAAAACATTTAACGAATGCTTTTAATTTTATAACGAATGCTTTAATTTCTTAACAAATGCACTAAACAAAAAAAGCTAGTGAACTAGCACTATAGCTGTGAGTATATCATTGATATGATAGCTTTGGTTGAGATTTTTTTTTATTTACTTGTTCATCATTCTAGTATGATTCTTTTTAAATTTATTTCATTATTTGTTTAGACTAGTTTTAATATCATGTTTGTAAAACTCACATTTTTTTTAAATATATGTTACTTAACATCATAATCAATTACATAACGCATGCTTTTACCTATTGTCTCACTTTTTGCGCAACATTTAAGTTTTGCACGTTCTTAAACACAACTTTTTCAGGCACAAATTCGAGCTTTCCATTTCAAATACGACAACTGTTGAAAACTTAGCGGTTGAAAATTTATCCGCTTCCGATTCAAAAACTACAATAAAAGATGAACAGGTTAAAGAAGTATAAACCTTGCTATGCACCTCTATATTATTTATTTTATTTGCATATTATTAGGTATTGGTTTAGTTTGAAAATGTATGAGTTTGTAAATAGGTGTGTTTGTATTTTTGTAGTTTTATAGTAGACATATTTGATATCTAAATTTTATATAAAAATAAGTTTTTGTTAATGTTTTGCTTTAATACTGATATGCTTTTGTAAATTAATCTCAAACATTTTTAATGTTTATTTAATTTAAAAAATTTTCATCATATCTCCTTGTTTTAGTGAGCACTTTGTTGCTATGAAATATTGTGTTCTTTCAAGCAACTAGTTTTAAGTTTATCAATTTCCAAATCGCACCGCTGAAATGTGCAATTCGCTTTTAGTTTTATTATTTAAAAATAAAATTTTGTTGACTGGGTGTGTGTGCGTGTGTTTTTATTTTAATTTTATATATATATATATATATGTTTTAAATGTTGCTGCAGCTCCAAACACTTAACTCTCAGCTGCCCAAAATGTTGCAGAGTGCAACAAAAATTTCTGCACCAATATTGTCCATGCGAGAACAGTAAAAACAGCAATAAGCAATTGACAAGAAGAGTGTTTTTTGAAAATAGTGACCCAGATGATGTGCGTATTCACATTCACTACCAGAAAATTCATTAATAAAACTAGTACGAGACTTTTTTTCTTTTAATTTTTCTTTTTTTCTTTCTGAATTTTCAGCAAAGCCGCATATGCCAAATATGTTTTAAATAAACTATTTTTATACAAACTCAAGCAAGCAGGTCTTTCATTTGCCCATTGAAGCTTTATTGTATTTAGGTTATATTACTATATAGTTTTCCTTTTAGAAATAATCGGTCTTATGATATTTTGCCGGGAGACGTTCATGCCTCCAATTTGTTACCATCTACATTGGCCACTGTTACACCAGGCGTGGATCCACGGGGGTAAAAAGAGGTAAATTCTCCCCCCGAAGATCTCAAATTTCTTAAAAAAGTAATTTTAATAGACATACTTTTCTAAGATAAACAAAAATAAAATGGGACGTTCTTGGTTTGATCTAGCCGTGGGCAATCGCTTTAATAATCTCTAGTTGTGTTCTTAGATGGCTGATGTGACTCGTCCAACTGAACGAAAAAATATGAGTTCTATAACAAGGATTCTATTTTAAATTGCATAAATTAGGCTAATTAAGTATGTACAGACGGCCGGAGCGATTTTATATGGAAAAAAATAGGCTTTTACTGAAGTGGCTCAGAGGAGATCGAAAGATATAATGCCATACATTAATGCACCAAAATTTTACGTGAATAGAGCAAAAACAGGATATTTTTTAAATTAATTCTTTTATTTGTATTTATTTATTTATTTATTTAATGCACAAGTTGGAATAATTTTATTAGGATTAAACAAATTAAAGATTTTCTTAAACCTAATTTAAACAATTATACTTATTATAAAGTTAATCTTAATATTAAGTAGAAATAGAGAAATCAAGATAGAGTATACAGGGTTGTCCATATTCGAAGCGCCCACCTGGCAACACTGTAACTTTCCGCAGTGATGCCAAATCGACTAATGACATACCGCGTTTGAAGCGTCATTCCAAGCAAATATTTACAATGGAACAGTACACGCCACGCGAACGCTCTAAAATTGCTGAAATTTACATTCAACAAAACAAGTCAATCGTGAAAACTCAACGTGCTTTCAAAAAATGAGCGATGAAGCTCATTTTCAGTTGAACGGAACGGTAAACAAACAAAATTGCCGTATTTATGCCACTGAAAATCCACAAGAGATTAAAGAGGTACCTTTCACGATGCAAAAGTCACTGTTTGGTGCGGCGTTTGTGCTAAAATGCTCATTGGGCCGTTCTTTTTCGAAGATGATAATGGCCACAGAGTTACTGTCAATCAGGAGCGTTATCGCGATATGATAAACAATTTTTTCATGCCAATCGTTCGTCGAAAGCGTATCAGGCACTACTGGTTTCAACAAGACGGCGCGCCACCACACACAAGCCGCACTACAATCGATTTTTTGAAGCAATTGTTCCCTGGCCGTTTGATGTCAAAAAATGGTGATTTCGATTGGCCGCCAAGATCACCAGATTTAACGCCTCCAGACTTCTTTTTGTGGGGTTATTTGATATCAAAGGTTTACGTCAACAAGCCAAAGACCCTAGAAGAGCTGAAAACCAACATCCGTCAAGAAATAACCGCCATTCCCATCGAAATGTTGAAGAAAACCATGGAAAATGCTGCAAAACGGGCACAATATGTCGTAGAGGCCAATGGCGACCATTTACGAGATATCATATTCAAGAAATAATGTAAGCAAATCTACTTGAACCCAATTAAATGATATTCATAACGAACAGACAAAAAATTGTGGTTTATTTGCTTTATTTAAAAATAAAATGGGCGCTTCGAATATGGACAACCCTGTATAATTGAAGTAATTAAGAGAGAAAAAAAAGTGACAAGAAGAAATTATATATTTAAAGAAAACTTTAATTAGAAGCGAAATGTAGAAATACGGCAAGTCTAAATCTTGTTATTTCCCTTAAAGCTCTTACATGGCTCGGTAAGGAATTCCAAAGACGAGTGACATTAATAAAAATAGTCTTGTGGAGTTGAAGTAGTTAAAAATCGGTGGGGTCAGTATGTAACTTCTTGTTGAATGACCGAATCGAATTTTTTCAAACAAATAAGAAGGCGTTTTAAACACTTTTAATTTATGCAGAAGATACAATTTCTAGCATTGAGATAGTTAATAATATCTCTTCCAAGAATGGATTTTTTTGACAGAGATATATGATCAAATTTTTGCAGCCCATAAACATATCGTGTAACCTGGTTAAATGCTAAGTTTAATTTTAATTAAGATCGAGAGTCTAAATTGCTATAAACACATTCTGCATAAGTAATAATAGGTAGTATAAGTTGAAGAACAAGCTTATGTTTCAATTCAACTGGCGTATAATCAGCTGAAACTCTTAGATTACGCAGAATATAATATGCTTTTTGAACCACACTGCTGATGTGGTCACTGCAGGTAAGTGTAGAATTAATATGAAAACCTAGATTTTTGATTTTGCTGACGAGACTTAGCTTTTAGTATTTTAAAATAAGGTCCGGTATATCTTCAATGAAGACATTATCTTTGCTGATGGGTAATACAAATGATTTCGAAGCATTAAATTGAAGCCCATTGCTAACAGCCCATTGACTTATACTCTCTAGATCCTCATTAAGCCTGAATACCAGGTCTTCCATGAGACCAGTTCTACGGGAGAGATATATCTGAATATCATCAGCATAAGCATGCATGGATGAATGCTTGCAAACGCTGAAAATATTATTTGTAAAAATGGAGAATAAAAGAGGACCTAGTACCGATCCTTGAGTAACCCCACTGCAAGCAGACGAAAGACTCGAAAAATTTTCACCGACCTTAACTGTCTGTACTCGATAGGAAAGATAGTTGTTCAGGAGTAACACAGCGCTGTCACTAAAACCAAACTTATATTTAAGCTTATAACATAGTAAGAGGTGATTAACTGTATCAAACGCTTTTGAAAAATCGAGTAAGCATAGCAGAGTTACTGATCCATTGTCATACGAGTTTCTTATATCGTCCAAAATCTTAATCATAGCAGTTAAACAACTATGTCCAGCGCGGAAACCTGACTGCTGTGGAGATAACAGCTTATTTTGCAATAGGTAGCTTGATATTTGATAAGCCATTAGAGATTCACAAATTTTGTATAATGACGATAAAATGCTAATCGGCCTATAATCATTGGGCTCAATCTCTGGTGCTTTTTTGGGAACAGGAAGAACAATTGCAGTTTTTCAAGAACTTCAAAAGCAAGATGTTGTGAAACAGTGGTCATAATAATATGTGTCAGTGGACTGAGAGAATAAATGGTAAGATTTCTTTTATGAATTTAATATGAATTCCATCTGCTCCGACTGCATTTGATTAAATTTTTTGAACGCATTTTCCTACATCGCTTTCACTTACTGCATAAAACTCAAACTTTTGTAAATTGAGGTCGAATACTGAACTTTGATGCTGTGCGACCTATAAATCCAAAGCTGCTAGATATCCCAAATTTGGGTTGTATGGGAGGTGCAACGCCCCTTTGACCAACGCCCATTATATGTGATCAATGAAACTGAATGTGTAAATTAAGGTCGAATACGGAATTCCGACGCTGTGCTACCTACAACACCAAAGCAATTCGATATCGCAAATTTGGGTCAAATAAGGGGTCCCTTGGCGAACGCTCATAAAATTTAATCAATGAAATGGCATGTGTACATTTAGGTCGAATACTGAGTTCCGACGCTGTGAGACAAATAACTCAGAAGTGATATCGCAAATTTGGGTTGTATGGGAGGTGTCACTCTCCCTTGTCCAACGCCCAAAAAAACGCTACCAAATTCGATAGCACAAATCTGGGTTGTATGGGAGGTGCCAGTCCCCCTTTTTCTACGCCCATAAAATGTTATTAATGAAACTGCATGTATGAATTGAGGTCGAATACTGAATTCTGATGCTGTGTTACCCATAACTTTAAAGCTATTCGATTTGGGTTGTACTTGTCCAACGCCATAAAATGTTTTCAGTAAAATTGCATGTGTAAATTTAGGCCGATTACTGAATTTCGATGCTGAACGACCTATAACTTCAAAGCTATTCGATAGCACAAATTTTGGTAATATTGGGGGAGGTGCAACTCCACCGTTTCCAACGCCCATAAAATGTTATTAATGAAACTGCATGCATAAATTGATGTCGAATACTGAATTCCAATGCTGTGTGACCTGCAACTCCAAAACTATTCGATATCGCAAGTTTTGGTTGTATCGGAGGTTCCACTCCCCCTTGTTTAACTCCCATAAAAAGTCATCAGTGGAACGACATATGTAAATTCTGGTTGAATATCGAATTTCGACGCTGTGCCATCTCATACTCGAAACAAATCCACTGCCAAAATTTTAGTTCGATCAGACCAGTAATTTCGAAGTCTCTTTATCTTTTCTTAAAACTAGACGTAGCTATAGTGGGACCACGCCCATTTTAAGTATAGTTACCGATAGTTGTCATACGAACTTAATTACCAAATTTTAGTTTAATACGACAAAAACTGTCTTATATATAGCATTTTTATTGATTTGTGGGCGGAAAAAGGGGGTGCGGCAAATTTTAAATATGCCTATATTCGCGTAGGTGCAAGCAATAAGTTGGCAAAGTTTTATCGCAATCGGATGAACGCTATTGCAGCGCATAGGTGCATGCCACACACAGCGGACACGGACAAATCACTAATATTGTTGTTGTTTTCGCGGGTAAAAGAAAAAACTGGAAATTGAGAGAGCTTCTCACTCATCAAAAAATTTCTAGGCAACCGACAAAAATGTTCACGGCCCAAAGCTGAAAACAATTTGGACAACGGTTGCATTTTCTTGATGTTTTACGTTTAGTAGTAATAAAACTGCACTGCAAAAGGAAATGTACTATTTGAATTCATCAGTAATGCGATGGTTGTTGTTTAGTATTGAATTGTACGCTGCTAGTGCTATACATGGCTTGAATGGTATTTTTTTATAAAAAGAAGAAGAATACTTGACGAACATGCAAAATGCAGCCCGGCTAGCTGCAGCAAATGGATTCAACTGAACAGCTGAATATTATTAGTGATTGTTGTGAATGTAATATTAATGATTTAATATATTGTTTTTTTAGTGATTGT
Organism: Dichetophora obliterata; assembly: GCA_963920525.1. Taxonomy (NCBI): domain Eukaryota; kingdom Metazoa; phylum Arthropoda; class Insecta; order Diptera; family Sciomyzidae; genus Dichetophora; species Dichetophora obliterata. The sequence goes on along the minus strand of OY986435.1, from coordinate 176,212,875 downwards.
GTATTTTTTAAAATTAAAAATATGAACGTAAAATGTGTATATGATGTTATTTATAAAAATGTATACATTTTTTAACTATATTTTCCATTTATAAACTATTCCATTGCATATATGAAAGTAACACGTCATTGTATATAGTATTTTTAGTGCTTGTATGTACAGCTGCAGTTGTCTCTTTCACCCTTGTATTTTAGGACAATCGTCAAGAGAAAATGTGAGCAGTAGATTTACTGATGGTATAACTGATCAAGCTACATTACAGCCGCGTAGTTAACAAATAAACTGTTTATATATACATATATCTTGTTATATCGTTTAAATCGTTAAAATTTACAATATTCTAAGAGATAAGGTTATGGCTATTAATTGGAGTAGAAATATTACTGAAATGTTCATAAATGAATTTCAAAGCCAACCGGCTTTGTGAGATATTCTTCAAAAAATTTTAAATACTTTATCATTAGTGAATCTTAGCTCCTTTGATAAATGTATCATCCCTTTCTTATGTCTGTCAAATTCTCCATAGCTTAATCCAGCAGGATCTTTTTCCACTTTTCTTTAACTCCATCCAGAGTTTCATCATCTCAACAATTGTTTTTATTGTTACCATATCGTTGTCATCTATATATGTGGATACACTTCCTGCAAACATATTGGCCAATGCAATTAATTTTAAACCCCGGAGATCAGAATTTAACCCATCAATTTTAAATGCAAATAAAACCACTTATAAACAACCTATAGAGGGTAGCCGTTTTATTGAATCGATTGCATAAAGGAGCATTGCCTTCACGAAATGGTAGCAAAAACGTAATAAATTTAGCTTCCGCCATTATCGAACAGAAAACTACGTGTAGCATGCCGTGGACAAAACAATGAGAGAGAGGAAAAAAAATGGCGAAAATTCCAATGTTTGATGGACAAGCAGACACCGTGTGACATGCCCCATAGCGAACGAACAAACAAACATTAATTTTTATATATTAGAAGAGACTGAAAAAACACGTTCACTTATAGCAGACGTGGAACATATTTTCAACAATGCGTGACAAACAAATTATCTAAAGGCGAATTTACACATTTCACTCAAAACGATGATAGTGAACGTTGAACGATGACAGTGAATCAATTTTTAATTTACATTATTCAAAGTAAATTTGAAATTTGATGGATGATTCGGTGTTGAATGTCAAAATATATTCGTTGGCTGATTAATTTTATTGACGCTTAAAAAAATTAAATAAATAAAAGCTAATCAGCAATTAAATAAAAAAAATATAAACTTTCTGCTTGAAATTATGTTAACACATTTCAATTGTGTTTTAGTACGAATGACACATCAGTTCGGTTTGCTTTCACTTTCATCACAAGTAGGAAGACCTTCTACTTCTTTCACTGTTCAATGTGGATGACAATCATCTTCATTTTAAAGATGAAACTCAATTTATATTTTACAAATCAGATGATTCATCCAAAGTGAACGATGATAGTGAATTGTGTAAATTTGCCTTAATTTCTCAGTTATTTTTTTTAAATTTTTTCTTTATTAAATTTGTAAATAAAGCTTTAAGTCTTCAATTAAGGAATTTGGGTTATTTCCTTTCAAAAATTTCTTGGGAGCTTGAATGGTATATTTTTTGGAAAAGAGTGCATTATTAAATAAAAATCATGTTTAACTTACATTAAATACGCCAGCCGCTTGTACATGCTGTTTTTACAAAACGAAATAAAACTAGAGAAAAGAAATGTTAACAACGTTGGTGAAATACCAAAAAGCAAGTAGAAAATAAACAGCATCGCTCAAATACAATAAAAAAGTAGTTCAAAGACAATTTTATATTGCAGATTTATACATTTCTTGAATATTCGAGCAAAAAAACACTGGTTGTTCAACTATTCAAAATTTGCGATTTTTACATAAAACCGGGTCGGTTTAAAAAAAAACCGAAACGCCGAATTCGAACCGTTTTGCATACCATAAACCATATATATATTTAACATCAATCTAATGCCATGATACAAAGAGCTACAGGTAAAGTGTTCCCAGCGCAACAAACAAAATTTACTGCGCACCTCGTCATTGGTGCTCGTCAAATGTAACACTTGATGAATACATTCAAAACAAAATGTAGAAAAGTGACGAAGATAGCAAAATGAAAACGAACAAACAGTCAAAATTCTGTCAAACACATCAAGCAACGTAGCCGCTTTTTGTGTAAATCGGTAAAAAGGGGAAAAAGCACCCCTACAAAATATGCAAATTTTTCTTCACAAACAGCACTAAAAAAATATATTTACTTTATTTTGGACATGTACTTTATATAACAATATTTATTTCATTTCAGTAAAACAAGTTTTCATAAGAAAATGTAGGCATTTTAAAATCTTTATACCCTATCAATAAATTGTGACTACGTTTCAACCAAGGAGCACCTTGCACGTCGCAGCAGAGATGGCGGACATGCGCAATACTTTATCTGTAGTTCTTTGTATCATGATCTAATGCCATCTTCTAAGAGAGTAACGTCAAAAATGTTGTTTTCATGTTGTTTTCACGTAATTGCAACTGATCAGAAAAAGTTCTGCGTTTTCTTTCTGAGGAAAAGTATAATTTTCTTTCTGCCGGTTTGGTGTTGCTTCATATTCAATACGACATATCTTTGAATCCAAAGTAAGTAACTATAGAATGTCACTTTGTAGTATGATAAAAAAACAAAGCCTTAATTTTAAGTTTTGAAATAATCACATGTATGAATTTATGTAAAAATTATTAATAAATATTATTTAACTACAAATAAAGAATACAAAGAAGTATTTTTAAAAAAAAAGCAAAAGAAATTTTCAGGAATTTTTTACCCCCAAAATTTCTTTCTGAATCCGCCACTGGTTACACAGCCAACGACATCTTTTGAAAGTCGGCGAGACTCTGCAATGTCTAAAAATAATGTAATCTATCTACAAAATATTTTTAGCGAAATATATCTTATATTTATTTGCATCGAAAATTATTATTTATTCAAAAACCATAATTTTTAAGATTTTAGTTATTACACTAGTTAATAATTGTTTTTGCATATCTTCTTATATGTATGTATATTCAAACATCGAATGTTGTCGTACACCGTTATAAAATTTATTTTAGAACAAGTTTAATAAAGCTTATATCATTCGAATGGTACTGCACCATAGATGTACCGAAATATGTTCGATTTTAAATTTATGAATTATGACCCGAAACATGATCGTTGAAAGATTATCAGCCCGATTCTGAATAATTTTTCCCGGGGAATCGGAAAAGATAGTTTTAATTTTTAAGATCAAGTTCAAGAACATTTCGTATATTTTTACTGCGAATTTGTTCATCAACTGTGAATATTCATGAGTGTAAATTAAAAAAAAATGTGGTATCTTTATCTGGGTCCCTGTTCTGTAACGGTGAGTTTTAAAGTGTAAACGGGCTGTCACAAAAACTCACGGGTTTTCAGTTGGTGAGTTCAGTCAGATAAAGCGTGCACCTTAAAACTCACAGTTGGAGAATAATGACTCTGCTATTTTAAAAATTTAAACTTTCTTTTTTGATTCCCCGCGAAAAATTATTAAAAATCGGACTGTATATTAATTTAAAATTATTAATTTAAAATATGATCGTAAAAAGAGCATAACTTAAATAATAGCTAAACTATAAGAGATTGAAGAACATGTTGTAAAAGTGAATGAATGTTGAACTGAAAAAAGTCAGTTTCGCCAAATTCTTGAAGTTGCACCGATACCAGAGACTTCAGTTTGAATATTATATTCCTATAACCGTCCGCGAAATTCAAGTTGGTATCACCGTCAGCGAATGTTCTAAATTTTATTCGACATATAGCCCTATCACCGGCGCCAATCGAATAGAAAACAAGTAAAATTCGCCAAGGTGATTCGTTGTTCGCGAATTTTGCAAACGTGATTCGACTTTATCGTCAAATAAAGAGGAATAGAAATTTTTGGTGAGTAGTCGGCGAATAAAAAGGTTGTAACAGATTTCAGTTAAAAGAAAATAAGAAGAGAGTAAATCAATTTTTTTATTGTGGTATTTTTACTTAAACCACAATAAGCAAAGTATCCAACCTGCTCAAAACATACTTTGTACCTTAACATTTTTGTAAAAATTTGTCTTTAACAACAAAGAAAAAGCAAAACCAAAATATACATCAGTTATATCAGTTATATCTCATACACAACTTGTATATTTTCCACAGGGTTGTATATTGAAAACTGAATTTTTTTTTTGATATATTAAAAAATTTACTACAAATATCAAATTTATCAAAAATACACAATACAAGGGAAAATACAACACATCGTGAATACCCTTAATGTTTTCTTAAGTAAATTACATACTGCTGTAACATAATCCATAAAAAAATCTAACCAAACAAACATATAAGCAAATTTACTTCACTTTTTGAGCTGCGTAAAGTTATTACATGGATTGCAATAAAATTGACAACGAAGAAGTTAACCACAAAATGAATTCCTTATATTGCGTTTTACAAGGTGGTTCAGAGATAAACAAAAAAAAAAAAATGTCGATTTAGTAACCCGTTTCTAAATCGATAATCGATTTCTATGAAACCAAAATGAAATCTGCGTCAATTTCAAAACCGATTCTGACAATTGTCGGTTTTCATAACATCCCTGAATGAATGGATTTTCAGCTGAACTAAAAATTTATTGAAATAAGATATTTGCTTTGTTTTCAAGTAAGCATTTAACGAAAAATAAATCATGAACGATTAAAATGAAATTAATTTTGGCCTTTTTGCAATATACGCTGTATTGAAAGTGGTGGGATACGCGGTATTGCACGCGCAACGACGATATTCAGCCCAATCATGAAACATTTTCTCCCGGGAGTTGTAAAAGGGAGTTTCCGGTTTTAAGATAGCAGATAAAAACATCTCATTTTTTTATTTTACACTAATGAATATTGGCTGCTGTTAAACAAAATTGCATTAAAAATTTCCAAAAAGTTTTTAAACTTTATCTTAAAAACGGAAACTCCCTTTTACAACTCCCGGGAGAAAATGTTTCATAATTGGGCTGATTATGTTATTAGTAGTAAATGTACATACATGATTGTAAATAAAAACAAAAACAAAAAAACTCCTGCGAAAAAATTCGTTTTACTCCGTTTTTTTTCAAATTTACTGCGATTTACGAATTTTCAAGTCCGAACCCTGCTTGTCCTACAAGGCGTGACAACATGGGTCTGTTCGGAAATGCATCACGATGCGCAAACTGCTTTTGAAGCACAAGCGAAACGTTCGAAAAATGCCAATTGTGCAGCACCTAAACGCCAAGCATATGAAAATGTAATTTTTCTACCAAGCGCCACTCATCAAGAATGCCAGTTGTGCGCATACTGCTAATCGTCAATGCTAATGTCAACTGCACTATTCGCGTCAAATATTTACGTTGCATTTGAACGGTTGAAAAATGCCGAACAAACCATTGACTGACCTTTGATAACTACAGACCTTTGAAATTTTAGAAGAAATTTCTTACACCATGGTTTTAGCTACCAAAAATTTAATTTCTAACTACAAAATCTTGAAACGAACTTTACTGGAAATAAAACTACTTTATATTAAAGGTTTAACAATGGCACTAAAGGCTGGCCGGTCTTTATTATTGCCTTGATACTAACATCAAAATTGACTTAACATATAGGAACATGTGCACTTATAATACTGAATAGAGTTCTAATGAACATTAAAGGCTAAATGATGATTTCATGAGGCAAAACTTATACAATTTTAATGGAATGAACACATTTGTTTGATTTCTTTAGAATAGTGCTTTAGAAAATTGATTTAATACTAGTGCTTATTTTAATCAACTTCCTCCACGGTTGGACCACCATAATTATTACTGCCGAAACCACCTGCCTGCTGACCACAGTTTCCAGCTTGAGCTCCTGCAGCACCACCTCCCGCAGCTTGTTGTTGGTGCATTTTGGTCATTATGGGACTGCAGATTTTCGTCAGCTCTTCCATTTTGTAGTCGTACTCTTCTTTCTCGGCAGTCGTATTGCTATCCAACCACTTTACTGCCTCATCACATTTGCTCAGCAACATGTCTTTGTCGGACTGACTAAGCTTATTACCACCACTTTGCTCAACAGCTTGTTTCACGCTGAACACATAGCTTTCAAGTTGATTGCGTGAAGCGATGCGTAGACGATGTTTCTCATCCTCTGCGGCGTACATTTCGGCCTCGTTGACCATGCGGTCGATATCTTGCTGTGACAGGCGACCCTTGTCGTTCTTAATAGTTATATTCTTGGCATTGCCTGTGCTCATTTCCTTGGCGACTACATTCAGAATACCATTGGCATCCAAATCGAAGGTGACATCAACTTTCGGAATACCACGTGGTGCTGGGGGAATTCCGGTAAGATTAAATGTGCCCAGCAAGTTGTTGTCTTTGGTCAAGGCACGTTCTCCCTCAAAAACTTGGATAGTCACTGCGGGTTGATTGTCTGCGTAGGTTGTAAACGTCTTTGACTGCTTGCAAGGAATTCTGCTATTACGTTCAATCAACTTTGTCATCACTCCACCGGCAGTCTCTATGCCCAGAGAAAGTGGAGCAACATCAACGAGGAGCACATCTTGAATTTGGCTGCTCTTGTCGCCACTCAGAATAGCTGCTTGTATGGCGGCACCGTAGGCAACAGCTTCATCTGGGTTGATGGATAAGTTCAGACTCTTGCCACAGAAGAATGTCTGCAAGAGATTCTGTACTTTTGGAATTCTTGTAGAACCACCAACCAAAACAATGTCATGGATTTGATTTTTGTCCATCTTGGCATCATTTAAAGCCTTCTCCACTGGTTGCAGCGTCTGACGGAATAGATCAGCGCACAGTTCTTCAAAGCGTGCTCTACTAATTTTTGTATAGAAGTCGACACCTTCGAATAGTGCGTCTATCTCAATTGTAGCCTCTGTGCTTGATGACAAGGTGCGTTTGGCTCGTTCTGCTGCTGTTCTCAGACGACGTAGAGCTCTTGGGTTGGAACGTAGATCTTTTTTGTACTTGCGTTTGAACTCTTCGGCCAAGTGAGTAACAAGCCGGTTGTCGAAGTCTTCACCTCCCAGATGTGTGTCACCAGCAGTAGCGCGTACCTCAAACAACGAGCCTTCATCGATGGTCAGAATGGAAACATCGAAGGTACCACCTCCCAAATCGAAGATCAGAACATTGCGTTCACCTTTGAGATTTTTGTCCAGACCATAGGCCAAGGCAGCTGCTGTAGGTTCATTGATTATTCGAAGCACATTCAGACCTGCTATTGCTCCAGCGTCTTTAGTAGCTTGTCGTTGCGAGTCATTGAAGTAGGCAGGAACTGTTATGACTGCGTCTCGCACCGAAGTACCCAAGAATGCCTCAGCTGTTTCCTTCATCTTTGTCAACACCATAGAACTGATTTCCTCTGGAGCGAATTTCTTTTGTTCTGCCTTGAATTCGACGCTTATCTTTGGTTTGCCACAGTCGCTGACCACTTTGAATGGCCAGTGCTTCATATCTTCTTGTATTTTGGTGTCATCAAACTTGCGTCCAATCAAGCGTTTGGCATCAAAAACTGTGTTGCTTGGATTCATGGCCACCTGGTTCTTGGCAGCATCACCAATCAATCGCTCCGAGTCTGTGAATGCAACATAGCTGGGTGTAGTACGGTTGCCTTGGTCATTAGCAATGATCTCAACTTTGCCATGTTGAAAGACACCAACACAGGAGTATGTTGTTCCCAAATCGATTCCAATAGCTGGCATTTTTATATTTTTTGCTTCCTCTTTTTTCTTATCACAATAAAAATCAAATGCAATCTTTGTTACCTCTTAATAATATTCAACTTTTTATTAATCTTGTTTTGAAATTTAACTTTGTTCTTTTAAACTTGCTTGCTTTGTTCAATTTTAATTAAGCTTTTCGCTCACACAATTGTTTTCACTTTGATTTCTTGTTTTCAACTATAAAATCGTCGATTTGCGGCCCATTTTTATACCATTTCTCAGAGTTAGAGAAGTTTCTAGTGTAAGAAATTTAATTTTCTCGAATGTGTGAGAAAATGTAGACAGCATATGAAGAATGAGAGGAGAGAACGATTTTTCAAATAGAAAGAGAACAAATACAAATACAAAATTTTAAGATAACACAGAGAATGAGAGTAGAGAGCGAGATTTAAAGAAGACAGAATATAAATGCTCTGTGCTGTTCAGTGTTGCCATATGTTCCGATATATGGGATTTGTTACAATTTTCAGCCTTGAATCCGATGATCCATTATATGTCCAAAATGCTACGATTTCAAGGAAAATATATCCGATGTCCGTATTTGCATTTGGGCATTTCCACAGAAAAGTTTACCGTGACAAAAAAATTAAAACTTATTAAAAACTTACTTTTTATGATATTAACTAAAAGAACATTTAAAATTGATAAATTAAGCAACTTATTTTCCATGAAGATCAAATTGTCTGCACAAATGTAGTTTTTCTTTTTCGTTAATGTTTAATAAATATTTCGTACCTTTTTTTTTTGTGATAGTAAAAATGGAAGGCATCGGATAAATATAATGAAAAAATAATTAGGGCAAGGAAAGAAAAAATTATTAAATTTATTTTTTAAATTCTAAATTACAGAAATACTTAACTACCTAATTACAAAATTACCAAATTTAAAGCAATGTAAATTTAAGTAACGTAACGCCACTCAAAAAGCTCATCACGCCAGATCTAAAAGCAAAAAAAAAAACCAGAAAAGATTTTTAAACTTTATCACTTCAAAAAAATTAGTATAATTTCAAATTCTTCTAAAAAAAAGTTGTGTTTAAAAAGTCTTGCTCATTACAGAGAGTTTTGCAAATTTTGTAATCCAAGTCAAAAATCACTTCTGTTATTTTTAACGTAACACCAACACATATATTTAAAATCTTTAATACCTTAGGGTCGAATGCTGTCATTGTTTTTACTAAATATAGTGCTACTTTAATACTACGCAAATAAACAAAACATTTTTAATGGATTTTTTTCAATTTTACGTACGTAACACTAGTTTAGAAATGCTTATTATTTCTTTAATACAGCAATGTATATGACTAACAAGAATAATATTTTTCCATATATCATATTTTTTGCAGACTTCAACAAGCTGAATGCAAACGTTGCGATACGAACAAATGTGTCAATGAAAATCAAAAGTGATCAATAACACTTTTAATTGTTTGGAGTAAATTAAAAAAAAACTTGTTAAGACTTCTGGGGGTAACTATTGAAAATTTTTATTTTTGTTGCTTATAAAGTGGACTTTTTAAAACCTAACTGCGTAACGACTATAGTTGAAAATTATTTGCATTGGTTTGTATTAAGCAATTTATTTTGGAATAGTGTTGTTGTGAAACTCACTTCGTGGAATAGAGTCGTTTTGATACAAACAAACAAACTGTTTTGAACCTCAAAAAATAGAATTGTGCTGTTTTGATTCTTAAAAAAGTTAAAAACATATAATCCAATGCTCAAAAAAAAATCCTAAGGTTTTATTTATTTCTTGTTTATTTATTTATGAATCTAATTTTGAAAGTTATATACAAAACATAAAATATTAATTGAAGTAGTTTAATAAGAGTAAAAATATGATTAAAATTTATTATTGTTCATAAAATTTTTACAAAATTTTAAATCTTCAAGCTTTCTCCATTCATTTAAAAAAAATTAAGATAGAAGTTTGTTAAAGTCGTCTATTTTACGTTCATTGATTTTTACTCCGAATAGCAATATTGGATGAGACATGGAAAATACATGTTTTCCGAGTTGAACAACGGATTTTGACTCTCCAATATAAGATCTATAAAATTGTTCACCTTGAACTCTTATAAGGTAATTTTTACACTTTTTAATTATAAATCGGTTGGTCTCATTGAATTTAAAGTACCAAGCAGATGGCGGCCTGAAAACCTTCGATACTTCTATTTTAAAATCAAGAATGGGAAAGCTTTGGAGCTTTATTTGCTAGCCAGTATTGGCACATACCTTTCATAACTTTTGTTTTGGACTCCGCAGTCATCAGCCATTAGTCGAACTGTTCTTAAAGCGTCTAATTTGCGAGAACGTAAACTATAAACTGCAATGATTATGCCTAATATTACAAGAGTTGTACTCCTTTCTAGAGAACAAAAAATAAAGGTGGAATTATGTCGTTTTGATGCCAACAACCAGGTGGAATAAATCATTTTTGATTCTCAAATTGATTTTTAATACCAAATAACTCTGGAAATACTAGACATTAGAAAACTTTGAATATAGTCATTTGTGGCATTCAACAAGGGTAATCAGAATCAATCGATAACTCAATTTTTTCCGAAAGTGGAATTGATCACTTTTGATTCTCATAGACACATATATTTCATGTCAACACTGGTGCTGCCATATTCGTTTTGATATTTGATACAAAATTTTCATAAAAAATTAGTGTAGAAAAATGTTGAGGGATCTTTCAGAGTCTCATAATGGATATGGCTTAGCAACAATACAAACTTTTTTATAGGCATCACACAAAAATTATCTTCATATTAAGTGAATAGCTAAAAACAGTAACAAATATAAGATTATAACGTACATTGACAAAAGACATTGACAAAAAATGACAGAAGTGACGAAAAGCATGATATAAAACCGTGTATGCACCATTCTTTATTGCTCTAACGTACACTTTTGTCAATTGTTGATAAATTTGTTTGTATTTTATGAAATATGTTACACAAATTTAGAAAATACAAAATGTTACTTTTGAACCATTAAAATCATGGCATCATTTTAGACACGTTGTGGGTTTTGTCAATTTCACATATGATATTTTGGAAGAAAACAGGGGCCGAATTACAGCATCCGTGATCGAGCAAAATAATTTGGCCTCGCCCAATAACACTCAAAAACCGACAAGGAGCTCCATCTGCTCATGAAAAAACCTCCTTGATTTATATTTTTTTACTTAGCTCTTGCCTACTTTTCAGAATAGAAAAAACCCGCTTGATGAAGCTCTGTTATGCCGTAGTTATGCTAGCCAAACATTTTTTGTTGTTATTGCTTCACGTATAAAATGAGAAATTAACTTTTTCTCATATTCATTCTCTCGCTTTCGGACCAAGCATTTGTGATTGCTGAGTGATAGCCGATACACATTGACTGCAACAGTCGTCCACCGACAAAACGAAAACTTGCCGTCAGAGAGAAAAGTCGCAGTATTCTCGACGACTTGATTATAATGAACGCAACAGCGACAATTTATATTTCATACAAAATATAAACAAACTCTGCTATGTTTGCTCTTGTCGTCTATCAAATTAGAAATAGATTGAAGTCTGCGGCAACCACAATTGTGGTCGTGTTCTCTCTTTGTCGTGGCGTCTTCAAAAAATACATCTTCATAAGAAAACATGCGTTGTATTTTCTGACAATTGGCGTTCGTCGCTAGTCGCAGTCAATGTGCATTTTGAATAATAGCATCAAAAAGTAGAAAAAAGTATTTAAATGTGAAGTTAATTGAGTTTTCAAGAAACCCTAAGCAAAAGAATTAAGCATGTGAAAAATGCAAACATTTTTGTTGAACAAATTTTAATAAACAAAAAATCGAATATAAATAATAAAAAAATAACAAATACTTGAAAACAAAAAATAATGCCTCTTGCATAAACAATTCCACATTCAGTTAGTTCGCTAATTTCGTTTTCCACTTTAATATAGATATGCATAATATGTTTAAAATTGTATATAAAAATGGAAATACGGATTGGTCTTATTTGTGTTTGACCTATTATTACGTAATATGCAACTGTGCAACAAACATTTCAGCTAAGAGAAGAAAATAAAGAAAATGAAAACCAAACATGTTTGGCAAGCATAACCACGGCATTGCAGAAAATTCCCAAATTAAAACGCGATTAGCTGGCAGCACTATGTAGCATGAGAGTATTTAATAAAATTCCCCCACACTCACAAAGAGAGACACTAAAGAGAATACAAGTTTTTGCTCAGAAAATTATGTGTACACTGAAAAAATATTCCGTCTACTTCCGTCATATTGTAAATTTTTTGCGTATCATTGTGTATAACATTTTCTATACAACTACTAACATAATTGAACAATATAACTATGTGCTAACGAAATATTTTATTCTCTTTTCAATTTCCAAACTAATTTTGAAACTTTATATATGTATTAAGGCGCCCCACGTTCCATAGGAAAAAAAGTATGTTCATCACAAATGCTCAAAATAATCATTGGTATATATTATGATGATTTCCCAAATATTTCGACTCTAGCTATAGCCATTCTTGAGCTGGAATGGTTTTAAATAACCTCAATGCATCGAGTTTTTTGTAAAAATATTGGCTACTGTAATAATTGTAAAAAACTTAACTGTCACAAATTACATGCCGGAAACAACTTTTCCAATCTGCATAAAAAAATTATAAATGTTTGGAATCAGATTAAATATAACGGTGTTTTTCTTGCATATATGTATTTGATATCTTTTATTTTATTTCCATACAAAAACTTCCCAAATTCAAATAACTTCATTACTTTTATTTATTTATTTTTAATTTCCTACAATATTTTTTCAGTAGGTATTTATTTTATAATTAATATTTTAGTTTTAAAATAAATCAGTTTAAGCAATTTTGACTAGGAATCAATGCCAGCACTCAAACCTTTTCCAACGATATCTTGAAAGGGAGGATCGCATTAGAAATAATCAAGTTTTTTAATTTTAGTGATATATGCATTAGATAATATGTATATGTAAAACGACTAGAATCAATAAAATATTAGTTTGATTCTTCTATTATTGAAAAAAATAATATTGCTAGAATAAATTTTGATTTATTTTCAGTAATGCAACATACATTAAAATCATCCACCATGAAAACCTTATTTCTCATGAAATAAAAGCAGTAAAGACTTTTCTCAAATTTTCTTTCATTCTCTCTTTGTTTCTGTGTGTACATCGTGCAACTGAACCTATGACAATAATCTACCCATGACATAGTTTAGTGAATATTCTGGTAGAAACGAGTCTAATGCGTACGTGTATAAGCCTACATACTTATGTATATGGTACAGAAAACTGAGAAATTTCTAGATTACAGCGAGACAATACATAATAATTATTGTAAGCGTTCTCATAGTAGAATGGTTTCTTCTGGATCTAAAGTGGCGTTTTCTGGATGAAGATGCGACATCTACATAATTTTGAAATCTAAGTAAACGCTTATACAATAAATCTTATTAATCAATAATTCGCCGATAAAAGGTGGGAAAATATAATTCATTACTTATTTGACCATTTTTAAACAAAAGGCCAAAAACTGTGAGACAATTGGGATAGATGCCGCTTCAGAACTTTGTTTATTTTCTTTGCTTTGTAAAAACACTTAAAAAAGCCTTATCTCATAACTTTTTTTATGCATAAAATAATTTTAGTTACTATTGTGATCAATTGCGAATAATTTATAATAACTTATTTGATACATAAAACGAAAATACTTGTTTCTTAATTTTTGACTGTTAGATAACGAGTATAAATCACAAGTTCGATTATATGCACATTTGTATGCACAGCAAAAGAATAATTTTTTGAATGTTTAATATACTTGTTTGTCATGTTTCACAGATAAACAAAATTAATTTATTTGCTCATACCTTTATATTTGCGCTTATAAATAGCTCAGCTGTCCCTCACTCTTTTTTTAACTGTTTTCTTCAGAATCTAATGTTAATGAACTTTAAAACTTAATTTGCATAAAAATATATTAAAAGTTAAAGTATCAATAAATGTTGGCAAAATAGTCAATGTATTTTTAACTATGCTTTATTTATTTTTATTACTGAAAATCACTAAGTACACATACATATCCATACATATGTATGTAAAAATATACCTCAATTGATAAACAAACTGGCATGAAGTCAACGCAATTTTATGATTATTTGTACATACAGAATAGCTAACCGTGGACTTTTCGAGCATTTTCTAGAGTTCAGTTTTTTTCTACCTGGCACACATTGCTCTCTGTTTGTTTACATTTTTAACGCTCAATTCAAAGCGACTATCTCACAAATACTAAGATACTACTCATTCATTCATGACTTTTCGAGAAAAAGTATCGAGAAAATTCTGCTTTCTGCGATTTTTGTATAAATAAGGCACTCAGTTGCTCTCTGGTCATAGTTTGACAAAAGCAATCCAAGTAAAAACAACAAATTATTGAAGAGCTGTTAAAGCATCTTTGCGATACAACAAGATATTAAAAAGTGAACAACCGTTTAAAGTTTATATTAAGAAAAGTAAAAAGTTATTGTCAATAGTAAAATAAAGAAAGTAGAAGTTCAATCAATAAAAATGCCAGCTATTGGAATCGATTTGGGAACAACCTACTCCTGTGTTGGTGTCTTCCAACACGGCAAGGTCGAGATAATCGCCAATGACCAAGGCAACCGTACAACACCCAGCTATGTGGCATTTACAGACACAGAGAGGCTGATTGGTGATGCCGCCAAGAACCAGGTCGCCATGAATCCAAGAAACACAGTTTTTGATGCCAAACGATTGATTGGACGCCGTTATGACGACCCAAAAATTTTGGATGATATCAAACACTGGTCATTCAAAGTGGTCAGCGATGGTGGCAAACCAAAGATTGGCGTGGAATTTAAAGGTGAACAAAAGAAATTCGCCCCAGAGGAAATCAGTTCAATGGTGTTGACGAAGATGAAAGAAACTGCTGAAGCATATCTAGGAGAAGCAGTTACAGATGCAGTTATTACAGTACCAGCCTACTTCAATGACTCGCAACGTCAAGCTACTAAAGATGCCGGTCACATTGCGGGTCTCAATGTACTGAGAATAATTAATGAACCTACAGCAGCTGCCTTGGCTTATGGTCTGGACAAAAATCTCAAAGGTGAACGCAATGTTCTGATCTTCGATTTGGGCGGTGGTACCTTCGATGTTTCCATTCTGACCATCGATGAAGGCTCGTTGTTTGAGGTACGCGCTACTGCTGGTGACACACATCTGGGAGGTGAAGACTTCGACAACCGGCTTGTTACTCACTTGGCAGAAGAGTTCAAACGCAAGTACAAAAAAGATCTACGTTCCAACCCAAGAGCTCTACGTCGTCTGAGAACAGCAGCAGAACGAGCCAAACGCACCTTGTCATCAAGCACAGAGGCTACAATTGAGATAGACGCACTATTCGAAGGTGTCGACTTCTATACAAAAATTAGTAGAGCACGCTTTGAAGAACTGTGCGCTGATCTATTCCGTCAGACGCTGCAACCAGTGGAGAAGGCTTTAAATGATGCCAAGATGGACAAAAATCAAATCCATGACATTGTTTTGGTTGGTGGTTCTACAAGAATTCCAAAAGTACAGAATCTCTTGCAGACATTCTTCTGTGGCAAGAGTCTGAACTTATCCATCAACCCAGATGAAGCTGTTGCCTACGGTGCCGCCATACAAGCAGCTATTCTGAGTGGTGACAAGAGTAGCCAAATTCAAGATGTACTCCTCGTTGATGTTGCTCCACTTTCTCTGGGCATAGAGACTGCCGGTGGAGTGATGACCAAGATAATTGAGCGCAACTGCAGAATTCCAAGCAAGCAGACACAAACGTTCTCCACCTACTCCGACAACCAACCAGGTGTCTCAATTCAAGTTTTTGAGGGTGAACGCGTCATGACCAAAGACAACAACCTTTTGGGCAACTTTGAACTCTCTGGCATTCCTCCAGCACCTAGAGGTGTACCACAAATCGAAGTCACTTTTGACTTGGACGCCAACGGTATCCTCAAGGTATCAGCGAAAGACATGAGCTCCGGTAATGCCAAAAATATCACCATCAACAACGACAAGGGTCGCTTGTCGCAAGCTGAAATCGATCGTATGGTCAATGAAGCTGAGAAATACGCCGAAGAAGATGAGAAGCAAAAACTAAAGATTGGTGCTCGCAATAGTTTGGAAGGCTATGTTTTTGGTGTGAAACAAGCATTGGAGCAAGCAGATGGCAAGATCTCAGAACAAGAAAAGAGTGAAACATTAAAAGCTTGCAACGACACCATCAAATGGCTAGACGCAAATACTCTAGCTGACAAGGAGGAATACGAAGACAAGATGAAGTCGCTGACTAAACTCTGCACACCAGTTATGACGAAATTACATAGTGGTGGTGCAAGCCAAGGAGCATCCTGTGGTACACAAGCAGGTGGATTTGGAGGAGGTCGTTCTGGACCCACAGTAGAAGAAGTTGATTAATTTTAAACTGACTGAGTATTTTTAAGTAAATTTAGTCCAAGACAGTAGTATTTATTTTCAAATTAAAAAGACTAGTTAAAAACAATTGAATATTTTGTTTAATAAACAGAACTTACCTATATGTTTTATATTAAAACTAAACGAATGTGTTTTCAATTTGGTTTAAAAAAAAAAAAAGAAAGAATGAAGTGAGTATAAAGAACCACATCGAAGGTCTAACTGGGTTGTGAGATGTCAAATGAAAGAAAATAAAAAATATTTTTTGTAATATTTTGTAACAACACTCAGTGGAAGGGAAGATTGTTTTCTATTCTAATATGCTCTTAAGATAAAAGAAACATCTACGTACTTGAATTTTTTAGTTAAAATTATTAAAAATATTGAAGTTTTTTCTAAATGGCCTTGTTATTAATTATTATTTTAATTTTATAGGATTTAAATATAAATTCTAAATGTTTGATAGTTTAAATCATACTTGATTTTAAATACAAATTCTAGTTGTTGATAGTTTAAAATCGTTTATTGAGCTTTAGTTAGGCCAAAGTTAGAACAATTAATTGTTCTAACGAATCTTACCAAGGAAACAGCAACAACAACAACGTTTTTTCAATATAAAAAGGAAAAAATAACTAGCTGATTTTAATGCAATTTCGGCCCTGCTGAAGGCTTCATCATTTAGAATTCGTATTTAAATCATATAAATCAACATAATCTGCCTTATCATGAATAATTTTTCATGCGGAATTGAAAAAGGGAGTTTTCTTTTTTAAGAAAAAACTCAAGAATATTTTGAAAATTTTTAATGCAAATTTGTTCAGCAACGGTTTATCAACAAATTTGCATTAAAAATTTTCAAAATATTCTTGAGTTTTTTCTTAAAAAAGAAAACTCCCTTTTTCAATTCCGCATGAAAAATTATTCATGATAAGGCAGAATAACATTTTATTAAAAATAATAAAATAGTATCAGTTGGAAATTAATTTATCGTGTACTATATAAATAAAAAATTTTCGTAGGGACATACATTTTCATGGACATAGAGTACGGAAATGAACTTCAGACGGACAGACCCCACCCAGTTAAACATTTTATGAACAAATTTTAGAATAGAAGCCTAAAGGCCCAGTTATAATAGACGTAACGTAATGTAGAGAAATGCCACTGCAGCAGTGTGTTCTGTCACTTACTGTTTCAATCAATACTTTTCTTATACAAGTGATTATAATAGAAGTAACGTAATGTAACGGGACGTAAAGATCCGTTGGATTTAGATTTCTACGTTACTTTACATTACGTCTGTTCAAAGAACAACTAAACATTGAGGTTAGATTCGATTATTGCGCTATTTTATATTGTTGAACTACGCTTTTTGTTGAGTTTTCGTTATTAATGTGATAGTTTTATGTATCCACAGCTATGGATGACGAAGATTTAATTGTATTTGTACAGGAACGTGCAATTATTTACGACAAACAACTGCCTGGCTACTGCCTATTATAATTGCTACAACGTTTTCTTACATTACGTCCCGTCACGATGACAGTTGACAACATTACGTTACTTTACATTACGTCTATTATAACTGGGCCTTAAGAAGTCTAATCGAGGGTGATATGGAAATCGACACAGAGTAGTTGAGGCTAAATTTATTTGAAACCGATATCGGTTTCAAATGGTGTTATGAAACAGACTCGGTTTTGTTCGTTCCGAATTAAGGGGACAGTACACCCCTGAATTTTCAAAAACTCGATTTTTTATGATTGATTTTGGTTCAAAATACCTCAAAGAATCTATTTTTAATGATATAAAATTCGAAATGAATTTCTATGTTAAATAGTGAAGGTTTTTTAAAGCAGAGCGTCAAGACAGAACTTTAAAGCGCTTTTTCTAGAAAACTACTGTACCGATCGTTCTGAAATTTTAATATGTTATTGTACACATATGAATCTATAGATTGAACTACGGATTGAACGATCGTTAAAGTATTTTTAGTTTTCAAGGGTTTTTTGGTCCCAAAAATCGGCTAATTTCGAAAAAACGCCGCCGTTTTGTCAATTTTGGCTAGTAAATTTTCATTTAGTTCAATCTATAGTGGCTTTGATGCTGATTTAAACCCCGTATTTATTTTTTTTTTCAAATGTTCTAGTGAGCCAAAATCACGCCCTCCGTGATTTTTTTATGTTATATTCAAAAATCTGCAGCAGCCAAAAAACACGCTGCAAAAATCCAAAAAAAATTGTTTATACTTTTTTACATAAAAATAAATATGCAAAGTTCCAATAAGATATCTTTTCCTTTCTTAAAAATTTCATTTTTGAAAAATCCACGGTTGTACTGACCCCTTAAGGCAAAATCAATTTCGAACATAGGCAAAACCACAACTAGCGGCGGCTTGTCTTTTTTGGTGAAGCCCTTTAGGATAGTTTGCCATGGCCGGATGGTTCTTTATAAAGTCAATTATGATTGAAATTTGGGCTGTGGCCTTATGTTTTCCCTTAATTAAAATATAAATAAATAATAAACATAACAAAAATAATTAAAATCGTTCACTACTCACATTTCCCCAAAACTTTCGCTGCATTGAAGAATCTAGCAAAAACACTCTTAACCAGTTCTGACTAGTAATGGGTAAATTCGATACTTTCTAGTATCTAATATTTTGGTATCGAGTATACCTTGATAGTCGATGCTTTTTACTCGATACTTTTCTAAGAACCAGCGTAGTTTTGCAAGGGAACACTTAAATGGGTGTTTAGTGGTTAATGTTATATCTTTTATTGGAGCAAATTTTATTTTTTTACAGAAATTTATTTTTAAATAACCTTTTTCAACTTTAGTTATGGTCATACTGAAATATTTTATTGATAGATAAATTTATAAATTATAATTTGAAACATTTGAATAAAGTTGTATCAAGTTAAATTATAAAGATCGACTTATTTCGCTAACATCTTGGCACAGACAGAAGCTTTAATGACCGGTATAATTGCCTCTCAGGCACGTGCGGAATTAAAAAGAGCAGGCATTTCGGGGGATTAATTTGAGCAACTCTTGCCTCACAAAAGGCTTACTGGCAATTGTCCTATAAAGTCCATCGTTATAAGAAAATTAATTCCTTTTGCTCTAGGCGATTTGATTGGTAAAAGGCTTACATTTAATTTAACCCTCTACTGCACACGAGGCTTTTCATATATGGCTTTTCATTTTTAGATTCGAATTTCCAACAGATATTAGAAGTTACGAACAAGAACAGTTATTAAAATGCATTAGTAGACGCTTTTTAATGTGTGGTGAATGTTGTTGTATTTTTTTACACAGCTGCTTAGAAAGTCTCAGTTTAGTTTATCAGTGGATGTTGTTTTTTTTTAATTTAGAAAAACAGAAAATTCAGAAAATAAGACATTGCTTTTTCTAGGTTACGTGTAAGTAGGTTTACTTATATTATTTTTTTTATAGAATTTTTAGCCTACTGATTAATGTTTATTCGATTGTTTTTCAATTGCACATAAAAAACTCATGAAATGACGCATTCCTTCGAACAGCCATATTTGGATTCTAACGAAAACGGAAGTACTTTTTTGAACAAAATTTTTGTTTGCGTATCTAATTATTCCATTTCAAAAAGAAATCCAACAAAAAAAATTTTTTTCTAGCTGGATTATAATGCGTGCAGTAGAGGGTTAAGCATAAACTCATCATTCCATGTACAAACCAGTGTATACCGGACGAATGAATGGACACTAAGGCTTCCAATACTGGAATCTCGGACTTTTTCCAGCCCCACAGGCCCGGGATTATAAGACCTAAAATTCCGGGATCCCGGGATTGCCTTCAAACTGGAAAAATGCAACACTTTAATTTGACATTCGAGTAAAAACTTTTAAAAAAATTTAAATTTACCTCAAATCTTCGAAAATTAAATAAAAATATATTTAAATGGTGGCACCCGCTGTGTTCTGCTTAAAAAAGCATATCATTATTTGATAACAATTCCGCCTACTAGTGTTGAGTCCGAGAGGTATTTTTCTTGGGCTGGAAATTTTGCGACTAAATTTCGGTCATGCCTGGGGGATTGCACCTTAGATATATAAGTATTTTTAAGAGCACATTTTCAAAGTCAATTAGCTTAGTTAACAGTTGAAAAACTTCAGTGATCTTAAAATTTTTGCCTTATTTATGTTAGTATTATTATGTCAGAAAATATGAATTTAACGAATTATACTATAGATATATATATAATAAATATGTATGTTC